>OX457049.1:10819936-11312436 GCA_949752735.1 Lumbricus terrestris
CTGTGCGAAAGTAGTTATGTCGCGTTAAGTCGTTTTGTTTAGTTAAATTCCGTTTCACCGGAAAATTTTGCAGTTCTAAGTGGATTCGTGCAGTTGTAGAAGCACTTCCGTCACGTTCCGTGCAGTTAAAACTAGTGAAAACCGAGCCATTTTCCTCAAATTGGGAGTAATTTACCATGGAGGATGAGAAAGGAGAGAAGAGGATGTGCAGTTCTAAAAATTCCTTAAAAACAGCCCTGCATGGAAATTATGGTTCGCTCCAACAAAACACAACCCCACCCTGTCTCTGCTGGGCGGTGTGTGTGTGTGTGTGTGTGTTTGGTGTTGGAGAGGTCGCCCTGTTGGCATGCCGTCTAGCTATCAGGTTCAGATTACTGCGAAACTATGGCGAAGATGACAGAAACATATATAGACAGACCCGGAGAAGACAGGCAGAAAGACAGACAGACAGACAGACAGAGAAAGAGAGAAAGAATAATTAGAGAAAGAGAGAAAGTGAGAGAGGGAGGTAGCTGTGTTATGATGTGTTGCCCTCCTGCATTATTCAGTCTTTGGACTGGCAATGTCAGAGTGAGCTGTCTGGTCACAACATTGATGTTTTATTTAATTTTTTATTTAGAATCACGGCGACACTATCATTACATTATTCCCATTTTTTTAAGACGCTCGTCTTGCACACCTTACAAATATTATCAAATGATTATATATAAACATGCGTATTCCGATACACCGCCATTATCTTGGTCTTTCCTGCCCATTCCCACATGTGTTTGAAAACCATTCTCTTTGATTCTGATGCAGTCAGATCATGATGATTTTCTCTTCACGTGGCGCTAAATTCATGATTTTGTATTGCTGTGTTCAACTGGGATTAGATTAGATCATCAGATTTCCTGGAGACTGGAATCAGTGTTTGAACGAAATAATATCGCATTGTATTGTAACGGTTCCATGACACTTAATCCCGCGACACTTAACACCGCGACAGTTAGCACCGGACATTTAATCCCGCGACACTTAATCCCGCGACCATTTAATCCCGGGACAATTTATCCCGGCGACAGTTAATCCCAGCGACATTTAATTCCGCGACACTTAACACCGGCAAAGTAAGAAATAAATATTTTTAACAAAATAATAAAGAAATTAAGAAAGTAAATTCTGAATTTATCATATAAAAATCAATAACGCAATATACCTATTCACAGGATTATTCGATATTGATTAAAAATTTTCAGCCTTTGCAGTAAAAAATATAAAACCCTGTACAATTCGATAAAAACAATAGTCACAGCAATATTTAAACGATTTCAGTCTTTGCAGTTAAAAAAATAAAACCATGTACACAGTGGCGGCGCCAGGGGGGGCTGGAGGGGGCTAAGCCCCCCCCTGAAGGCGTCTCAGCCCCCCCAAAGAAAAATGCGGAAAATGTCTATAACGGCTAATTTCGTAATAAGAAAACTAGACAATCATCAACGGCATCGCAATCTATTTGAGACTGAAGTTAGCGACTTCCTTTCTTGGCCTCAGTCTATGAAAACGGGTGACAAGTTTGCACCCTTACCTTTTGACCATACAACCGGACAGGGTTGTCGAAATTGTCGAAGAAACATCATGGCTCTTAGACACCTCGTTTCAGATTGTACCGTTTTATAATTATTAGACGTATAGAAATATCGAAATTGCCTAGTCCTTCAAAAAGTGGTGCAAAGCTGTATTTTCTCTTGATTTTTCGCATATTCACAAATTTAATCATCGTCACAAAAGAATGTTTAGGATTTTCTTCCTCCTGCAATCAACTATATATTCATAGCGTAGATGCTTGCGCCAGTGGCAGTATCAGAGGGCTAGGGGTTATAACCTCTAAATGTGGCTCAGCCCCCGCCTCCAAAGCAAAAAGCAGAAAATATCCATAACGGCTTATCTCGTAATAAGAAAGCTAGACAATGGTCAATGGCATCGAAATCAACAATATAATTTATTATATATAATATACATATTCTATATAAATATATATATATATTAAGTTTTATAGGTCATTTCATTCATTGTATTGCAAATGCTACACATTTAGTGAACCAGTTTTGTTGCATTTAGTAGCTGCCTACTGTAAACCGTTTCTTCTTTATTGAATGGAAGCTGTCAGCCCTACCAAAAGTGAGCTGGACTCTTTAAAGTGCACTCTGCAATAAGTGAAATTTTTAAAGTCTCCCATAGTGGTGTTGCATCTGTACTGCACTTCATGCACTTCATGCATGAAAATAATATTACTGACTGCTGCTTATCCAGAAGATTGCGTTTTATCCAAAAATGCCATTGACACAACAATGTAGTTGTCAGATTTGCATCATGTTTCTCTTACACACCTCAAATGTGTGCGCTTTTGTAATTTTCGGTATAATAATTATTATATTCTTGTTGTGTATACCACCACAGTCTGGGAATGTAGGCCTACGTTTGATATAATGGTCAATTTAAAAGTCCTAGTGCTATTAGCATATATATGTAAAACATTTGTGTGCAGATAATTATAATTATAATTATAAAATTATTGTGTGCATATATCTAAGCATGCATAATTTTGTATTAAGGAAACTTTAACTGTTCTCTGTCATTAGCAATATGCAGGCAGATAATTATAATAGTGTCCTGTGAATGCTGTTGGACACCTTTATTGTGTTTTATTTTTATTTGTGATTATTTAAATTGAATGTTCAGGATAACGGCCTCTGTTGTCATAGACCCTGGTCAAATCGGATCCATCCATTATTGTGATGCCTTTTTTATTGTAAAATTTCTGAGTATTAATACTGTTTTGGACACCTTTATTGTGATAACTTGGAACTCGAGTCCGTGTCCATGGCCGATTTTTTCTACGATAAAACTGAATTGCACACCATTTTATTGTAAAATTTTTGAATAATAATCCGTGTTGGACACCTTTATTGTGATAACTTAGAACTCGGGTCCGAGTCCATGGTCGACTTTTTATACGATAAAACTGAATTGCACACCAGTTTATTGTAAAATTTTTGAATAATAATCCGTGTTGGACACCTTTATTGTGATAACTTAGAACTCGGGTCCGAGTCCATGGTCGACTTTTTATACGATAATACTGAATTGCACACCATTTTATTGTAAAATTTCTGAATACTAATTCGGTGTTGGACACCTTTATTGTAATAACTTGGAACTAGAGTCCGTGTTCATGGTCGACTTTTTATACGATAGTACTGAATTGCACACCATAGTATTGTGGATTTTCTGAATATTAATACGCTGTTGGACACCTTTATTGTGATTTATTTTTATTTGTGATTATCTTATTTGAATGTCCAGGGTAACGGACTCTGTTGTCATAGATCCTAGTCAAATCGGATCCATCCATTATTGTGATTACTTTTTTATTGTAAAATTTCTGAGTATTAATACTGTGTTGGACACCTTTTATTGTGGCAACTTGGATCTCGAGTCTGTGTCCATGGTCGACTTTTTATACGATAATACTGAATTGCACACCATTTTATTGTAAAATTTCTGAATACTAATTCGGTGTTGGACACCTTTATTGTAATAACTTGGAACTAGAGTCCGTGTTCATGGTCGACTTTTTATACGATAGTACTGAATTGCACACCATAGTATTGTGGATTTTCTGAATATTAATACGCTGTTGGACACCTTTATTGTGATTTATTTTTATTTGTGATTATCTTATTTGAATGTCCAGGGTAACGGACTCTGTTGTCATAGATCCTAGTCAAATCGGATCCATCCATTATTGTGATTACTTTTTTATTGGAAAATTTCTGAATATTAATGCTGTGTTGGACACCTCTTATTGTGACAACTTGGATCCCGAGACTGTGTCCATGGTTGACTTTTTATACGATAATTCTGAATTGCACACCATTGTTTTGTGGAATGTCTGAATATTAATGCTGTGTTGGACACCTCTTATTGTGACAACTTGGATCCCGAGACTGTGTCCATGGTTGACTTTTTATACGATAATACTGAATTGCACACCATTGTTTTGTGGAATTTCTGAATATTAATGCTGTGTTGGACACCTCTTATTGTGATAACTTGGAACTCTAGTCAACGGTGTTTTTGAGTGCTTGCATATCGGTATATCAAAGACAATAGGGACTTTACATTACCTCACTGTCTGCACCACATAGCTACTCGGGCTGCTATGTGCACACGCACAGTATATAATGCATTGCCTTTCGGCTCAGATGACTGAAATTTGGAGTATGGTACAGCGCTGGCACGGCATAGACTTTACGCGGACGCGTTTGAGGACCTCCCATTCTCCTTTGCTACCTTAGTTGGACACCTTTGTTTATGAAATTTCGGAACTTAATCTAGGTTTGCGGCCGGATACTCTAAAAATCAAAAACCTCAACAATTGCTGACTTCGTTTAAATAACCCACTCAATCTCTAACTACATCTTGCAATGGAATATTTATGTGGAGCGCGTTTGTGCCAGTGCACAATTTCTTGTAAAACCCTTCGCACGATTGCAATATGACCGCCCTGGGAAGAAAATGTTCTAGTTGCGTCTCTGGGAGGGAGGAAGGCTTGGGGCTTCAGCCCCCCCAAACCTGAAATCCTGGCGCCGCCACTGCATGTACAATTCGGAAAAAACAATAGTCACAGGAAAATTAAAAAGAGTTCAGTGTTTGGAGTTAAAAATATAAAACCCTGTACAATTCGATAGTCACAGCAATATTCACTAATGTTTACAAAAGCCTATATTACGAGTGAGATAGATGAGACATAGCACGAAGGAACACTAGCATTTCGGTTTTACCATACGCCGCAACAGCTACTTCAACTCGTTTCTGCAGACTTGCGCAGGCCTATCTCTTCCTAGATGGTTGAACTACTCCGGTGGCACCTTGCAGTAGTAAAGATTTCTGTTTGTGTATGTTTTCCGTTATACCGGTCAGGAAAGTTCACATCGTCGGGTGATGACATTGAAAAAGGACTCATGTATGCATAGGTACCAAGTGTCGCGGTATCAAATGTCGCGTGGTCATGTGTCGCTGATTAAATGACGCGGGATTAAATGTCGCCGGGATTAAGTGTCCGGCACTAACTGTCGCGGTATTAAGTGTCGCGGGATTAAGTGTCGTGCTACCATTGTAACACATTGTATAATAAGATTCTCTTTGTTCTTGTCTTGTATAATAGGTCGTTCGAATTGTCTTTCAAATGAGAAGATGGCTGAGATCCAGGCTCAGATCGACGCTGATAGACGGAAGCTGGCTTCACAGAAGGACATGGAAGAGGAGGAGAAGAGGAAGGTGGAAGATGACTTGGCAGCCAAGGAGGCGGAACTCGCAGCGGCTGAGTAAGCTACATACAACACACTGTGATGCTATGCAATATTACAATGTGAAGCCATGAAATAATACAGTGCAGTGTGATGCTCTTCAATGCATACACTGCGTTGTGATACAATGCGTTAAATGTGCAATGCACAATGCAATGTTAAGCAATGTTAAGGTTCCAGGATAGAATCCACCTCAAGTCGCCACGTAAGGACCTTGGGCAAGTCATTCACTCGTATTATTACTCAGCACTTCGGTGTGAACCTCCGATGCAGTGTCCGCGCTGTATAGTATGGACAGATAAGGAAAGCAATTCAGCAATGGCTGAGCTTAGACGTGGAGTAGAGGGTAATTGGGGTGGGAGGGGGTGAGTGACCTTGCTTCAGAAGCATTTATAGGTCTTTATTCATTTATATACTTTAATATAATGGCTGGATCCAGATTTGACGAGGGCCTATGACAACAGAGGCCGTTGCCCTACACGAGAAATTTGTTTGACATAATTATTATTACAGCACTTAATTAGATGCTTAGCCGGCAAAGAAAGGTGAATTCCGAGGCGAAGAAAGTATCAATCGTAAGTTAAGGGCACATTAAATATATTGCATCGTGGATAACCATTTCAAAGGTGTCTAATTTCAACGATAAAGTCGCATAATGTCGAAAAGAAGGAACGAGAAGCAAAGTAAAGTAAAATAACCTGAATGCAGGTTTAGAAAACGGAAAATGGTTCGAATGGAATGGAAGGAGAGGAGAAGTCAAGATTAAAAGATAAGAGAAGTGGGAGCGACAGGGGGGGGCGAGAAGGAAAGGAGTTCAGCAAAGTTTGAGATAAGTCTGCCCGAGAGTTGTTCCGATGTTGACAAGCCAGCCCATCCTCGGCCTCCCTCGTGTTCTTGCTCCCGGTACATTTCCCTGTATGATCTCTTTCTCCGGGCATTCTCCGCTTTATTTCATCAGATGTCCTAAGTATGCGAGTTTCCGTCTTTTAATTGAATCAAAAAACTTCTCTCCACTCCCATTGTCTCCAACACCCATTTGTTCGTTTTTCTTTCCATCCATGACACTCTCAAGATTTGTCTTAGGCCTTTCATCTCAAAAGCCTCTGTTCTTTCCTCCTCCCTCTTCTTGATCGTCCAGCTCTCGCAACCATAAGTGGCCACTGGCCAAACAAGGGACCTCATGAGTCGTATCTTTGTAGTGAGTCTTATGCCGTGACTTCTCCAAATCTGTTTCAACGCCACATTTGCAAATATACCTAGTGTAATTCATCGTAATTTATTATTATTCAACAGTTTAACGACATCATATAACTACAAAGGTTGTTGACGTCTTTAAAGTTTGATGTATTGCAGCTCACTTTTGTTTAACTGTTCAGCAGTTTCTGTTTGTACTTTCTTTTTCTTTCTTTTTTCCTTTTGTTCTTTTTTTTTTTTTTTTTTTTGTTCTTTTCTTTTCTTTTCTTTCTGAATTTGACTAACCGCCTTTCATGACGATAGTGTTCACCAAATGGCCGTAGTCGATCCTCTTTTATACATGCATCATTATTTATTATTTAGCATATATGCAAAATTATGCCCACATGCATTTATATATATATATATATATATATATACATATACATATGTCACCATAATTACATATGCCTATAATTCTTTATATACAAATGAGCACATGTACACATGTGCCCACATATGTATTGTCATTATGTACACTTATGTATTATTATCATTAATTTAGACATTTCATGAAGTTCACATGACATAAAATCTAGGCCTATTTAGTTTGATTAACATCAATTCTTATGAGTTCTCATTTCATAAAGTTCACATGACACAACATCTACTTATTTAGATCAACATCAATTCGTATCATTTCTCATAATCTCATATTTGCAAGCAATTTTCAATGTTCATATTTCACGAATAAAGTTACAAGCAGATAAGATATTCAACATTAATATGAAAATCAAAGTATTCACTCTTCAGCCATCATTTAGCAGCTTAAACAATAATATCAAGACCATTTTATTCAATGCCTGTTTCATCTATTACAGAATTAATTAGAATTAATTACGAATTCATCGTAAGGTAAGCGCATATTAAATATATTTCACCGTGATAACCATTTCAAAGGTGTCTAATATCAACAATCATGTTGCATAACGTCCGAGGGAAAAAATGATGAGCAAGATGAGGAGATTAGGAAGCTCATATAAAATAATTTGAAAGAATGGTTAGAAAATGGAACATGGATCGAATGGAATCGAAGGAGTGGAGAAGTCCGGATTAAAAGATAAGAGAAGTTGGAGGGGAAAAGGGCGAGATGAGTAGCCATGCACCAGATGTATATTTCTAGGTTCACAGTAGCATCGCAATTTAATATTCTAGATGGTTGAATAGAGAGATCAGCGGTTTAATATCTCAACCAGGGCAGACATTCGCTTCACCTTCGCCCGATATCCAACTCAGCTAGAACGAGCACACACATTGTACAATCATATCTAACTCAGCACACACATTGTATAGTGTGCAATGTCGGAGGGAATATGATAAGGGGCGAAAGGGCACTTCCTTTTCCACACTTTAAGCACTGGGTTAGGGTCTTACTTGACTTCGCTACCTCCATCCACTCCCAACCATGTAGAACGGGAGAAAGAAAGAGCATGACTAAGATCTGTCTTAGCACGTCTGCTGTACGCCTCTCCAGCCTGGTGGGGACTGCTGAGCGCGGGAGAGGTCGACCGCATCGAAAGGTTCCTGAGACGTGTCAGACGAGCTGGATTCCTCCCCTTAGACTCCCCAAAAGCAGACATTATGGCTGAGACTGCTGATGCTGCCCTCTTCAAAGCTATTAATAGTTAAAGACAAAGATCATGTTCTTCATAATTTTTTCCCTTCTAGACGTCCTGGTAAATACATTCTGCGCCCTAGGCCGCATCCATTCGAACTAACCATTAAAAACAATAAAAACTTCATAACACGGATGCTGTATAAAAACGTTTACTAGGCTTTATTCGCTGCTCCTTTGTGCTTGTTAACTGTCGCGCTATGTCGACTGGTTATTCTTTCAATAAAACGATTATTATTATTTTCATCAACCCTCATCCGAACAAGCGAAAATGCAACTTAATTTAGACAAATTGGGGTCTGTGGCTCATCTATCTGGCATAGACGATCACCTAAGTCAGTCGTGCAATATTCTCGTAATAAAACTTCTTTTGGCGTTTAATAGATCATAATATTATGGAGCGAAATACAATATTACAATAATCATTGCATTGAATTTTTAAGCGAAAGGAGGCCAATGTCCATAATATATGAATTCTACTGTGCGAAACAATTGTGAGTGAATGACTTACTTGAGGCCTCCTGCATTTCAAAAGGAGAACTGAGCCAATTTTTCGAATTTAAGCAATTATATTTGGATGAATCCAGAAGTGACGAGGGCTTATGACAACATAGGCCTTTGATCAAGAAACTAATCTTTTTCAAAATATTAGCCTTGTTATATATAGCCTATGATGCTCTCATTTCAAAGGTGTTGAAGCTGCGTATCATTTAGCCATTGAGACGTATCAAACCCATTACGTTGTGCGTTCTATGGCGTTCATAGTACATAAATGAAACTTGAGTATTGCATAGACCGACGTTGTGTCGCGTAAAAATGGTGTGTCGGTGGTGTGTCGCGAAGAATTGGTGTGTCGCGAATTTTCACAGCATGCGCCCGTCGTTCTTGCATTACACTGACTTGCTTACTTTAGCAGTTAAGAAAGGCATAGATTGTGAGAATTCGTAGCACTCTATATCTATTTCATTTAATCGCAATCTGGAGCGACAGTGTTTCGTCTCGACATTCTTTATCCAATGTTTTCATACTTTGTATTGAATTATTAGGATAGCTTGGATTACTGATGATTTTTCACTCATTCAATAAAAAGATTGGAACAATAATTGATTATTTAAATGCGAAATTTCGCTCCGATAATTGTTCTAAACGAAGATTATTACAATGATTACGACATAGAGAACTCTTGATTCATTCAATCAAATATTTCACTGTTGTGTTGACGTTTAGGTTACTGTTTGCCAGTAGGCTGGATGGACGTAAAGGAACTTCGATGATAATAAAGAAGTTTTCTACGACATTATATATAGAAATAATGCTAAACGTAAAAGAGGTGTCTTAAGTTGAACTGCTGTGATCGCTGCTGTAATGGTTGCGTGTTTATCTTGTATAATTTTAAAATATACAGTAAACGATATCTACTTCAGGAATACGTCAGTGCATCTTGTTGGCATTTCCCATCATTACGTTTACATATATGCCATAGTTACGACACAAATGCAATAATATTGCGATTTAAATAATATTATATGAGTCTCAACGTCCCTTCAGGCAAGAATTATGACGAGGGGCCAGCCATTCGGATCCTTCTCCTCCATTTGTCTCTGTTTCCAGTGTCTTCTTTCTTCATTTTGATCAGGTTGTTGTATCATGTTCTCCATCTTCTCTTCTGTCGCCCCCGGCTGCATTCCAAGAAGGTTAGCGGGTCTTCCAATTTATCATAAATCTGCACTTAGCGTATAATTGTAATCAAGCGTTTGAAAACCATTCTCTTTGATTGTGGTTTGGTGTCAGGTCGGGAGCGCCTCTGAGGAGTTCTCTTGAAGTGGCGCTATATAAATGTACGATTACAATTGCAATTACAATTACTCGAGTTCTCTACAAGCGACAAAGACAGTGACATCGCAAAACACCTTTTTAACAATTTTATACAATCATATATAGTTAACCAGATATCTGATGTTAGCATATTCGATGATCACACAACAACTAAATCGACATACATGTAGGTAAGGAATAAATTCCGATTCAAGATCCGTTTTAGGGGTGAGAAGGCGCAGATCGTCAGTGTGGTGATTGTCGGGAGTGTTTATTGTTCAACACCCCACATGTCATGGTAGGGTCCCCAAAGTAAAGTCTTTATTGCACATCCCAAAAATAACATTGGTGAAATTCAACTTTCTTCAATTCCCAAACTGCATGGGTGAATATAAGCGGCAGAAGAGGAATAGGGCGTAAGAAAAAAGACTTTAGAGATTTATGAAACAACGTATTACTAGTCAGATGTAGTAAACGTTGCTTAGAAAAAAGTCAGTTCAAGTTGACGACTGCAATAAAACCGATTGTAATAAAACCGAGAAACCAGCTTTTATATAAAGTAGAGCTTTCAACCATTTTAAAGGTGTGTAATATCGACGACTTATCTGCATTCAGTGTTTAGTGGAAACCGCAAAAATATCCAAAGCGCCAATAATTGGCAACAGACATTGCAGTCGATTAAGCTTAACTACTATCCCACAAAATCGTAGAACAGACGAGCCACTATCGTTTGCTGACCACGCATGCGCATAGCTATAGAAATATCCACAGACAAACAGACGAAGAAGGGCACATACGGCATTGAAATGATATAGACACGGTCATACAGATGGACAAAGAGACAGAAAGAGAGGCATACAGCTAGACAGATACTGAGGCAGACAGAAACATACAGAGACAGAGATTTGTAGACAGAAACAGAGAGAAATGTCCTTACTACACCCCTTCGCTCAATCCCCTTACCCCTTTCCTTATGGAACCCTAAACCTCACCAGTGGCGGCGCCAGGATTTCAGGTTTGGGGGGGCTGAAGCCCCAAACCTTCCTCCCTCCCAGAGACGCAACTAGAACATTTTCTTCCCAGGGCAGTCATATTGCATTCGCGCGAAGCACATACCGACCAAGGGTTTTACAAGAAATTGTGCACTGGCACAAACGCGCTCCACATTGCAAGATGTAGTTGGAGATTGAGTGGGTTATTTAAACGAAGTCAGCAATATTTGTTGGGGTTTTTGATTTTTAGTGGATCCGGCCGCAATCCTAGATTAAGTTCCGAATTATCATACGCAGAGGTGTCCAACTAAGGTAGCAAAAGAGAATGGGAGGTCCTCAAACGCGTCCGCGTAAAGCCTATGCCGTGCCCACGCTGTACAATACCCCTAAAATTAATTTCAGTCATCTGAGCTTAGTTGGTGACCGAGCTGAGCAAAGGCGATAGAGTATATACAGTGCGTGTGCACACAGTAGCCCGAGTAGCTATGTGGTGCAGACAGTGAGGTAATGTACATGAAAAGTCCCTATTGTCTTTGACACACCAATATGCAAGCACTCAAAATCAACGTTGACTAAAGCTCCAAGTTATGACAATAAGAGGTGTCCAACACCGAATTAATATTCAGAAATACCACAATACAATGGTGTGCAATTCAGAATAATCGTATAAAAGTCAAATATGGACACATACTCGAGATCCAAGTTGTCACAATAAAAGGTGTCCAACGCAGCATTAATATTCAGAAATTATACAATAAAACTGTGTGCAATTTAGTATTATCGTATAAAAAGCCGACCATGGACACGGACTCGACTTCCAAGTTATCACAATAAAGGTGTCCAACACAGTATTAATACTCAGAAATTTTACAAAAAAAAGTAATCACAATAATGGATGGATCCGATTTGACCAGGGTCTATGACAACAGAGCCCGTTACCCTGGACATTTAATTAAAATAATCACAAATAACAATAAATCACAATAAAGGTGTCCAACAGCGTATTAATAAAAAGTCGACCATGGACACGGACTCGAGTTTCAAGGTATCATTATAAATTAAGGTGTCCAACACAGCACTAATATTCAGAAATTTTCCAATAAAATGGTGTGCAATTCAGTATTATCGTATAAAAAGTCAACCATGGACACGGACTCGACTTCCAAGTTATCACAATAAAGGTGTCCAACACAGTATTAATACTCAGATATTTTACAGTAAAAAAGTAATCACAATAATGGATTGATCCGATTTGACCAGGGTCTATGACAACAGAGCCCGTTACCCTGGACATTCAATTAAAATAATCGCAAATAAAAATTAATCACAATAAAGGTGTCCAACAGCGTATTAATAAAAAGTCGACCATGGACACGGACTCGAGATTCAAGTTTTCACAATAAATTAAGGTGTCCAACAGCTCTAATATTCAGAAATTTAGCAAAAAAATGGTGTGCAATTCAGTATTATCGTATAAAAAGTCGACCATGGACACGGACTCGAGTTCCAAGTTATCATTATAAATTAAGGTGTCCAACACAGCACTAATATTCAGATATTTTCCAATAAAATGGTGTGCAATTCAGTATTATCGTATAAAAAGTCAACCATGGACACGGACTCGACTTCCAAGTTATCACAATAAAGGTGTCCAACACAGTATTAATACTCAGAAATTTTACAATAAAAAAGTAATCACAATAATTAATGGATCCGATTTGACCAGGGTCTATGATAAAAGAGGCCGTTGCCCTGAACATTCAATTTAAATAATCACAAATAAAAATAAAACACACAATAAAGGTGTCCAACAGCATTCACAGGACACTATTATAGTTATCTGCCTGCATATTACTAATGACAGAAAACAGTTAAAGTTTCCTTAATTCAAAAATATGCATGCTTAGATATATGCACGCAATTATTTTATAATTATAATTATAATTATCTGCACTCAAATGTTTTACATATATATGCTAATAGCACTAGGACTTCTTAGTTGACCATTATATCAAAAGTAGGCCTACATTCCCAGACAGTGGTGGTACACAACTAGAATATAATAATTATTATACCGAAAATTGCAAAAGAGCACACATTTTAGGTGTGTAAGAGAAACATGATGCAAATCTGACAACTACATTGTTGTGTCAAAGGCATTTTTGGATAAAACGCAATCTTCTGGATAACCAGCAGTCTGTAATATTATTTTCATGCATGATGTGCAGTACAGATGCAACACCACTAGGGGAGACTTTAAAAAATTAACATGCTGCAGAGCAGTAAGTGTACTCTAAATAGTTCAGCTCACTTTTGGTAGGGCTGACAGCTTCCATTCAATAAAGAAGAAACGGTTTACAGTAGGCAGCTGCTAAATGCAACAAAACTGGTTCACTAAATGTGTAGCATTTGCAATACAATGAATGAAATGACCTATATAACTTAATATATATATATATTTATATAGAATATGTATATTATATATTATAAATTACATAGTTGATTTCGATGCCATTGACCATTGTCTAGCTTTCTTATTACGAAATAAGCCGTTATGGATATTTTCTGCTTTTGGCTTTGGGGGGCTGAACCGCATTTAGAGGCTATAACCCCTAACCCTCTGACACCGCCACTGGCGCAAGCATCTACGCTATGATTATATAGTTGATTGCAGGAGGGAGAAAATCCTAAACATTTTTTGGTGACGATGATAAAATTTGTGAAATATGCGAAAAATCAAGAGAAAATACAGCTTTGCAACACTTTTTGAAGGACTAGGCAATTTTTATATTTCTATACGTCTAATACTTATAAAACGGTTTCAATCTGAAACGAGGTGTCTAAGAGCCATGTTGTTTCTTCGACAATTTCGACACACCTGTCCCGTTGTATGGTCAAAAGGTAAGGGTGCAAACTTGTCACCCGTTTTCATAGACTGAGGCCAAGAAATGAAGTCGCTAACTTCATTCTCAAAGTAGATTTCGATGCCATTGATCATTGTCTAGTTTTCTTATTACGAAATAATCCGATATAGACATTTTCCGCATTTTGCTTTGGGGGGGCTTAGCCGCGTTTAGGGGGGGCTTAGCCCCCTCCAGCCCCCCCCTGGCGCCGCCACTGAACCTCACAGGTTCTGTTTACACGCCTTCCAGCCAAGAACAACATAGGTCGCAATTAAGCATCACACACCTTCAAGCCCATCTCAGTTAGATTTGCTGTACTCTCTCTCTCTCTCTCTCTCTCTCTCTCTCTCTCTCTCTCTCTCTCTCTCTCTCTCTCTCTCTCTCTCTCTCTCTCTCTCTCTCTCTCTCTCTCTCTCTCTCTCTCTCTCTCTCTCTCTCTCTCTCTCTCTCTCTCTCTCTCTCTCTCTCTCTCTCTCTCTCTCTCTCTCTCTCTCTCTCTCTCTCTCTCTCTCTCTCTCTCTCTCTCTCTCTCTCTCTTCGTCCCATTTTTTTCTATACACCCTGTTCTCTGTTTTCAAAAGCCGTCACCAGCTGGCAGCACCAACAACTCATTTGACGCATTCTAAAAAAGCAGTCGTTTAAAGTATACGACGTAATTTACGCATCAAACGCAGCGCATCAACAGACTAGCTGCTTGACTGGAGATTATTATTATAATTATTATTATTATTATTATTATTATTATTATTATTATTATTACATAAATTTGTTACGCGCGCAAGGTCACACCAAAGTGTGAATCTGAGGCGCGGATAGTTAGCCGCCAGAGGAAGATGCAGTTAAAGGTCCATGTGCTTGAAAGACAAAGAGAAATAGTGAGTTTTGAGCCGTTTTTTGAAGGTAGGGAGTGAATTTGAGCAACGAAGAGAGAGTGGAAGTAGATTCCATTCTTTGGGAGCAGAGGCATGGAATGCACGCGAGCCCATAACAGTTCTGCATCGAGGTTCAACTAAAAGACCCATGTTTGATGATCGCAGGCAACGAGGAGGAATATAAGGAGTAAGCAGTGACTGAAGGTAGGGAGGTGTTCCGGTAGAGAGGGATTTGTAGGTTAAACAGGCCAATTTAAATTTAATCCTAAACTCGACAGGAAGCCAATGCAGCTGATGAAGTAAAACTGAGGAACTTGATCGTAGTGGGACACGCAGCACAACCCGAGCTAAAGAATTTTGGATGCGTTGCAGCCTATGTAGCTCGTAGTCTGAAATGCCAACAAAAATCGCATTAGCATAATCAAGGCGAGAGGAGACAAGGGCGCAAGCTAAAGTCTTCGACATATCCTTAGTCAGAGCCGACCTAATGTGGCGTATTGCCCTGATGTGATAAAAGCAAGATCTACAGAGGTTAGTTACATGCATCCGAAAAGTAAGCATACTGTCCAGGGTAACCCCAAGAGTTTTAACAGAATCTGATAACGGTACTGCGGAGCCTGCGAGGTCAATGCTGGAAAGTGAAGGAAAAGAACGCAAGCGTTGTCGTGACCCGAACAAAATTGCCTCAGATTTGTTTGGGTTTATAGCCAGACCATTAAAACAGAACCAGGCATATAAAGATGACAGGCACTCCTCAAGTTTAAGTTTACCGGACTGATCAGTGTGTGACAGAGCAATATAGAGCTGAGTGTCGTCCGCGTACTGCTGTAATTGGACACCAAAATGATTAGCTATGCGATTAATTGGGGAGGTAAAGACGGTGAATAATAGAGGACCAAGGACAGATCCCTGTGGAACTCCAGCAGTGCAAACAGTGGGTTCAGACCGAGCGGTACCGATGCCCACCTGCTGATTCCTGTTACCCAGATAAGACGCTAACCAGTTTAAAGCAGTACCAGAGACACCGAAGCTTTTCGAGAGTCTAGAAAGAAGTAATTGATGGTCTACGGTATCGAAAGCTGCGCTGAGGTCAAGACATACAGAAAGGCAGGCCTTTCCATTGTCAATAGACGAAAAGATGTTGTCCAGCGTGGATGTAAGGGCAGTCTCAGTGGAATAGCCTTCACGATAAGCTGACTGAAAAGGACTGAAGTTGGGAGAGGAAGTGATATGTTTCTTGATGCGAGTAAGAAAGAGACGTTCAAGGATCTTGGAAATGTTATTTAGGTTCGAGATAGGTCTGAAGTTAGACAGATTATTGGAATCTAGGTCAGGTTTTTTAAGCAAAGGAGTAACTAAAGCAGACTTAAAGCATGACGGGAAACATCCTTCAGCAAAAGACAAGTTGGCCAGGTGTGCAATAAAGTGGGAGAAAACATCAGAACAAGAAACAATAAGAGGTGTAGGTATGAAGTCCATAGAGGATGATTTAGGTACCAAGCTTCTGAGAAGATTAGATACTTCCAAGTATGTAACAGGAGGAAGGTCATTAAAGGTAGATTCAGAGAAGTCAGAATCAAGCAGTAGGTCATTCCATACTAAATTGGCAGCGCATCTAGTAATTTTACATTTAAGGTCATCAATTTTGTTAACAAAATATCTGGCAAAGTTAGAGCATAAAGACTGATTCTCAGAGTCTGAGCGCTGGCAGCTGGAAGTCTCCTTTGAGTGCAGAAGTCTTTGGGAGATGCGCCAACGGTCCATCGGATTTTCAGCATTTTCGAGTAGGCTGTGGAAGTAAGTAGTTCGTGAATCGTTAATTAGCTTATTTGTTGTACGGCAGTGGCGACGATAACGTTGTCTGTCCTCTTCGAGTCCGAGTTGCTTCCATTTCCTCTCTAACCGACGACGTTCTCTCTTTGCCTTTATTGCCTCGGTAGAAAGCCATCTTGATATTGGTTTAGAAGGTCGCCGAAGACAGTTGTTAATCGGAGCGACTTTATCCAATGTCTGAGTTACAGTTTTCTTCAGCTGTTCAGCAAACTCATCCGCATTGCTAGCAGGTGCAAAGAAGAGATCAGAGTCGGCGAGCAGCTGGCTGAACTGAACAGGATCTACAGATTTAATGTTTCGAAAAATGTGCTGAACTGGTTGACGGTCGAAGGAGGTTTTTACTTTGCACAGAAGCATCTTATGATCAGACACGAGACCAGCGTCACTGACCTGTACGTCGTAAATTGTTGTTCTATCGTCAGAAACGAGGACGTCCAGAAGGTTATCGCCACGAGTCGGTACAATGATGGATTGACGGAGGCCGTAGATGGTGAAGACATCTGCTAGGTCTTCGCTGATATGACCATCGAACCCAGGACAGTTCAGGTCACCACATAACAGCAGTCTTTCACCAGCTTCAATGTAGATGGACGATATTAGATTCGCAAGGTCGTTGTAGAATTCACCGACTGGACCAGGAGGTCGGTAGACGTTGGCTACTGTGATGGATGATGACAAACTTCCAAACCGAGCGAGATTCAAACACCAGCATCGAGTGCACGGGTATCATGGGAGGTTAGACGAGGATTTTGTGACTGGACAAATATTATTATTATTATTGACTTTTTATGTATCGCACCTTCAAGCTCAACGACGGCCAAATAATGCAGCTTTTAAGCGAAAAAAGAACATACATGTAGTGGTGTGACATCTATATATTCACAAGGTGGAGTGCAGCAGGTGACCCATGACAGTCCCAACACTCCGCGAAGAAGGATGGCGCGCTAAATGATCTTCGTCGTCGAATTGAAACTATTATTTTTTCCACTGATTGCAAGTTTTGTTGTCAACATTCGATGTGACTTTGGAAGGTTCCATTGAACACCTATAAAATGTTGTAGAACAATGCTATAAGTATATCACGCAGAAACCTGTATTAACACTCGAGTGCCCAAGGTATTTTTTGGTACACGAAGGCCCAAGAGGGGGGTCCGCGCGGACCCCAGCGTTTTCATGGTAATATCTTGAGAAGGGATTGGAATATCGTTACAGAACTTAGTTCTATGTATTCCCAGATGAATTTGCAATCGATTGATGTATCTTATACCACAATAACACCACCTGGTGTAAAATAATAGTGTAAAATCTCTTGATACACATTTTATGCTTGCTTGCGTCATTTACCGAAGGAAGTCTATCGTTTTCATGCTAAAATCTTGAGAAGGGTTTGGAATATCATAACAGAATTTAGTTCTATGTAATCCAAAATGAATTTTCAGTCGACTGATGTATCTTATATTACAATAGCACCACCTGGTGCAAAATAATAGTGTAACAATCTCATGATACAAGTATAATGCTTGCTTGCGTCATTTACCGAAGGAATAGCAGCAAATCTTGCGGTACCCTTAGTATACGATGTTGTTGTGGGGTACAGGGTTAGACAATACTCACGCAAAATATACCATTCGATGCCCAAATGGTTGCTCTAGGAATACCTAAAAGCATTTTTGCATATCTATAGCCGTTAAAAAGTTATCCGGAAAAAACGGGCCTGGGGTCCGGTCGGACCCCCCCCCCCTTGGGCACTCGAGGGTTAAATGTGCCGTCGATTGAAAAACTGCTACTACCACCAGTACTAATGTTAATCTGCCATCAGCGCTATCTTAACCACAAGATTTCCATAGAGCTCAAAACGGTCGACATCGTAGAACACCGTTACAATGTTTTAAAACAATGCTATATAAGCAACTATTAGCCTAAGTTTAACTCCGCCACTGGTTGCACTCTGCCAGTGCCAGTCCCAAGCTTGGATAAAGGAGGCGGGCGTCGCTAATAGTCATTGTTACCACACAGTGACGTTAAACTGCAAATGCCAGCCTAAGTTTCAACATTGCAATTTAAGTTCAAATAGATTAATAGATAAATTAAATCGGTAGCTAGGCAGACAAAATATGAAAAATGAATTCCAAATCAAGACATATTATCGGGGCTATGATCAATTGGGAGTGATGGACTTGCTCAGAGTCTATATGCGGCGGCTTGAGGTGGATTCGAACCTGCCATCTTTCAGTTGCCAGGCACCGAACCAACCACTACACCAGCACACCCTCACAGCGTCCCTATTATAGAATATCGCTTAAATGGACATTATTATTGCCATTAGTGTTGCTATTGTTGTTATTATTATTTTCGTTGTTGTTATAACTATAGTAATGTTATTAGTGCGAATTCATCCTCCATTGCATCAATCCTTTCCTTCCTATAATTCACCTTCCTACATGTGACTGTAAGCTCGTCACCTACATTTTCTGTATCATTGCTGCTCTTTTTCGTTGGGTTTCTCTTCATATAACAGGTTTTTTTGTATGTATAGATGGAACGCGATAAAAAAAATAATTTCTTCAGTTATCTCAACATTGTTTTTCTTAAACACCTTTTAAACGGTAATAACCGATGCTATATTAAAATTGTAGAGTACTGTAATAATAATTTATGTCGTCGGACGTGACACAACAAAGGTTCAATATATTAATTATAACCTTTTAAAAACAGTCATTTACTCAGAGGCGCTCCAAGTGCGCAAGACCACGAGAGAAGAAATAGTTCTTGAGAAAAGCGGAGAAAGAGGAGGGTCTAAGATCGAGTTGATGTGGGCGAGTTATCTGCCTGAAGGCAGCTTCATTGGCTTGTGACATTGCTTCTGTATTTCTTTGTATCTTTTCTTGTAAAAGATCGCTGAACTGCAGCAGGAGCATCAGAGGGAGATGGAGGGATTGCTGGAAAACGTTATTCAACTCAGTCAGGAACTCCGGCTCCAGATCCTCATCATCGACCAATTCATTCCACCAGAATTCCAGGTACACACACGGTTTCTTACTTCCAGTTTCACTCATGTATATTATGTATTTTGCGCATGGGTTAATTTTATCGTTCAAATTCCATTTTGGTTTGAGGTTTCTTATTTCTGTTTCAATTGGCCGTTTTTTATTATTAATATTTTATTTCGCTATAGAAATGGAGAAATAAAATTTAAAAAATAAAATAATAAAATAATAATTATATTATTAGACAATATAAATTATTATAAGTCTTAGTTATACACTTTTATAACATTGTCACACTCTTTTATATAAAGAGGAAACTCAAAATGTGTTTTACAGTGAACTACTGCCAGGGATACCATTCATAGCTTATTCCACCTAGAATTGTCCACCTAAATCTATGTTTTTATGCCTTTTCTAGGCTTGTAGTTTTTTTCCGAGAACTAATGCAATGTAATGCGATACTATATGCAATATACAGGAACAAATACTCACATGACAACGTGACTTGGAGGCCGTATCTCAAAATATGGTCATGTCTCATCTTATATGCGGGGTATACACTGGCTCTCATAATTATATAACGCAGATTGCATACAGTATAACAATTGTGCTTGTATGCTTGCTGCATTTTTTTCGGCTGTCTTTCATTCTAACCAATTCACGCTCCTTCTCCTTCAACAACTTGAGAAAACAGACATCGTCTGCGGATGATAACAAGGCACAGGTCTGTCCGTCTATGTGTCTGTCTGTCTGTATGTATGTCTGTCTGTCTGTCTGTCTATGACTCTGTCTGTTTGTCTGTGTAATTGTATATTTCTTCAACTTGTTTCATTTGTAATTTGTATACCTAATTTAACAGTGGTTTTCCCCATTATCTCAATTAATAAGACGCAATTAGTTATATCAGAAATCTGAAAGGAAGAATAAGCGATGAGTGTTAGAAAAGAGAAGCAAAAAGAAAATGGAGAAGGAAAGGAGATGACGAGGGAAGGAAGCACAGAGAAATCTGAAGGCAGAGTTAGGGAATGGAAGGAATGAGAATGGAATGGAAGGAGAAGAAAAGGAAAAGGAGAAGACGGAGAAGCCAATATTGCAATAAGATAAGTGGGAGGGGAAAGGGGGAATATAATCAACCATGGAATTTCTAGGTTCACAACAGCAACTACTTTAGGATGTATGCAAAATTCTAGATGGTTGAATCGAGAGTTCAGGGGTCAAAACCCCAGCCAGGGTAGAAGATATTTGTTTCACCTGCGCCCCCTAGCCAACTCGGCTGGGATGAGTACACTCACTGTACACTGTCGGAAGGAAGATGACGCGGAGAGGGAGAGGAATGGTCTGCGGTCTTCATACAATACAATCAGGTATTTGCAACGCGCTTTAACAAAACAAGTCCTTTAAAATGGATAAAATTAAATTATTATTTTATTATTATACGTCGTATTCCGAGGCTACGAATATTTATTCGATGACATTGCAGGTTTATGGCTGTCTCGGCGTAAAGGTTTAACGTCAGTGCATTTAATTATAGATGTAGATGACGATTGGAGTATAAATGGATTGCAAGAGGATAAAAGTGGATTGTAAGAGGTCTGGATTGAGATTTGACGATGGCTTATGGCAACAGAGGCCGTTGCACTCGGATAAATATGTTTTTTCATAATACAGCCGCTTTATGTGATATAAGGGAAAAGAATTAAATACTAAAAAAGTTTTTGCGACTTCTTATGTAGATCTTATGCTAAACGTAAAAGAGGTATTATATGAAGAACGGCAGTAATGGTCGGGTGGTTATTTTGTCTAATCTTATAATACACTGTATACCTAAAAATATGTCAGTGCATTTTGTAGGCAGTTTCCCGCCATCACGCTTCCAAATAGGGTAAAACATGATAATGATAATTTGATATAGCACGTCTGATGTCTTTCTTTCGACCAACTCCCGCGAGGCACATGCACTTCATGCCTCGTGTAAACTTAATGCTTTTTAGGCTGTAAGTTTAACGACGTCGCTCTTCGTTATAGATAGTTGTGCAGTCATGAATGTAGACATGTCACATGTGGCAGTATCGGGTAAGACGTGCATTGAGCCTAGCAGCAGCATCATTGATTACAAACTGTAGAGGTGCTAGCTGAAGCATAGGTAATGTAGGCCAAGAAGGACAGTATTTCAGTGGTCAATCCGAGAACAGACGAAGACGTGATCAATAGAGGTAATCAAGGTGGAAATGAAACATGAGTAATATACTGCGTTCCAAATTTATATAGATTCAGTTAAAAACGTTAAAAAGGTGTGGAAGATGACAGCTCTAATTAACCAACCCCTAGTATTCAGTTTATAATGAAGCCTTGTCAATCGGAGACCCTTAAATAGGGACACCACCGGGATTTTTATAACGGTTATGCAACTCTGTTCAGAGTTTAACTGGTATTGTATTAGTGAAGGATTTCAATGATTTTAACACATGATTAGATCAGACTGTTTTTCTGAGAATGCTGTAATTCGCCATTGCAGTGGATCTATTCGTGTTGACTTTGGACTAAGTTACCCATTGGAGTCTCCGTAATGTTGTTCTTGGTCTTTCTATGTCCCCTCACCTGAAGGTTTTGAAACCCATTCTCTTTGAATGTCGTTTGGCGTTGCCAGGTCGGGAGCGCCTCTGACTAATTTCTCTGAAGTGGCGCTATATAGATTCATCATTACGATTACTTTGTTCGACTGCAATTAGATTAGATTAAACAGATTTACTGAAGACTTTGTTGAGTGTGTAATCTCTTTGTTCTGGCTATATTCAATAATTATTATAGGTCGTTCAATGCCTGATATGATACATGTAGATTGTGCAATGGTGGAATTTAAATATGGAATGTTATCTTACTAAAACGGGTGTTTTGGGCAACATACCAATGATTCATTATATACACCTGATTATATAAATATATATTATATAATTATATAAACGCTGTGTGTGCAGTTTTCAATTCTATAGTTAGACAGACACCTTTAAAACGCAGGTCACTGCCCTTATAATAACTGGAAAAGAATACGTTGAATAATGTTTTTCTCCGACTGACAATTATTCGTGTCAGCAAGGTTGCAACGATTGTTTAACACGATTGAAAGACTGTAATGCTGTGTCTCCCACCTCCTTTCTCTAGCCTTGGGACTGACACTGCCGAATGTTGAGAAGTGGCAGCAGTATAGTTTGCATTCTTTTGTGCGCCATTGTTTAATTTGATATTTATCTTTATATCAGTTGATGTGGCTAAGTCGCTTTTTATATTTAATTTAGTTGTGGTCTTTAGACGTATACTCTTTCAAAGTCCACGAGCTCCACATTCATTAATATTAGACAACAACAGTCAGTATTGTATTGTATTGATTTGTGTTGTATCTTTTGATTTATATAGCGCCTCTCGCGGAATGATTACTTAGAGGCGCTTTCAGCACGAACAACTCAGGGGGGGGGGGTAAAGAAAATGCCTTTAAATTGTGAGAGGTTGATGCGATATTCTCATATAATAATATTATTATACCTCAGATATTGCATACACCATGTCCGTTATAAATACAATTGATTATTGTTGCTAAGCGATTTGATGATGGCGTGACTTTATCAGAGCATTGGCAGTTATACGGAGTTACAGGTATGCAAATTGACAATTTCTACTATGAAGCGTTTAACGACACCAATGCGGTTAAAGTTGACCTGGACTATTTTCAATCCAAGGATAGTCACAGAATTGAATAGGTGAACATTATTTAGTATTTATAGTGCAGGGTAAAACAATTTCAGAGGTATCTAAAGAGAGCGTTTAAATTGCCAGCATTAAGGCATGCTGGAAAGCTCCTGGACTCTCAACTCACCATTGCATCTCATATAGATCTGGTGTGCCGCAGCTGTTACTACCAACTGCGGCAGATCAGGGTCATTGCTCGCTCTCTGACTTAAAAAACGCAGCTTCTATTGTCCATGCGATGTGACCTGACAGATAAATAGAGTAAGATGACAATAGTTTTCAAGAGCGTTGTATTTACAGGTAATGAAAGTTGATTGATTTGCGGTTATGATTTTTATATATAAGTCTATGCAAAACGTTTAAAAAGGTATCGAAGAATTTCTTCCAACCGTGGTATTGTGGTAGAAGACAGTATCATGTTTGCATGATGTTTGCGTCAGCACTTGTTACAACGCCCCTTTAATTGAATTTGCTCAGGGTTCCCTACGCGACGACTTGAGGTGGATTTGACCTCACAACCATCCCGTTCCAAGGCAGCTAACGTAACCTTACACGACCGCCCTTTTATGCTTTTAGAAGTCGATTTCATGGAGAGGTCGCCTTGTAAGGCATTTATATTGTGGTATTTATGATATTCACAGTTGGCCAAAATGTTTACTTCAGTTAAACGCTTTCAAATCTTCCTATAAAAACTGAGGTGTTTCACCTCAGCGTCATTTTCGATGATGGGCCAAACTTATTCCAAGATCGTGTGTAATATATGAAAAGGACAAACGGCGATTCTTAACAAAGGTGTATGATCTCTACGCCCAACATTATATCGTGTTCATCTGCCGTGACTATTTACTAAAATCTATTTTTTTCTAGTGGTGTGCGGGTTAAATAAGTGACAGAACGCTGTGTAGATTCGAAAATAAATGCCTGGACACCGTCCATGACTGCCCATGCACACCTTAAGCCTTGTGTAAACGTAACGTTGGGAATGCATTTCTCGAGGTAGACTATCTCGGCCTATTCTAAGTAAGATAAAGCAAACATGCATCCATAGGCGTAGACCTGGTCGTGGTTTGGGGAGGGGTGGGTGAAGTAGCAGCGAAGCGCTGAGCAGGAAAGTTACTTTGGGAGGGTGCGACTCTCCATACTGTCTTTTTTTGTAAATTTCCATACTATTCTAAACGGTACACGTCAGATTAGTAAAATGTTCTTCTGCGCCCCAACTACAACTGTGCCAAATGGCAACCCGTGTTAAAAAAGTGCAGTTTACATTCGTGTATCGCCTGCACTTCACTGGCTTTTTGTGCTGTCGTTTTAACGAGGTCGCTCGTTATGGATAGTTGTTCAGTCATGAACGTAGAAATGTGCTGGTATCGAGTAAGACGAGTGTTGAGTCTACATGTAAAGCAGCAGCATTGCGGACCGAATTATTGCAGTAGTCAATCCGATAACAAAACGAAGGCGTGATCAATATAGGTATTAGGTGGGAATGAAACATCAAATAAATCAACTGCGTTCCAAATTTATATAGATTTAACCCTCGGGCTACTAAGGGGGGTGGTTGCCACCCCCCCCCCCTAGGTTTTTCGCAAATCAAACGCGTTCTGTCTGGAATAAAATTTTGAAAAAATTGGTAGCTGTAGAGGGTTCATTGGGACACATTTTGAGGTAAACTTTTGATGATGCCCCCTACCGTTCAAAAGTTACACCCGATATACCAAAGGTACCAGGGGGGTGGATACCACCCCCCCTAGAATATCGTCTGTAACTTTTCCGCCCTTTAATATTAAGATACACAAATTATACCATTCTATAGAGGGAATGTGGGGCTACATTTCCATGCTCAATGAGTTGTCTTTTGACAACCGGAAGTGCTCAAAATAAATTGAAATATATATAAAGGTGTTTTATTTTCATAAAATTGTCATATTGTTTCTATTATAACTTATCCATAATTTATTTTTTAATAGAAATAAATTATGCCATTCTGTAGAGGGCATTTAGGGCTATTTTCTGATACTAAATAATTTGTTTTTTGATGACCGGAAGTGCTCAAAATAAATTAAAATGTATGAAAATGTTGGGTTTTTTTACAACGCAAGCCGAAATGTGTGCGTAAACGTTTTTCAGCGGCAAAAACATGTTTTTTTGTTTTGATTGAACATAAAACAGACTTATTACTAGTTTTTAGAGTTGAATATTGGACTTTATTATATGTAAACTACCTTTTATATATAAATCATGTATAAAACACACAGAATCTAATATATTCCCTATGCGTAAGTATACATTTTGTGGAATCGATGGGTACCCATGGTAAAAAATTCATAATTTCGAGGTGCCTTCATATTTTCTAAACCTAAATATACCATTTTGTGCAGAAATGAATGCTGAATCGAATGGTGTATTACAAGTTATGATATCTCAAACCCAACCCAAAATCCAGGGGGGGGGGTAACCACCCCCCCCTTGGTAGTCAGTGTTACAAAAAAAGCTTGGTAGCCTGAGGGTTAATTAGAAACTTTAAAATGTGTTCAAGATGACGGCTCTAATCACCGCTTAAAGTGTGACTAGATGGTCATGGACGGCGTACATGCACTTATTTTACAATCTGAACGCCGTCCTGCAGCCACTTATTGGCTAGTACAGCTTCAATAGGAAAAGGGCGTCTAGGAACTTCTTTTGGAAAGGTAAAGGGCGTCCAGACACTTATTTTTTTCTCTCATTTCAAGCACTTAGAAATGCAAGATTCTTTAGAACCATGTTCATAATTAACTATGTCGCTCGTTATGGATAGTTGTTCAGCCATGAATGTACATGTAGACATGTGTTCGTATCGAGTAAGACGGGCAATGAGACTGTAGCATCAGCATTGTGTACAGACTGTAGAGGAATTTACCGAACCTTATGGAGGCCAACAAGGACAGAATTATTGCAGTAGTCAATCCGAGAACAGATGAAGGTGTGATCAATTATTATATAGAGGAATAGGGTGGTGTGACGGTCAGATGAAACAATAAATATATCTACTGAGTTCCAAATTTATATAGACTCCGTTAAAACCATTATAAAGGTGTTCTATATGACGGCTCTAATTAGCTGACTCTAAGTAATATTTTTATAATGAAGCCATGTGTATCGGAGACCCTGAAATAGAGACACCACCAGAAAAAAATAAATAAGTTGCAATGAAAATTTGATGTAATGCAATACAATGGACATGTGGCAATGGAACATTCTTCACGTATATCGAATACGATTGGTTAACCTTTACAACGTTGTCTGGTTGTGGTATATAAGTACGGAAAGTGCGGTCGATTATTATATAATTAATGATAATAATACATAAGTGTACATAATGACAATACATATGTGGGCACATGTGTACATGTGCTCATTTGTATATAAAGAATTATAGGCATATGTAATTATGGTGACATATGTATATGTATATATATATATATAAATGCATGTGGGCATAATTTTGCATATATGCTAAATAATAAAAAATGACGCATGTATAAAAGAGGATCGACTACGGCCATTTGGTGAACACTATCGTCATGAAAGGCGGTTAGTCAAATTCAGGAAGAAAAGAAAAGAAAAGAACAAAAAAAAGAACAAAAGGAAAAAACAAAGAAAAATAAAGTACAAACAGAAACTGCTGAACAGTTAAACAAAAGTGAGCTGCAATACATCAAACTTTAAAGACGTCAACAACCTTTGTAGTTATATGATGTCGTTAAACTGTTGAATAATAATAATCGATTATTATAATACAGTACGTTTTCAAAGCGGTCGCCTTGAACCCCCTTGATAAATGTGATTAACCGATGACATATAATCATAGGACGCATTAGCTAATTTGATTATCCGTGCTGTCCCGGTAAATGTGGGCTTTGCTAATCCATTTTTCTGTTCCTGCAACTACCAAACACGTGGCGATCGTCTGGGATGTGATTGGTGCGAGTGAATCTAATCTAATCTATTCTAATTTAATCTAATCAATCTAATATAATATATTCTAATCTAATATAATCTAATAAAGCATTTGTAAAGCGCTTCTCCCGGCAGAGTTAGTCAGAAGCGCTCTCAGCGTGACAGGCCCATGAAAAAAGAAAGATCTTCAAGCAGCGAAAAGATTCATGTGAATTTCCTATCAGAATCCTGCCACGAATTCCAGAGGCGATTCCACATTGAGGGACCCACAATGCTTTGCGATAGGATACAATGTGATGCAATACTATGCGGTGGGTATGAGGAAACGCAACATTCTACACTGCAATGTGATGTTCAAAGGTTGTTTAGCCGTGTGTTGTTAGGAATGAGCAGAAGGAGTTGGCGCGACGGTTGCATACGATGGAAAAGAAGATCATTGTTGGTGGAGAGAACCTCCTGGAAAAGACTGAGGAGCAGGAACGGCTGCTGGAGGAGAGCGCCAAGGAACTGGAACAGCGCAAGTCTGCAGTGGAGAAACTACACAAGGAGCTAGAAGAGAAAGAGGCTCAAGATTTATATAGGGATACTAAAATTACTATTCAAGTGATATGAAGATATTCAATGTGAACTGCAAAATAAGGTATATACGTAAAGACATCATTTTCGACCCGTACCTCCCTTGTTGCAAGTCGTATATTTATACACCTATGTGTAAAAGTCCTTACAAAAGCTAATTAGCTCAAGTCATCTAGATTTACAGAGGTTCTCAACCGGTATGTCGCGACACGCTAGTGGGTCTCGAATAGACCGACGGTGTGTCGCGTAAAAATGGTGTGTCGTTGTTGTGTCGTGAAGAATTGGTGTGTCGCGAATTTTCACAACATACGACCGTCGTACTTGCATTACACTGACTTGCTTTCTTTAGCAGTTTAGCCGGCGTAGCCTGTGAGAATTCGTAGCACTCTGTATCTATTTCATTTAATCGCAATCTGGAGCGACAGTGTTTCGTCTCGACAGTCTTTATCCGATGTTTTCACACTTTACCTTGAATTATTAGGATAGCTTGGATTTCAGATGATTTTTCACTCATTCAGTAAAAAGATTGGAACAGTAATTTATTATTTAAATGCGAAATTTTACTCCTATAATTGTTCTAAACGGAGATTTTTATGATGATTACGAGAAAAGGATTTCTTTATTCATTTAGTCAAATTATTAATTGTTGTGTTGACGTTTAGGTTATCTGATTTGCCAGTAAGCTGGATGCAAATAAGGAAGAAACAGGATGGTAAAAAACCTGTTCTGCGATTTATATAGTATTAGTATCAAACGTAAAAGAGGTGTTTTTTGATCAACTGCTGTGATCGCTGCTGTAGTGGTTGTGTGTTTATTTTTGTCTAATTTTTAAATATACAGCCAACGATATCTATCTCAGAAATACGTCGGTGCATCTTGTTGACATTTTCCCATCATTACGTTTACATAATAATATGCAAATATATAATTATGGATAATAACTTATATGCCAATACATTATTATGGCAATTTGATATTGCACTTCTTACGACACAGATGCAATAATATTGTGACTTAAATAATATATGAGTCTCAAATTCCCTACACATTAATTGCTTCTCCTTTCTGCCTTCAGGATAAAATAATCCTCTCTGGCGATGGGTCATCCACTCGGATCCTCATCCTCCACCTGTCTCTGTTTCCAGTGTCTTCTTTCTTCATTCTGAGCAGCTTCAGGTCTTGTTGTATCAAGTCTTTCCCTCTGTCGTCCCCAGCTGCGTCGACCATTATAATACCTCCGCTTGCATGATTCTTGTGACACAGCTATCGTCCTCTTTTCTCATTACGTGTCCATTGCACATCAGCCTGGCGGTGGGTTCAGATTTGACCAGGGCCTTTCACAACAGAGGCCGTTGCTGTGGGCAGAAATTTGTTTGGCAGAATATAGCTTTTTTAACAATTCGAGTTGGAGTTATAGGAACGCACGGAGTGAAGATTACTGGAAGTATTCTTTTATATATAAAACAAGTGTCATCTTTTAAAAAGGTGTTTAAGGGTCTTTTTAAAACATTCATTATCTTGTGTTATATTGATTATATTTGATCGGTTATAAAGCGCGTCCAATTCTGAAACGTATATAGCGCCCATTGAAGGAAACTAGACATAATAAAGACTTTCAACTCCAGTACTACCAAATTGAGCAGAAAAATTATAAGTTTAGTGAGGAAGTATTTTGGTATAGAGCCACATGGCGTAAAGACTTAGCTCATAATTATAAGGAAGGCAAACCACAAAGAATTCTCGATTCTTCATGGAAGAAGAAGTGTTCCCAATGCGCAGGACTCTTTGTGAATCAACAGATCTGAGACGTGAGAACCAAGAAGAGAGACTTTTGCGAAGTAACTGATAATAATTGTTTTGCTGTATATGTATGTAAGTATGTGTGCGGCTTGAGTTGGATCGATCTTAAAGCCTTCCGGCGCAAAGGCACCAAACACACCCCTACACCCTCAAACCCCATTATTATTACTGTTTTAATAGAATACTACTTCTAAATACTTCTAATAAGAGGTTGTAGAAATAATACTAATGATTTTAATCGTGCTATTTCGAGTATTTTTATAGTAATACTTAGACACATTGAATAGAGGGCAAGCGATGCAATAAATAGCGCTCCGATTGCTGTCAAAGCATTGTTTCATAACATGTGAGTTAGCAGAGATGGGTACGAATAAACGATAACTATAATTATTATTGGGCTTGATCGCTTGACAAGATTTGGAGCCGCGGTCTTGGCCTCCACGGACTTTCATGTGGTCCCGGTGAATTCTAATCAATTAAAAAGTTGGAAAAGACACGAAAGTCATTCTGATTAAGTAAAAAAATTGAAAACACACAAAAGTCATTATAATCAAATAATAAATTTAAGAAAACACCAACGCCATTCTAGTCAAATGAAAAACTTAATAAGACAAAAACCATTTTAATCAAATAAAAAGTATTTTAATCGTTCTCCATGATTATGGTTATTTATTGTTACGTGTTTGTTGAGCGCCAACAACTGTGACTGTGAGTCTAGGAATTACTCGAGGTAAATGAGAAGGTTCGCGCATCGTACAGATTAATTAAGCTCTTAGCTTCTCAACTCAAATACTCTCACACACAATGAGGAGGTTAGCACTTTGCGGCTGACGCCCCATTCTTATATATCTTCTTGTAATTCTGGAATAAAGGTGTCTTAAGGCTCGCGCGCTTACCATCCTGTCATTGTAATTGCAATTGTAATTGTAATCGTACATTTATATAGCGCCCCTTCAAGAGAACTCCTCAGAGGCGCTCCCGACCTGAGACCAATCTACAATCAAAGAGAATGGTTTTCAAACGCTTGTGGAAAAGGGGCAAAGAAAGACAACGAAGTCCATTACGGAGACTAATAGGTAACTTAATCCAGAAAGACGGACCGACCATAGCAAAGCTTCTGTGCAGCACTGTGGATGATCGAGCCATAGGGACAAACAGGTCACCATGCGTAGCTGCCAGATAGTTAAATTGAATTCCTGTTTCTTATAACTTGCGATCATGCTACGACGACTACGACACCTTTTTAACGTACACGACCAGTGGTATATTTCCATTTTATATAGCGACAACAATAATGGGTAAGTCTCTTTCTGCAAAATCCTCACACCCTCTTCGTTCTGCTGACCGCTTTGATCTATTTGTACCTATATCACGAACCTCATTAACCCAACATCGGCTTTTGCTATTGTTGGTCCTTTAATTTGGAATCACCTTCCTTCTGAAATTCGTCACATGATTCTTGTAGGATATTCACCTGCACCTTTTCGCTGCTTGAAGACATTTCTCTTTTCATGGGCATGTCACTCTCAGAGCGCTTCTGAATAGCTCTGCTGTGAGAAGCGCTTTACAAATGCTTTATTAGATTAGATTAGATTAGAATAGATTAGCTTAGAATAGCAGCAGCAACAACTATGTCGAATATTTTTAAATGATCAACTAGAATTTAACTGCCATTTAGAAATACACTAAGACCATTTAAATCAAAATATAACTGAAATCTGTTCCATGTGGGGGTGCTGGAGTCGGGAGCGCCTCTGAGCATTTTTTTCCAAGGTGCGCTATATAAATTTTCGAATGAATTGTCGAAAGTTTCAGATGATTATATTTAAAAACCTTAAACAACGCGCCACTATTGAAATAAATAACACAAGAGCAACCGATTTACAACTTGTTCTTCTACGTAACATGATCATCGTTTAATTACGCTGCTAAGAGCATGTTGGATTATATGCTGCTGAAGCATGTTAAAACCTGACCCTAAATAGTATATATATACATATGCATAAATATGTATATATATATATGTATATATATATATATATATATATATATATATAATTTACTTGCATATGTCCTGTGAATTACTGAAAATCAATTTAAAGCGTGCTAAAAAGAACAGTTTAAAAGTGAACTTAACATTTGAAATCAGAACTAAATGCATTCAACATTTGTAACCATAACTACTTTCAACTGTTTGGCATAGAATATAAATTAATGTTTGTGAGACAATTGGTGTAAAACAATGTTGCTTAATTTACGTTTGATCCTATTGTCACAATGTATGACCATAGAAAATGCATGATGACATTTTTTACGTTGTTAAAGATTGATCATTGGTCCAATTTATAGCTTCATTTAAACACATGGTTTTATTAGGATTTAGGATTCTAGAAATGTTTTTCATTGCATTGTATAATTTCTGTATTGTCGTCAACGGCCATTGATGTCATAGGACGACGTTAAACTTTTAATGACAACAATAACAAAAAGTTGGTGATCGTTTCTTTATCATCAGATCTTGTTGTTCGAATGAAATTGATGGTTTGTTTAATTTTTCGAACTTGTAACTGCGAACTTATCGACTAAGGTATCAAATGAGTATGAAGGAGCGCTATAAAAATCTTCGAAATTAGTGAGCAAATAAACACTTCCAGTCAGTAGCAATGCAGCGAAAAATTTCCAACCGGATTTGTGCAGTCGTTGTTTCATTTTGTGCAGTCGTTGTTTCATTTTATAAGCACTGCATTGTAAAACTGTAGACACCTCTTTTTACTTGAAGATACTAGCTATATATATTCTTAGAACTCGGCTGTATGCAGTTGGGCGTTGGGAAGGTTTATAATTACATAATAATAAATCAATCAATCAATTCGCTTTATTGCAACCAGAAAACAAGATGACATCAAAAACAGAAAATATGCATGCATTGGCTACAAAGGGGGCCCTAAAGGGATTGACATCCCGCTGGGGAGGGTCACCCAAGTAAGAAAAAATACCAAGAAATATTAACAATATTAAAATAATAATGACTATAATAGTTTTCCCTCTTTCACGGATATTTCTTGTTAATATGAACTTTACTGTTGTGAGGCGGAAACTTTCCTCGGAAAGTTTCATATCTTTCCGGAAAGTTTCGGAAACTTTCCGACGAATCTTTCCGGAAACTTTCCGACATATTTTTCGACCAATAAAATATTATTAAATACATACTCAATTCTAATGAGTCGGAATTTTCTTTCAATATAATGTTACTAAATACATCAATCACTGTCAGAAGTTAGTGTTGTGAGGTGGAAAAATTGTCCAGAAAGTTTCATATTTTTCCGGAAACTTTCCGATGTATTTTTCCGCCAATGAAATATTATTAAATACATACTCAATTCTAAGGAGTCCGAAATTTTCTTTCAATATAATGCATCTAAATACAGCCATCACTATAAGCAGTCTTAGGTGGTTATAAGTAATAGTTTATTCAATAGAGGGCACTGCTAGTGCTAGTGATAATTGTTCACACAGCTCAAAAATACCGGTACATTTAGGAATTAAATGCAATTAAACTGTGATGTAAATTTAGAGAAAATATTTTTTATCATTCAGTCACCTTCATATTTGTGAGTTATGAAAATATAAGACAGAAACAGAAATTGATGCTGTATTACTTCATGTTTATATCAGTTTTTTACACATTTCCTGCAACAGAGATCACTGCAGACATGCAAGCAACTAGTTTTCTATAGGCTACTCTAGTCTGAAATGCTAATGAATAGTGTTTATTGCTCATATTAATTATTTTTAAGTTCAACATTGTTTGCATCGACAGAAGTATTGTAAATAAAAGAAGTTTAAACTATAAGAAAAATTTCTGAGAGTGAAATTCTTATATTTTCTGAGTTTAATGTATTTTCCGGTTCTTCGGAAACTTTCCGGAAAGTTTCCGGAAACTTTCCAGAAACTTTCCGGAAACTTTCCGTCAAAATACTTTTCCGGAAAAGCTACATCACTAATGAACTTATCATCTAAGCTGCTACGGTGTATCACCTTCTTCTGTTTCTTTGTCTTTTTTTCCTGTAATTGGCCGCTGGTCTGCAGCAAGAGGGATTGATGTTTAGATTGGTTATGTTTCGTCTGCGCCCTCATATTCAACGGAGAGGAAATAGAGCAGGTGGAGAAATTCTACTATCAAGGAAGTATGGTCACAGCTATGTTATGACGAGGCATGAATGCACGTTGTCATAAGAGTGTGTGTCGTTTGGAATTGATTGTAGTGGTTTGTTGGTTGTAGTGATTGAATTGATTGATTTTGCAGTGATTGTAGTGCTTTGGCTTGGTCGAAAATTTAAAATTTACAATATTTAAACACCTTCTTAACGTGTTTAACTGACGAAAATTATATGACCCTTTTCGTATGTTGTTGTATCTAGTTGCTTGATAGACTCCAACCGTCTCACTACAGGACGATATTTAGCGTATGCTTCTCAACTGGTTCTATACCCTATGACCTACGTATATTGTAAAACCGATGTGTAAATCGAGATACGTTCTTCCTGTGTGCTACTCTCAGGAAATGATAGAACAATATGTGAACTGGAACGAAGACATCGGGGAATGGCAACTGAAATGTGTCGCTTACACTGGAAACAAAATTATGAGGAAACAAACGCCGTCTGCAGATGATAGCAAGACATAGCAAAAGGTATGTTTGTCTGTCTGTCTGTCTGGCTGTCTATGTGTATGTATGTCTCTATGAATGTCTGTTTATCTGTGCATGTATCTCTGTATTTATGTTTGTCTTTCTGTCTATGTGCCTGTCTGTCTGACTGTCTCTTTTCATATTGTTATATTTGTAATTTGTAGGCAAGCTAATTATTTAGTACACAATAAGCTACACTGCGGTTCAGTAAAACAATAAGCCCAACTGTTTTTCTTATAATCTCTAATGCCTGATGATCAATTACACTAAAATTTTCACAGTATTTATAGAATTGAACCAGGAATAGGATTCCAAAATATCATGTCTTACTTTATCTGAACCACGGATGATATTTGAAGTATGGTGTCTTGACAATACATGGAAAGGAAAGAAATAAGAGGAATTGGATGTCAGTGTTTGAAAATGGAAGGAGAGGGTATGGTATGGTATGGAAAGATAATGAAAGAAATTCAGCAAATGATGTTAAATGAGTTCGAGATGAGGGTATGTAAGAGCACAACAAATATATTCAACTGTGGGTAACAATTTCAAAGGTGTCTAATGTCAACGGCTAAACCGCAGAATGTTAGAAAAGGGAAGAGAAGAGAAGCAAAAGGACTGGACAAGGAAAGGCGAGGTAAAAGATGGGAAAGAATAGAAGTGCGAACGCATTGTTAGAAAACGGAGCAGAGCAGATATATTGAACCATGGATAACCATTTTAAAGGTGTATAATTTCAACGGCAGAATGTTAGAAAAGTGAGGAAGAAGCAAACTGAATTGACATGAAAAGGCGAGGTAATGGAAAAAGATGACAAGGGAATGAAAGAGAAGCAACAGAAAGGATGACAGGGGAAGTAAGAGCAGTGTGAACGCAGGGTTATAAAACGGATGGAAAGAGAATCGAATGGAGGGAGAAGGTAAGGAAACGGAAAAGATAAGAGAGGTGGGAAGTCTTCTCAGATGATCGGAGTAGAAGCCCGGCTGCTGTAGGAAAAGGGGGGCAGATGATTGACCATGCACCAGAAGAATTTCTCGATCCACAAAAGCATCGCCCTTTATAGTTGCGCAATATTCTAGATGTTTGAATCGAGTGGTCAGAGGTCTAAAATCAGGACAGAAATTTGTTTTAGGTGCGCCCCTAGCAAACTCAACTGGAATGAGTACATTCACTGAACACTGTCGTAGGGAAGATGGCACGGAAAGGGTGAGGAATGGTCCGGCAGTCTTCATATGCCGAGGCCAAGAATAGTAATTCGTTGACAGTGCAGAACCTGAGATCAATGGCTGCCTTAATCATAACTAAAGGTTTGCACGGATAAATTTTTTTATATAGGACAATTGAATTCGTATAAAAGGTGTAAAAAGAATAGATTGTTGCTGTGTAACGACATTCTCACAATAATCAAAGATGATCAGTTTCGTTCGTTCCTTTCTTCATTCAATCTTGGGACTGGCAGTGTCCTTAAAGAATGCTTGTCATTCTGTTGATGCAATAAAATGTGAATAATAAGTTACTTATATGTTTTATATACCTGCGATAAGTCTAGATGCAAACTTTAGGACAGATTGCACATATGAGAAGCGAATCGTAGGAAGCCCAAGTAGTAGGAAGTTTCTGTAATCACTGGTTGCATCCTGCCAGTGCCAGTCCCAAGCCTTTCCAAAAGAGAAGGGCGTAGCTACTGATAATTATCGTCACACAATGTCGTTGAATTGAAACTACTATCAGTTTCCAATGATAGGAAGCTTCATTTTCAACATTCCATGTTAATTGATTTAGATGTCTCTTTGAACACCTTTCAAACATTTCAAACTTCTCGTATATAAGAACGGAGAGCTCTACAGTTGCTTTAAGTGCGATTGTTGAAGGGACATAATAGAGCCAAAGGTAAACCTAATCTTGTAAGAGTCAGTCAAGGCTTAACAGAGGTTTCTAACGAAGAGGTTCTCAGCCTTTACCCGCGCGCGACACACCTAAAACATTCAACCAAAGTTGGCGGCACACATTGCATGCCATAATTATGTCAGCATCTTTAAAAATAAAAATGCAAAAGTCAAAATAGCCAATGCATTTTAAATATTTGACATTTCCAATTAATGAAAACGTTGACACTGTTGGCTTGTCATTTTCTAATGATTCTAAAATTATAAATTTCCCCGATAAAAATTTACGATTCGATGTCGTTTTATGACTCTGCGTCAATTGTCTGGCCTATTGCAGTCAATGGGATTTTCTTCGGACGCGAGATAATCGACAGATTTTGTGAGTGCACTACCTGTATTGTATTGTATTGTATTTAAACATTTATAAAGCGCCTCTAGTAGGGTAAACTAAAGCTTGTATGCCTACATGACGTTGCAAGCATGCAGTTGCGTAGCAATTTAGCCAGGTTCTCTGGACACTTGAGCTTTTGCGTTACCCATTATCGAGATAATAACGAATATTCGTCGAATAGGATAGCTATACAGAACTTTTAAAATGTAACGACACACCATCATAACGCGACACACCGCCGGTCTTTTCGCCACACACTAACGGGTATCTCTTATTAAGCTTAGAAAACTGACGCAATCTGAGCAAAGATGTCGTTTCCGTAAAGGCCTACGACGTAATTTACGTTTCAGACGCAACGCATCAACGAATTGCATGACTGGAAGATTCAGACATCAGAGTATTCCTATAATAGGCCTATAATAGTCTGTTGTTTTTATCTGCGCATTGTTTCAAAGGTCATGTTCGGGAACGCAAGACAGTAACTTTGTATGTATATATATATATATATATATATATATATATATATATATATATATATATATATATATATATATATATATACCCATACGAGGCCGTTTACCCAGACCGCGTTGTCAACGTGGTTTAGCCAGACATCGCGAGTTTTCACAGAAATCGCGCACAAATTCTCGAGCGTACGTCCGGCCTATAGTATACGTTAAATACACGCTAAATTCATTTTATGGAGTCCGAATTATATGTCCAATATGGGTCTGTCACAGTGGTATGCAAGACATGTACAGTTTATGAAGGACACAGCGGTATGCCAGACATAGTGTATGATGGGCACAGCGGTATGCCAGCCATGTACATTTTATACTCTTTAGGCCTAATTTCACTTTCTCACTATAGTGACGTCACGGTTCATCGAAAGGAGACGTCACGGCTCATCGAAAGGAAGGGTTTAATTGCAAGGGTGCTTTACACGTACTATGCTATACTATTTTTGGATTTTTATAAAGCGCCTCTCACAGTACAACCTAATCAGAGGCGCTCCCAGTGCGAAATCCTCTTGGAAAAAGAAAAGTTTTAAGGAAACGCGCACAAACAGCAGTGCTTCCAGATAAGATCTGAGTACGGATTATAGTAGGGAAGGCATTCCAAAGCGAAGGACCGACAGAAGCAAAGGCACGATGCTGGGCTTTAGCAGTCCGAGACCGTGGTACAAGAAGGTCATGACGAGCTGTACCCAAGAACGCACCGTTACTGTATCTTCTTCTATATTCCCTTCGTCATCAATATGACGTTGAGGCCTTTATGAAATTTCTCCAAACTTCTCTGCTCCTAATTGTTTCTCCGATCTCGGCTAACCTGGTGCCCTTCTCTCTCAGGTCCTCTTTGATGTTATCCACCCAGGTCTTCGACCGCTGTCTCCCTCTGCTTTTCATCCCTGACCGAACCATCTGAGTCTTCTCTTCTTGATTTTTTTCTATTATTGTTTCATCGATTCCTAGTTTTTCTCTTGTTTTTTTCATTTCTGACCTTCTCTCTCCTGTCTAATGATTCAGAATCAAGTGACTTCTTTGAGATATCGGATTTTAATCTGGCTTCTCTTTAATTACAAGTTTACTTGAAGTAATCATCCATGAGTGTCCTAATGTTATGTAGTATACTTTAATTACAAGTTTACTTGAAGTAATCATCCATGAGTGTCCTAATGTTATGTAGTATACTTTAATTACAAGTTTACTTGAAGTAATCATCCATGAGTGTCCTAATGTTATGTAGTATAAAATCACAAAAAAGATAGCACTTAAATTCTAACTGAAATTAATGTATAATCACAGTTTCACATCTTTTATTACACGACCAATTGACCATAAGAACTTGTTGCATTATAAGTCATGTTAAATATTTCTACATCCAGTCACTTATCAGATGCAAAAACAATTATTTATTCAGTACAAGAACTAAAACACAAGTTTCAATATGAGCTGCAGTTTGATTTTTAAAACAGGAATGCCCAGTGATCTATAGCTCGTTCTCACTCCAAATAATTGGTTCTTTCTGCAAATCAGAAAGCAAACTAACTTGCAACAGAACTGCCATGAAGATTTGACATACAAGCTCAATAATCTGACAAAATCCTGATTCTAGCAGCAAAATTTACAATTCATTGTCCATATAGCACCGATCCAGCACCAGTGAATATTTCTACATCCAGTTACTTATCATATGCAAAAACAATTAATGACAAAGCCGCAGTAAAATGAAATTCAAACTAATTAATTCTATGCATCATGTATTCAAAGTAAACAATGGAGTGAGGCAGAAAACAAACTGCAAACGATAATAGAAAACTGCCCTGTAAAATACGCAAAGTATTTTTCTATCAGATGCCTAGACATCTAAATAAATCGACATCACAGTGATCACCCTGAAGTTGATGCACTTTTGACCAAACCCGGTAACGACAGCAAGTTTAGAAAACTTATAAATCCTGGATTTTCAACCATAACACATCTGTAATGCAAGCAAAAAAAAATTACATTTGGAAGAAGCTCATATCTCTAACATTTTGTGAAGGATTATTTACCCTGCCAGCTCTGCTTTCTTTTTTTCCTACGAGATGAACTGTGGAGACACGGTACAAAATTTATATTCAAGGACAAATCGGAAACATGTATCACATGCACTTCAGCTTGACAGTCGCATGCTGTTGGTTGGAGTGTGCAGATGAAAGTGGAATAGATATTATCTAGAACAGGTGATTGATTTTAAAAAATCAACGATTAACTCAGTATTAGATTAATGTATGACTCACTTCAAATCATCAACTTCAAAACAGTAGAATATCAGAAACTGTAATCATGTAAACATAAGCCTGGCAATGTACCAGCAACTTCCTGAAACAGTTCTGAAACGCACCTGCTCGCAATCAGTATAAACAAAAATAACTGCCAATTTGTCGAATGTGGGGATTTGAGTGCCATCCGCTCGTTTTCTATTCAACACGTTATATCTAAAATAATTCAAAACTGTGGCTTATGAGAAGCTTCAAATAAATACAGCTTGAGTGAAGTGTAGCCTAGCAATGAGTCTCTGTCGCTTAATTCTTTGACAAGCTAAAGCTAACACTTTCAGGAGCAAGCAATACCATTCCTAACTAAAGACATGCAGCATCATAACTGCAAAACTTTCTATTTCCTGTCAACATTTGCAACAATTCATTGTCCATATAGCTAGACACATTTCATGACAGAATATCGCCTAGTCAACAGCTGTGAAATATTTTTGTATCTAGTTGTGCGCATGTCAAACGTTGACCAACGAAACTTATCAGATGCAAAAACAATTATGACAAAGCCGCAGTAAAATAAAATTCAAACTAATTAATTCTATGCATCACGTATTCAGAGCAAACATTGGAACGAGACAGAAAACTGTCCTGTAAAATATGCAAAGTATTTTTCTATCAGATGCCTAGACATCTAAAGCTTGATATTCATATTTACGAATGGTATGTGCTTAAAAGATGAATGACAAAGCCGCAGTAAAATTAAATTCAAACTAATTAATTCTATGCCTCATGTATTCAGAGCAAACAATGGAAAACAAACTGCAAAAAATCCAGTGATCTATAGCTCGTTCTCACTGTAAATAATTGGTTCTTCCTGCAAATCAGAAAGCAAACTAACTTGCATCTGAACTGCCATGAAGATAGGACATACAAAATCCTGATACTAGCATCAAAATTTACAATTCATTGTCCATGTAGTGCCAGTCCAACACCAGTGAAATATTTCTGCATCCAGTTACTTATCAGATGCAAAAACAATTAATGACAAAGCCGCAGTAAAATGAAATTCAAACTAATTAATTCTATGCCTCATGTATTCAGAGCAAACAATGGAAAACAAACTGCAAATGATAACAGTAAACTGCCCTGTAAAATATGCATATATTTTTCCTACGAGATGAACTGTGGAGACACGGTACAAAATGTATATTCAAGGACAAATCAAAGACAGGTAACAGACTTCAGCTTGACAGCCGCATGCTGTTGGTTGGAGTGTGCAGGAGCTGTTCAGTTGATGCGCCGGCAGTAGAAGCCTAGATGCTTGCACTTCTCGCACAGATGCTGCGGATGGACTTTGCTTTTCTCGCCAGGATCAAAGTCGATGTTCTTTTCGAGAGGCCGCTACATAAATACAAACACGTATATATACACACACAATGCAACTAAGAATCTTCCACAGATTCAACATATCAACTTGATTGCAATGTGGATGGAATAGCTAATTTATGGCAGGCACAAAGTCAACAACTGTTACAGTTGATAAGCTAGTTGTGCTTTGTGAAAATATTTCCATTTCTAGGCCTACATACATAACACCTTATGTTAGGTCAGGTTAGAATCAGAGTTCCAAGAGACAGGTAAGCAGAGTGGGTGGTGCTTATATAATTGGGAGTGGCAGAGAGAGATTAGGGAGGGAGTAATTTATAGGGTGGGATCCAACAGCAATAAAGACGCAGCCTTTGGCCGCGTTTTTAGCTTGTGAGTTGCGGGGTGCGGAATCAGTCAAAAATAAAATCAATGTAAAAGAATACAAATCAACTCGAAGAATATCCTGCAATAAACCAGACCTTAGATCTACTTCTTAACTTAAAACCTAAAAATAATTATAGTATATAGATCAAGTAAGCTAATGTAATAGATAGACCAAGCAAGGAGCAAGTTAGACCTTATTGGGAATCTTTTCAATCAAGCAAACAGCTAATGTGTAATAGCTACTATATTGACTCTCAAGTCAACTATAGTATTCCTTGCCAGCAGCTTCAATCCACAGCATCGATCTTTTTTTAAACTTTTTCACTATAGATCGACTTTAAGCACTTCATCTATTCAAACTCAAGTTATTGGTGATGATCATTTAATCTATTCAGACTCAAGTTATTGGTGATGATAATTCATTCAGCGATTTACTGTTTCCTACGTATTTACCTGTTTATGAGGGTAGACGTTGACTCTGCACTTGATGCAGTCCTGTCCCATATTAGCCCAGCTGTTGCCAGACATCCACTTTCGTTTGCACTTGGGGCATTTATGCTCCCCAAAGCATCGCTTCTTGCCCTGATAGGGCGTAAGTCCATCATCCCGAGGTCGAGCCTAAGCAAACATTAGCTCAAATGAAACAAACCAACTAAAAAAGCCATGGTTTAATCAAAAGCATTTACTGGAAAGGCAAATCAGTGAGGTTGATCAGACAGATGTACATGTATGTACTTGGAATCATGTCGCTCTGATAGACAAGCCATTTGGCAGCGGTGGGAACGAATACATGTTCTCCGTTGTCGAATGAGGCAATTTGTCAGTCTCGTCCTAGATTATATTCTCTACCCAGAGTAGTCTTGGTTGCCTGTGTTTTCCTTTTCTTCAAATCTTGCATGTAGTGTATTGGAATTTGGGTCAGCTGGCATTCTCCCACCACCACCACCACCACCACCACCACCACCACCACCACCACCACCACCATCATCATTGCTCAAAATGTCTTACCATGGGGCAGTCCTTGATGAAGTGTCCCTTCTGGAAGCACAGATATGTACTCGGTGGTTTCTTCATTGACCTCCGAGTGATGCTGAAGAGGTTGAGTTGGTCAGCCAGCTCAGACTTTACATCGACCAGAACCCCGTCATCATGAGGAGGAGGAGTGGCAGAGGGCTCAGTGGTAGTCGTGCTCATTGTCGTTGCATCTCGGAAGCAGGCCTGCGTCATCATCTGTTGGGCGGGGTCGGAGTGTAACGGACCCCATTCGTCTCTCCATTCATCTGAAGCCAAAAAACATAACACAAAAAGGCAAATAAGACAACGTAAAGTGTATGTAAATAATAATAATAATATTCTTTTATTAACAATCCGGTTGACACACTGCAACCGATTACAATGTACAATTATGCAGTTTAAACAATTCACAAGAACGGAGAGCGCAGAATACACCAATCTTAACTATAATAACTGAGCAGACAGCCTGCAATATATTTTAACTAATAAAATAATAATAATAAAGACTATGAAATCAGTAGTCAATCTGATAGCTGTGCCTCTGCAGGAAACAGCATTGAATCGTTGGATGCAGACTGAAAACTGTTATTAATAATAATAATAATAATAATATTCTCTTTATTAACAATCCGGTTGACACACCACAACCGGTTACAATGTACAATTATGCAGTTTAAACAATTCACAAGAACGAAGAGCACAGAATACACAAATCTTAACTATACTAACTAAGCAGACAGCCTGCAATATATTTTAACTAATAAAATAATAATAATAAAGACTATGAAATCAGTAGTCAATCTGATAGCTGTGCCTCTGCAGGAAACAGCATTGAATCGTTCGATGCAGACTGAAAATTGTTAATAATAATAATAATAATAATAATAATAATAATAATAATAATAATAATAATAATAATAATAATAATAATATTCTCTTTATTAACAATTCGGTTGACACACCACAACCGGTTACAATGTACAATTATGCAGTTTAAACAATTCACAAGAACGGAGAGCACAGAACACACCAATCTTAACTATACTAACTGAGCAGACAGCCTGCAATATATTTTAACTAATAAAATAATAATAATAAAGACTATGAAATCAGTAGTCAATCTGATAGCTGTGCCTCTGCAAGAAACAGCATTGAATCGTTGGATGCAGACTGAAAACTGTTATTAACAATAATAATAATAATAATAATAAAAATAATAATAATAATAATAATAATAATAATATTCTCTTTATTAACAACCCGGTTGACACACCGCAACCGATTACAATGTACAATTATGCAGTTTAAACAATTCACAAGAACGGAGAGCACAGAACACACCAATCTTAACTATAATAACTGAGCAGACAGCCTGCAATATATTTTAACTAATAAAATAATAATAATAAAGACTATGAAATCAGTAGTCAATCTGATAGCTGTGCCTCTGCAGGAAACAGCATTGAATCGTTGGATGCAGACTGAAAACTGTTATTAATAATAATAATAATAATAATATTCTCTTTATTAACAATCCGGTTGACACACCACAACCGGTTACAATGTACAATTATGCAGTTTAAACAATTCACAAGAACGAAGAGCACAGAATACACAAATCTTAACTATACTAACTAAGCAGACAGCCTGCAATATATTTTAACTAATAAAATAATAATAATAAAGACTATGAAATCAGTAGTCAATCTGATAGCTGTGCCTCTGCAGGAAACAGCATTGAATCGTTCGATGCAGACTGAAAATTGTTAATAATAATAATAATAATAATAATAATAATAATAATAATAATAATAATAATAATAATAATAATAATAATAATAATAATAATAATATTCTCTTTATTAACAATTCGGTTGACACACCACAACCGGTTACAATGTACAATTATGCAGTTTAAACAATTCACAAGAACGGAGAGCACAGAACACACCAATCTTAACTATACTAACTGAGCAGACAGCCTGCAATATATTTTAACTAATAAAATAATAATAATAAAGACTATGAAATCAGTAGTCAATCTGATAGCTGTGCCTCTGCAAGAAACAGCATTGAATCGTTGGATGCAGACTGAAAACTGTTATTAACAATAATAATAATAATAATAATAATATTCTCTTTATTAACAACCCGGTTGACACACCGCAACCGATTACAATGTACAATTATGCAGTTTAAACAATTCACAAGAACGGAGAGCACAGAATACACAAATCTTAACTATACTAACTAAGCAGACAGCCTGCGATATATTTTAACTAATAAAATAATAATAATAAAGACTATGAAATCAGTAGTCAATCTGATAGCTGTGCCTCTGCAGGAAACAGCATTGAATCGTTGGATGCAGACTGAAAATTGTTAATAATAATAATAATAATAATAATAATATTCTCTTTATTAACAATTCGGTTGACACACCGCAACCGATTACAATGTACAATTATGCAGTTTAAACAATTCACAAGAATGGAGAGCACAGAATACACAAATCTTAACTATACTAACTAAGCAGACAGCCTGCAATATATTTTAACTAATAAAATAATAATAATAAAAATAATAATAAAGACTATGAAATCAGTAGTCAATCTGATAGCTGTGCCTCTGCAGGAAACAGCTCATTGAATCGTTGGATGCAGACTGAAAACTGCTATTAATATTTTTATTATTTATCTTTTAAAATATTTTTTTTATTATCAATAATTTATTAAACGGACTTTTTTTTACAAGAAACAGCACGAGAAGTTCTTTGTTCTCTAGTTAGCAGTCCTCATCACAGAACTGTGTGAAAGTGCCTCGAAATGCAACTGCGTTAAATCTTAACGTACAAATTGAGAGACGTTGGAAAAGATGCGTGGTTTCGAGTGGGTTTCCAGTTGTTATTATTAAATTATTAGTATTATTATTTATATTATTATTATTATTATTATTGCCAAAACCACCAAGGTAAAATCAGACCATCATTCCAAATGCAATGTCATAAGATATTGCAGTATGCATCAAAGACAATAATTATACAAAATGAGTAAAAAAATTAATCAGTAATTTAGACTGTCTAGAAAAAGTACTTACACTACTTAGGTTAATAATGTGCACTTTTTAATTCAGAAGTATGCTCTAGCCTATTCTGTTCCAGTCATCCGTCTTGGTCTGGCTTCAGCTGGTCCTTAACTTATTATGTCTGGCACGCCATCGTGAATATCCTACAAAGCCTGTATATATAAATTTATTCTATAATGCATCCACATGTGCTGGATGGAATAAGCTACTTACATGCATTATACTGCGGTGTTCAATGTTTGCAATTAATTTCGTATGCCGGGAAATAAATTAAATCCGTGTTTTCGAACTTTTCCGTGCAACAATATTGCTGTAAATTTGTTAACGTAAGCCCTAGATCGAAATGATGGTGATTAAATTATTTTCCGATATTCAACGCCGCCATGTTTTATTTAGTCACGCAGCGGTCAATAAAACAGCCCTGTAGATCGTATCGCGTTTGCGCCTCACTATTAATTCTTATGCAAACAATCTATAATATTTATAAATTAATTGAGATTGTTGAATTATATTAAATTACACGAGATTTATAATTATTATTGACGGCTTTTACTCACCTTTCAATGATACATCATACGCCTTGATGAAACACGGACAACGTCATCAGCCAATCATACGGGCGGAAATTCTGTCGATAGATGGCCATAGATACAATTTTATTGTGTCGAGCATCCCAGACCAGAGGTGAAATTGGCATCGAAAAATGAGTTATTTTAGGGGGGTTGGAGTGGTCGGGATGACGCATGTGACCTTCCTACTCGAGATGTCGGGGTTATCGAAAGTGCTTTTGCACACGTTTCAAAACATTCTAAGGCATTTGAGCCCTATTGGATTATCCCGACCGGGAGCCGGTCTGGCATACCCTAATTGGTCGGGTTTATGCGGGTGATATGCCCATACGGTCTGGCATAACGGCACGGTATAAGAGTATATATATATATATATATATATATATATATATATATATATATATATATGTTCATATATTTATTCATTAATTTCGAGAATTAACGCCGATTCAAGTTATCCACTCAGAGACGCTCCCAGGCAAAGGACAGCTTAGAACTCTGATTGGAGGAACGTTAATCGAGCAAGACCACATCCACGCCTATAGGATATTCATCACTTGGTTGATGACTCCGACTGTGAAATGTTGCAGCAACATGGAAATAAAATGGTGCACTTGCACACCTGAAAAACGAATTCATGTTTTATTAGAAATTGAACAGGAGCTCAACGATGTATCAGTTCTTCCTCTCAAACTGTAAAGTTTCAAGTGTGAGTAATTATTGGCAGCATTAAATAGCATTAAAGAGAGAAAATAACTATGATTCATTTAATATTTCATTTAAGAAATTTGCAAAGCGTCCCTTCAGGAAAACCACTCAGAAGCTCTCACAGCCCAACAACCGCTAAACAGATCATATAATATTACCGCTTTGTAAAATGTATTTACATCGTATATAGGGAATACGAGATTCACAAGTGACATTCAATTCCGAAAATGAAGAGACGTAATATGCAAAAAGTAATTTGAATACAAACATGATTAGATCTGTTGTCGTTTTAACACGTCATAGATTATTAACTAACTAATTGCTACACCGATGCTGGCACTTTTGCATTGTCAGTCAAAGGGCTGGAAATGTGAGGGGGGAAACGCCGCTAATCATCGTTAAGCCGTTATGATGGTGATAATATTACTGCAATTATAATATCGCTGCGTCGGGACCTTGGGCAAGTCCTTCACTCGCATTGCTCAGCGCTTCGGCGTGAAACTCCGATGCAGTGTCCGCGCTGTAGTCGGGAGCGCCTCTGACAAGTACGCGTACAAACACTGATGGTAAATTATCAGTTACGTAGGCTAATGTTTGAGCACACAATTCCGTCACTCTTTTACATAATTATGTGACCGTGAAGTCGCAAGCAAATGGATGAAAGCGACGCTAATCCATCTTTATTATGACATTGTCATTGTGGATCAAAACCCAGTTCAGCATGAGGCCAACAACGTTTTCTTAACCCGTTTACTTATATTTAAAATGTTGGCATATCAGCCTGGAGAATAGGCCCATAGCAAACACTAGTATTTTTTAGTTTATCAGTAATATTATCTATCCAGGTTTTGTTGCTGTCGATCCATCCCATCCTCGCTCTTCCATGTAGGCTATTCTTGTTCCTGGCACTGTTCCCAGCAAGAACTTTTTTCCAAGATTTATCCCTTCTTTGCTTTAACGTCACCGTCAGAGTTCTTTCCACTACCACCGCCTCCAGCACCCATTCGTTTGTAATTCGTGAATTTCCACAGTGTTGAATAAAAGTTTCGTTCTGGTAGATCAATCTTTATCATCTTTCCTATTATAGCAGACTACGCAATGAACTTTTGGTAATTCGTTGAATCTTCTCCACAATTTTTTGAAACCGTTCTCATTTATTGGAATTTGGTGCTGCCAAATACGGAGCGCCTCTGGCGAGTTTCATTTGAAGTGGCGCTATATAAATTTAACATGGTCAGAATTAATACATGGAATATTGACAGCGACACTGGACCATTTATAGCTTCAGAATTGCCCTATTCGAGGGTGTATAAACTAACTTTTGCATTGTTGAAGATATTCTGTGCTGAACGCTGATTATAGGCCTACATCTGAAATTGAACATAACGATGGCACGAGTAATTGATACTTCGCTTAACGTACGCAGTATTTCTATCAAAATTTCTTTGCATTTTGCAGGTGTGTAAGAGCACGATTCTATTTCCATTGTCCCGCAGCATCTTACAGCTGCAATGATGGTTGTTAACCCTCAGGCTACCAAGCTTTTTTTGTAACACTGACTACCAAGGGGGGGGTGGTTACCACCCCCCCCTGGATTTTGGGTTTGGTTTGAGATATCATAACTTGTAATACACCATTCGATTCAGCATTCATTTCTGCACAAAATGGTATATTTAGGTTTAGAAAATATGAAGGCAGCTCGAAATTATGAATTTTTTACCATGGGTACCCGTCGATTCCACAAAATGTATGCTTTCGCATAGGGAATATATTAGATTCTGTGTGTTTTATACATGATTTATATATAAAAAGTAGTTTACATATAATAAAGTCCAATATACAAATATAAAAACTAGTAATAATTCTGTTTTATGTTAAATCAAAACAAAAAAACATGTTTTAGCCGCTGAAAAACGTTTACGCACACATATCGGTTCGCGTTGCAAAAAAACCCAACATTTTTATACATTTTAATTTATTTTGAGCACTTCCGGTCATCAAAAAACAAATTATTTAGTATTAAAAAATAGCCCTAAATGCCCTCTACAGAATGGCATAATTTATTTATATTAAAAAATAAAGTATGGATAAGTTATAATAGAAAAAACATGACATTTTTATGAAAATAAAACACCTTTATATATATTTTAATTTATTTTGAGCACTTCCGGTTGTCAAAAGACAACTCAATGAGCATGGAAATGTAGCCCTACATTCCCTCTATAGAATGGTATAATTTGTGTCTCTTAATATTAAGGGGCGGAAAAGTTACAGACGATATTCTAGGGGGGGTGGTATCCACCCCCCCTGGTACCTTGGGTATATCGGGTGTAACTTTTGAACGGTAGGGGGCATCATAAAAAGTTTTAGCTCAAAATGTGTCCCAATGAACCCTCTACAGCTACCAATTTTTTCAAAATTTTATTCCAGACGGAACGAGAAAAATTTGCGAAAAACCTAGGGGGGGGTGGCAACCACCCCCCCCCTTGGTAGCCCGAGGGTTAAGACTATTTTTATTAGCTTGTTACGGCCGTAAAGGCCATTTTTGGTGTCAAACGTCCGAACTATTAAAATGATCAACAATGGCATCGTCATAATCGAGATGATTAGCGTCGCCTTCCATCATCGTTAAGTATCTTAGGCGACAACTACTTTAGCAAGTCTGCACTGACAATATCATAGTTTAGGCGAACACTGTGTTCAGTTATTCAATTTACTTCTTCTTCTCTTCTTTCTTCTTTTCCTTCAGGCTTGAATTAATCCCTCTCTACGGAGGGGTCAGCCACTCGGATCCTCCTCTTCCACGTTCCTCTGTCTTTGGTGTTTTCATTTTTCAGTTTGAGATGTTTCATGTCCTCCCGTATCGCATCCTCCCATCTCTTCTATTGTCGTCCCCGACTGCGTCGTCCATAGACATCTGCCTTCATGATTCTTTTAAGGCAGCTGTCTTCCTCTCTTCTCATCACATGACCGTACCATCTCAACCTGGCCTCTCGTATTTTGTTCGAGACACACGCCACTCCAAGTTTCTTTCGGATGTCCTCGTTCCTGTTTCTATCCCTGAGTAAAATTCCCAGCATCCAAAGCAGCATTCTCATTTCCGTCCTCTCCAGTAATCCCTCTCCCTTTCTCGTCATCGTCCAAGCCTCTGCCCCATATAGATCTGACCATTGTTTTCAATTCAATTCAATTTACTCGTAAACGTAAAGTTCCATTTATCAGTTAAGAGAAAGGATTAGGATACCAAAGTCTGCACATTTTGTTTATTTCTTCATACATTCATTAAAAGAGGTGTGTAAACGCTTCTCTTCTGCTCCATGTTTACCCATCTCATTTATTCAGACGTTGGACTGACACCGCCCGGTTTCGTCCGTTGTGGCATCTACCGTTTGCATATGATGGATAATAATTGTACGCTCTACGGTGTTTATAAGATTTGATCGGAAGAAGATTATCTTCTGGCTTCTAAACTCTAAAATGAAGGAAGGCCAAACTATGTTTAACGTTTATATGACGTTAGACAGTAGCAAGCGTGTCTGGATAAATTAATCCACTGTCTGCACCATGACAGTGCCAGTCCAAAGCCTGGATAAAATAGGAGGGCGGCGCTTTGTTATGAGGGTGTCTTAAACTGAAACCAGTGATAACCTCGACAGAAGCGCAGGGTGGATAATGTCTTCGAACACCGATCAAATAACTCAACCACACCTATACACCTCTTTTAACATTTCTATTGGAATTATAAATAGAAATCGCCACAGAGCTTGATTTACTAGGAATATAATTATGGTAATCTACAGCTGCCGTCGCTATCTTGGTCTTCATCAACGACTGTTGTGACTTCACCAGTGCTGGAACAGATCCTTAGGTCACGCATCACCTACACACATCGTTGACCCACTCGCTTTCTTCGCATTGCTTTGTTCAGGCATCGAATATGCAGTGTCGCCAATAGAGTATCCCCGTGTTAATCGCATCCACTAGAAGAGAAGTTGAAAAAGAAACTTCCGTGTGTATTATTCTTGCAAATTAACTTTCACTTGCTTTGTTTTCGACAAACACACTTACATAATATATGTTTACTCCTTCTAGATAAGTTTGTTTTCTTTGGTTTTAGAGCTCTCATAACATTTTGAACGCCTAGGAAAAACTTAGATTCACTAAATAAATTCGAATTTCCTTGCTCTGAACATTGCTTAGGACACTTACTGCAATATTATTAGAGTCATTTAAGATTTTGATTACGTCAATTATTTTTCAATTAAACACATTTTTTCAAGAATTGGGTAGTTTAAACCGATATATTTCATCCGAAGGATAGATTAACTTCACGCACCCCAGGATAGCTTTACGTGGGGGTGTAGAATATCCCATGACACTGGCAGTCTGACACCTGGTCGTAATAATTATATTTTCGTCTGTTCAGAGTTAAATAGTGCTATCTACAAAGTTTTCATTTTTTGTCGCTGCGCATTTTCTTTTAGTTGTCTTGGCAACCTAATCCCTTGGATATATAGGATGAACTATTGTCTTTGTTGATACGTTGTTCGTCTTCTGCAAACTGTTAAATCAATCCGACGTTCTATGATAAACCAACGATGTCGAAAAACAATGAAAAGGAAGTGACGTCTTCACACACCTCGAAAATGGTTAAACATTACTCTATAAAAAGGTCAAATACGTATGCTTTAGTACGTTCGTTTCTAATGCCGCATGCCCAACAACGGGGAACGGGGTGAGGAAGGAAGCAGAAGATGGAGGTGCGATGGAGGAAGTGATGTATAGAGAAATGGGAGAGAAGGAAATAGATGCAATGTGATGTTTTTTTATCTTTTCGGACATAATTAAACAACATAAGTTTTTAGGAACATAATCGATTACTTGTTATCACGAAGAAAATTGACGTTTGAGTAGTTTGATACAATTTGAATGATTTGCGTCTAATTGAGCCAAGTGTGATTAGACACCTTTTAATTTTGACAAACGATCTTTTATATTCGCTATGTTGATTTTTACAATAATAAGTAAGTTCCATGGCCCACTTATTGTATTGTATTGTCTTTAAACATTTATAAAGCGCCTCTAGTAGGGTGAACCGTTCAGAGGCGCTCCCAGTGCGCAAGGCCTCGCGAGAAGAAGCAGGTTTTGAGAAGAGACAGAGCAGAGGAGAGACTGACAGAAAGAAGTGTAGAGCGAACAGAAGGAGAAAGAGCATTCCAGAGAGAAGGATAAAATTGAGACAAAAGATCGAGACTGAGCCATAGCAGTTCTAGACCGATGAACCAATAGGTCAAGTCTGTTGGATGAACGAAGTGGACGATGGGAGGAAGCTGAGTGAGGACGAAGTAAAACATTAGTCAGATATTTTGAGGCAAGACACCGTTGAGACTTTAGGATCAGAGTGAAGATTTTGAACTGTGTGCGAGGGTTAGGTTGTCCCGTCTTCCAAGAGGAAGCCAATGAAGTTCATCAAACATAAAGGTAGAGATGTGAGAGTACTTGGGAAGGCGGGCAATCAATCTAGAAGCTGAGTTGAGAACTGACTGAATCGGTGAAAGACGAACTTTAGCAAGACCAATGAGAAGAGAATTGCAATTGTAGCCAATTCGAGAACAGACGGGTGGGGGATGTATCGATATTAGAGGGATTCCAATTGTCAGATTATTATATTTTCTGTAGTCTCAAACTTATTGCGTGGCTTGTATTAATGTTTGAGGTGTGTAAACAGGTAATTGTTACATGATGCGAAATAGCTGGAAATATTCATACAAAATATATAATCGTTTTAAGGGCGTCTAATATCATTTTAGTAAGATCCTGTCTTGTCAGTAAGTAAGCAAGTAGGTTTATTCCTTAGTGTACCAGCTGCAAAACGCACTCTGGTTTACAAGCATGTAAACACGTGACACATAAAAACAAATACAAGACAAATCTGGCAGTCATCAACGGCGCCAATCATATAGCTCAAGCCTATTGATGGTAACGTCACGACAGAGTCATTCTTACGCAAAATGCCGCTCGAGAAGCACAAGTCACCACAGTTCTCTTACCGATTCCCGATGATGTTAGTTTAACAGCATTTTCAGTGTCTACGTGGCCGAGAAGCATACATGTAGGTGCGACGAGCAGTGACGGGCAGCACAACGCTGGAAACCTGGCACGGCTTTCGGTTGCCGGTAAAAAGGATCCTTTCTTTTCCCGTTCATGTGTGCAATCGTTGGATAGTGAACCAATAATGACGAACCTGGAACCCCTTGATGATGGGCGTAATGGACCAGTCCAACGAAGAAAGACGCATGGCGATGGTTGAACGGTATGTGCTTCGTTCATGCATTCGACACTCGCAGCTGCCCGTTCCAATAACTCGCTGTGCCTCAGCAGCGTCCTGTCCAAAGCCCCACCTCGGAACAATGGGGTCCCAGTAGGAGGAGCGACCCCATGTCCATCCGTTCGAATCCTTCGAAATCTGGCTCCGTTTGTCCCGTCTTTGAATAGAGTTCACATTTCTTACTATCCAAGCAGATACCAAGCGATGTCTCAATTTTTTTAATTGTTATTTTAATTGCCTGCATAATAATTATGTCAACTTACAGTTTTGACGCGTTATTTGGTCTCACGATGCTTGGCGTTTGATTGGTGCACCAATTATAGTATAATTTATAAGATTTCTAAAGGTGTCTAATAAAATCAGGAAAAGGGAACCGCATATTCATAACAATTTCTTTAACCCGTTCACCGCTAACGTTGCGAAATCGCAACTCGCACTGCTTAAAAATTGTAAAATAATTATGACCGAGAAAAAACTACATAAATTAATTTTTCTTACTTAAATGGTGTTTAATAAGTCTGCTGTTACCAAATTTAGTGTTTTTTGGGTATTCTTATATTTTTTGAGTTTCTCAAAATTGGATCTATTCATTTGGCGTCTGCTTAGAGATTTTATTCAAGTTTTTTTCATAACAAATCATATTTCCGAGAGGCGAAGCTGTCCGATTGGAATTGTCGGGAACGCTTCTTAGTAGAAATCTGGAATGGGTGCTATTACAAGTGCACAAGCATAAACAATTTACAGCTAGAAATAGTGGGGAATTGATTCACATCGTTGATATAGTTTTCACATATTCAGATAATTAAAAAAATACAATGGGGTCCCGCTGAACACAGGTTAGCTAAAACGTAAGTTTTTACACGTTAGTTGTTGAGGGTTAAAATCTTAAAACATTTTGCATTCAACTGTATTTATTGAACGGGGAACGGGGGGAACGGACATTTCCCCCCTGGACATTTCTCCCCGGACATTTTCCCCCCGGACATTTCCTCCCCGGACGTTTCCACCTCTACCCTAGGACATTTCCCCCCCGTATGCGGAAACCATTGTTTTTATGGTCTTCAACATATGAAAAAGCGCTTGAGAAATGGAAGCTGGATGAAGACCTTTTACATGTGAAATAGAAGGTGGATTGATGAAAAAATGCAAGTGAAATATAAGCTGGATGAAGGTATTTTTAGATCTGAAATAGAAGCTGGATTAATGAAAAATGCAAGTTAAATAGAAGCTGGATGAAGGTATTTTTAGATCTGAAATAGACGCTTTATTGATGAAAAAACACAAGTTAAATAGAAGCTGGATGAAGGTATTTTATCTTAAATAGACGCTTTATTGATGAAAAACGCATGTTAAATAGAAGCTGGATGAAGGTATTTTTTGATCTGAAATAGACGCTTTATTGATGAAAAAACACAAGTTAAATAGAAGCTGGATGAAGGTATTTTTAGATCTGAAATAGACGCTTTATTGATGAAAAAACACAAGTTAAATAGAAGCTGGATGAAGGTATTTTTAGATCTGAAATAGACGCTTTATTGATGAAAAAACACAAGTTAAATAGAAGCTGGATGAAGTTTTTTTAATCTTAAATAGACGCTTTATTGATGAAAAACGCAAGTTAAATAGAAGCTGGATGAAGGTATTTTTAGATCTGAAATAGACGCTTTATTGATGAAAAAACACAAGTTAAATAGAAGCTGGATGAAGGTATTTTTAGATCTGAAATAGACGCTTTATTGATGAAAAAACACAAGTTAAATAGAAGCTGGATGAAGGTATTTTTAGATCTGAAATAGACGCTTTATTGATGAAAAAACACAAGTTAAATAGAAGCTGGATGAAGTTTTTTTTTTTATCTTAAATAGACGCTTTATTGATGAAAAACGCAAGTTAAATAGAAGCTGGATGAAGGTATTTTTAGATCTGAAATAGAAGCTGGATTGACTTAAGGGGGGGGGAAATGTCCGGGGAGGGAAATGTCCTAGTCGAAATCGGGGGGTGAAACGTCCAGGGGGAAATGTCCGGGGGGGAAATGTCCGGGGGGAAATGTCCAGGGGGAAATGTCCTACATCCGGGGAACGGACATTAGCCCCCTGGACAAAAGCCCCCCGGACATAAGCCCCCGGACATTAGCCCTTCCGGACAAAAGCCCCCCGAGGTAGGACATTAGCCCCCAGTCTATGATATCATTACCTAAAAAGATGCACAAAATGTAACAATAGGCCTAAGTTAAGCGAATTCATTGCACATTAATTTAACATTGTAAGAATATGCTAAGTTAATTGAAGGCTTAATATGCATATTAAAAAACGTTTAAAGAACTAATTTCAGAACGACGGGAACAACTCATTGTGTAAAATCTCTCACAAATGTAAAATATTTGAAGTTCAAAGTTTGTGAAAGTTTAATGCCTAACTGACGTTAACAAACCTTCGTATACTATAGTAGCCAAAACTGACACTAACAAGTAGGCCTACTTTACACGTTTTCTCGGTCACTGTATACGATTTCCATTCGTTTTTTCTCTGATGTATTGAATCTAATTTTGATTTGAAACGACGCTAATAAGTCTACGAAGCTGAGACGTAGCCTAACTGACGCTAATAAACCGTTGTTTGACACTAAACAAATAGACTGTATAGGCCCTATAGGATTCTCATCGGTTCATTTCAAATCTAAGCCTACTGACACAATTAGGATCTAAATGACACTAAGAACTTTCGTTTGCTTGTGAATGCCAGTGACAAGTCATCAATTACGGCATAGGCGGAGACCTGGTCCGAACTTTGGGGGGGACGGACAAGCGGCCGAATGACGATCGCCGAGGCACAAAGCGCTTAGCAGGGGAGGGTTTGGGCAGTGAGATATGCCCCCAAACTTCGAAAAATTCGATTTTCAGCACTACAATGGTAGCATTTCAGGTAGTCACATTAACAAATTTCCTCATCATTTTGGTGCTTATAGTCTTTATTTAAGACTTCAAAAGATTCCACCCACCCAATGTCGAAATGCTTTGAATTGATAATTGTTTAGTAAAGTTAAAAGAGGTGTGTAAGCGGCATCTTTAATTGGAATTCTCTTTTTTTTTAAATAGTCAACTTGTTTGATTATAAAAGTTTAGTAAAGTTAAAAGAGGTGTGTAAGAGACATTTCTAAATGGAATTCTCTGTTAAAAAATAATAGTCAATTTGTTTGATGATAATAGTTTAGTAAAGTTAAAAGAGGTGTGTAAGAGACATCTCCAATTAGAATTCTTTGTTGAAATATAATAGTCAATTTTGCTTGATGATAATAGTTTAGTTAAATTAAAAGAGGTGTGTAAGAAATATCTCCAATTGGAATACCCTGTTTAAAAATAATAGTTAACTTGTCTGATGATATTTATAATAGGTTTAGTGAAATTACAAGATGTGTGTAAGAGACATCTCCAATTGGAATTCTCAGTTTAAGACAAAAATAGTTAACTTGTTTGATGATATAAGATTAGTAAAATTAAAAGATGTGTGTAAGAGACATCTCCAATTGGATTTCTCCCTTTAAAAATTATTATTATTAATCAGCAGTTTAACGACATCTTATATAGTTAACTTGTTTGATGATAAAAGTTTAGTAAGTTAAAAGAGGTGTGTAAGAGACATCTCCAATTGGAATTCTCTGTTAAAAAAATTGATGGATCCGATATGACCAGGGCCCATGACAACAGAGGCCGTTACCCTGGACAGAAATTTGCTCGGCATATTACAGCACTTTACAGCAAGGCACTTGAGTCACTTGACCAATTGTAAAAAAATAATAGTTAACTTGTTTTATGATAATAGTTTAGTAAGTTAAAAGAGGTGTGTAAGAGACATCCAATTGGAATTCTCGGTTAAAAAATAATAGTTAATTTGTTTGATGATAATAGTCTAGTAAAGTTAAAAGAGGTGTGTAAGAGACATCTCCATTTGGAATTCTCTGCTTAAAAAATAATAGTTAACTTGTTTGATGATAATAGTTTAGTAATTATATTATATTTAACTTGGGATTTTAAATCGTACGTTTTTATTACCTATTGTTAATCCGTTGTATAATAGCGATGTTCTATGTCCCATTGTTCGTTTTCAAGAGGATTAATAAACAGAAATACTTAAATACTAACTAACTTACTTTCCATATTATTCCCAATGTCCAACTGGGGGTTGATTCGAGCCGGAAGGAAACCTGAGGGGAATGTAGCAGAAGCCCGATTATGACGTTGTGTCGTTATTTATCATTATTGATCAGAAGTTTAACGACATCTTATTGCTACAAAGGCTGTTGACGTCTTTAAAGATTTTTAACTGTGCATTCCACTTTTTTCTCCTCGCATTTTTTATGTAGTAAGATTGATATATCATTCGTTACACACGCAAGCAACGTATGCTCAGTTGTTTCAGGCAATTGGCATTTAGAACACAGGTCTGTTGTGCTTTTACATAACACTTTCAGCCAAGTGTTATTAAGGACATGCCACGTCCTAAGTCGGGTAATTTGAACTTCTCTTTTCCTGATGGAGTCCATAATTTTTATATCAGTTGTGACGTTGTGTGTTGGCAAGGTTTTTATAATAACCGGTAACATGTTAAAAGAGGTATCTTATCCACACAGTATAATGTTCGCAAACTATTCAACGTGGGACTAAATAACTACTGGTTAGAGCCCGGATTGCCCGGGAATTCATATCATTAGAAATATGAACTTCATCTGCTAATTTTTTTTATTCTCTAGAACTCTACTGACGTGTTTGTGTAAGTGACTTAACGCTTAAACATTGGGGGGGACAAATGCATGGGCCGTCCCCCCCAACGCCTCCATTGGGGGGGACCGTCCCCCCCTGTCCCCCCCTAGGTCTCCGCCAGTGAATTACGGCACTACTCTACGATTTGCACATACAATGTACGGAGGGGAGCCTTTGTCCGGGGGGTGGCTAATGTCCTACCCAAAATCGGGGCTTTTGTCCGGGGGCTAATGTCCGGGGGCTTATGTCCGGGGCTTATGTCCGGGGAGTTAATGTCCTACACCCTTATTGAACACCTTTATATTGTATGTTACAAAATAGGCTACTTTGCTCAATTTTTCGTTAATGATTTATTTTCGGGTGACTAGAATTACATGTATATCTCTGTCATTAAGATGAAAAAAGACATGTCAACACCGCATAACGATTCCAACAATTAAATGGCGATTGTGAAAATTTAATGGTTGCTACTGAATACAAAGAATAAGAAAATGAAGGCGCTAGCACTTCTTACTCACGGCTTCCTCTCAACGACCTGTCCCTCCTTTTCTACATTGTATAACATGAACACCTCGACTAAAATTTTATGATACTGCTTTGTCTCTTTTCATCAAACTCCTGCTGCTCATTCATTTGCCATTCTTTTATAGGTTCAATGATTTTCTTGCCAGTAGCATTTTTAATGGCCGTGGTGCAAGAGACGAATGAACGAGTGAACCGCTTCACTGTTTGGAGGACTGGTCTGCTGTTACCTTTTTCCGCGTTTTCTTCTAATTCACTACACATAGTGTTTCTGGCTCTTCCTGGTTATCCTTTGCTATAATCTTTTCTGTACTTCGAGTGGAAAGCGCCTTAGTTGTGATGGATAGTGGAGCCTGAGAAAGGTGATGGTGTGTTACAGTAGTTAGTAATGAGAATTAATCGATGAACTGAAAATGAGCGGATTTCAGTAGGCACAAGCACCAATGTTGTACATTGACAAGCGAACAGTGCTACATTAGACATAATCAGTTTGAAAATTGCACAAATGCAACATTATTTATATCGGCGTACGCAACCAAAAAGGTGCACTGAAAGCAAAATTCCAGTATTTATGATTTAGGTTTAATAGAATTTAAAGGTGTCTCATGACATCTAATTCTGTCATTTGTTAGGCTGCAAATACGACTACGTCAGGGTTGAGTTTTTTTACATTGTAGCAGAGTCAAATCAATAAACCTTTCTTTAGTGAATTTTTATAGCGCCAATGAAATGTCCTTCAACAGTTCTATGCAATATAATATTTAATAATTATGCTTTGGTTGGTTGTCGTTTAATGACACTCTCTCCTTTCAAAGATGTTAGCATTACCCTGGTCGTTTACTTAGACATGGCTCTGGCTCTCGCATTCTTGGCTGCTATTGTGGCGGACCCGATGGTTCGAACTTGACACCAGGATGACTTTGCCCCGGACCGTTCACTCTAGTGGTGAGGCAGTGTACGGCTCCTAATGGTCTATCAGGAGACGATAATATTATGAAGACGTTAGAAATGTCAATAAAACGGACCTATTAAATTTTATTACAAAACTTGCGATCACATTATTTATAATCAAATATTACAAACTGAAACGTTTGTCAAAGCTACGGCGTGAAACTGTGATGAAGTCGGGAGGGATCCTGAGTAGTTCGTTACAGCAAATACGAGAAATAAATAAATGCAATAAATTAAAGTCACGATCCATAAAACAATGTTGACTAACAATTTAACATCAACCTCAGCTATTAACATCAATACAACAGCAGCCTATAATTATTAAAAACATGTTCATCCCACTTCGGGAATCGAACTTAGCTCTCCTTACCTCCTGAATGAATATTCAAATTTACCATTTTTTTCCCCGATCCTATGCAACTCATCTCAATCTTCAACAGCACCCTACTACCCCACACTATGGTGAAACAAATGATCCTTGATAATTTTAAGACACTGTCGTTAAACTGGAACAAGCAGGGCTGTTTTTAAGGAATTTTTTGTGGTGCGCAACTCCTTCTTTTCCTTCCCATCCTCCATGGTAAATTACTTCCAATCGGAGAACAATGACCATTTTGTGCTATAGTTTTAAGTCTTTTAACTATAAAGAAGTGCTTCTACAATTCGATTTAGAACTACACATTTTGTGTACAACTGCACGTTAAAAAAGCCCTGAGAACAAAATTGAACTTTAGGGGTAATCGTGAGGACCAGACATTTCTGTAAAGGTCTCTTATGGTCTGTCGAACGTAGAGCTGCATTAGAGAGCGAAGCTGGTATGCAGGTATATGTCTTGGAGGGCATGCTAACTATATTGCGGAACTTATACACGTTTTTAAGGTACGTAAGAAGTTCATTTTGTATCCCGCACTTGTCAACATCTGAGGATACCGAGGTCAGCATCACTATAACTTTGAGACATCACAGAGTTAAATAAGCAATATAACTGCGTTTTACCATATTCACCATATTGAAAGCCTTGTATAGTGTTTTGTTGCTAGTTGTAGATGTTATTGTCTAACACCATCTGTACAAAGTGCCATTATCAACTTCACATAGGCTACTAAAAGTAGCAATAGATGATACACCAATTTTTTTGCTGCTCCTTTTTGCTTGTTAACTGTCGCGTTATGTCGACCGGTTATTCCTTCAATAAAACGAATATTATATATATATATATACATGTATATATATATATAATTGAACGACGCTGTGGGATAACAAAGTTTGCCGTCACCACACTTCGAATCATTTCCTTGGCATTTCCAATGTTCAAGCATTTAGTGGTGGACTTGGAATAAATCAGGCAGCGATGTAGAAATTGGCATTCTGTCAATCTGCGGGGTTTCAGATGAATACTTTTGAAACTGTGAATAAGGTGTGGACATGGTGAAGTTTTTGTTTTTCTCTCCCACTCCGACCTGAATCCCATGGTGATGGGTGATGGGGGAATCCTGTCGAGGAGCGAACAGTTTGAAACGTGTCATGGACGGTGATAATTAGTTGTATTACGACATTGTGTCGGTAGCAGCAAATATGTGTCGTTGCCCTCCTCCTTTGTCCAGAGCTGGGACTGTCACTGTTAGAGTACAAGCAGTAGCGGGGCAAAGATCTGTTGATATCAGATGTCATTTGTTGCTGCAGGATGCCGCTAAATGAATCTCGATCTGCACCAAACATATCTTGGGAGCGACTGTTATTTTTATTTTATACATAAATGATCTGCCTCATGTCTCCTCTTTACTACACTTTGAGCTGTTTGCAGATGATTCGAACGTTTTTATATCGAACAAGTCCCATGAAAACCTATTTCAAATTGTAAACTTGAACTACACCTTAATTGTGGGTGACTGGTTCAAAACGAATGGCTGTCTTTGAATTTAAGTAAAACATCCTATATTCTCGTTAATTCCCAAAGGAAAATTTCCCCTACACAGGCACCCCCATTACTTATTGATGGTATACCTATCCCCCAAACTAACCAAGTAAACTTTCCTGGCGTAGTTGTCGATCCTGTGTTTATTACATCATCTTCTCCATAACAATATTGCAAATGGTTGGGGAATAAAGATAATATTATTAAAATAACTTTTATGTCTGCTTTCGTGACAGCCTTTCCTTCAACCAAGCTGTTTCACACGTTCACCACCCAGTACGAGATATCTCGTACCGGATTCAGTCATTTAACATGGCGTGTAGGCGGTGAACGTGTTAATAGTGCATATCAATTACTATAATCAGCTTCCTTTTACAGCAGCGACAAGCAGGCCTGTGCATGCCTCGTTGCACCCGGATGAACAGGCCCGGTCTTATCGCCTTGGCTGCCTTGGTCCCGCCAGAGCTCAAAATTATGCAGTCAGTGTCATGCAACCTGCGCTGCTGGCCCTATTTTTTTTACTGTGACGATAATTGCAACTTCATCGCTTAGCAGATAGTTTGCTGCACGAATCCGGTTGCGTGTTTGGCAAAGACTCCGAGAGATTAGCGAATCTGCAGATAAAGTGAGTCGCAACTACTGTTGTGCATGTTGAATTCGAGTTTTCTAGAATGCACTCAGTATTATTGTTGACCTACATGTACATGTCAAATGAATTATGATTCGATAACAAGGTTCGAATAGGCCTGGGCTCTCCAGGTTGTCTCTTCAAAATTATATTATAGCCTCCATGTCTAGAACTTCCTTCTGAAAGGTGATTGCATTGGCATCTGGCTGTTAATAATTACTGTTAACATTTGTACTACTTATTGTGGTTAATAAATATAGCCCACTTATCGATTTCCTTATCTATCCGCCCTGGCTTATTAATAGCTATTGTTTTCACTACTGTCTGCTAAGCCCATTAAATTAAATTATATTGTTGACTGGACATAATTATATGTTTACATTGGCATTTAGCTGTTTACAATTATTATTGTTAAACATATTGTACTACTTGTTGTGGTGGACATATTTAGCCTGCAATCAAATGCCATACCCACTTCTAATTCCAACCTCCTCTCATCTATCTTAGTCTTGAGAATGCACACAAAGTCTCAAAACGTTTGTCCTGACTCCATGTTTATGACTTAGCCTATCTCTACAACTTTCTCCTAGCTTATGCCTCTTCTCTTCATACTGTAGACTTCATTCCACTTATGAATTAATTCGCTATCCACATCTTACCTTGGAATACTCTGATGCATCAAGGAACCCCTTGTACGGTGATCTCGATTTGTTGATCCTAATTCAACAGAACATAATTTAGAGTTGCATTGTGCCACGCGAACAGTGAGATTCCCCTTCAAAATATTTTCTCTCCAAGGTCCAATTAAGTCGAAATACAGGCGGAAGGAAATCAATATTTTAATCCAGACGACATCACTAAAGTTGTTGATTGAAGAGAAAAGAAATCAGAAAATCGGTAACTCAGTTCCATTTTGGTTCCGTGAATCTAGAGCACCAGATGACCGAGTCCAATGAATAAAAGCGTCATCACCATAAATTCACACGGCAGCAAATCGATGGTCGCTTCAAATGAAAGCGGACGTCAAGGACCGAAGGACGTTGTCCTATTATAGAGAAGCAAAATAAATCGAGTCTAATTAAAAAGCAGAGCAGAGGAACGAGCTGAATGACCAATGAATATTTTCTACAGCTAATTAAACTGGATTGAACACATGTAATTGGTCTTGCACTGGCTTCCTTTGCCGCAGCGCATCTCATTTAGGATTGCGGCTTTCGTGTGGTGATGCTTATCAGGGCTGGACACCCTCTTATCTGTGTGAGCCTTGCTCCCCTCTTTCCTCTTGCATAGGCTGCCGCGCTCTGCGCTCTGCTGTCCATAATGACTTAATGGTTTCCTTCACTAGCTCTGCAACAGTGCAGAGGCTTTCGTTCTCTGCGGTTGGTACAACAATCTGGAATGGACTTCCCTTGACTATGCGACACCTCCCTAACTGTTATCAATTTCACAAACTGTTTAAGACCCTTTTTTCGCTTGATCTGGGCCGGGAGCGCCTCTGAGTAGTACCTTGAAGAGGTGCTATATAAATTACGATTTATTGAAATTGAGAGGTTCACCTCTGAGATAAATTATAGAAGGGAGATTGGAGGAGGGAAAGGAAGATAGGAAGACCGAGACAGATGATGCTGTGATGGACGATGACTGACGGATATAATGAGCTGAAGAGCGAATATAAAATGGACGTGAAACCTGACGATGGGCAGAGAACTGAAAGAATAAGAATTAAACCTGTTTTAGGTGTCTGAGCGTAAATTCCCTGAGATTTCAATTCCATATTTTACTTAATAATTACTTGTGAAAGATGTATGTGAAAGTTTTAAGACGCTTCAGATCGACAGAAGATAAATGGTCAGGTAAAACATGATAAATCAAACGATACTTGTCGACCACTGAGTGATGAGGGTGATTGTATGCAGGTGCCACTTGTCTCTTTTTGCTTGGTTTATTTTTTATATAAAAAATTTATTTTTCCTTCGTGCTGCCTTCTGCTGATGATAATTATAGACAATAGTAGGGGAGAAAGGGCTGTATGACACCCAATTAGTGACGTCATCGGGGTCAAGGTCAAGGTCATGGCCAAGGTCAAGGTCATCTTAATTAGGTCACATTAATTAGGGCATATTAATTAGGTCATATTAATTAGGTCAAATTAACGGGGTCACGCTAATTAGCTAAATTAATTAGGTCATATCAATTATATTATATTAATTAATAATAATTAGAATTTATTAATTATATCAATTATCGAACCCTAATTAGCGGCGCAAGCCCCACTCCGACCCCTAATGACTCATCGGAAGTGCCGCAGGGCATTATGGGAGCTGCACTGGCTTCCACGCCTCGGCACCCTCCCCACCATTCATTCAAATTTCAATTCCTCGCATGTAAACTGAACCCTACTTAGCCGCGCAAGGCCCACATCAACCCTAAATGACTCAGCATATACTCTCACCCTCCACAACCTTCAACCTCCCCCTCCTTTCCACCCCTCCCCCACCCACAATTAATCATTTTGCATACAAGGCCGACTCAAGCAGACAGCAGCGAATCCTAAGAGCGACTATTCAGAAGGATAGATCCCATAGGCCTGGCATCTTTCACCCTCCACAGCATTCAACCTCACCCTCCAACCCTCCATTCCACCCCTCCCCACCCACAAATAGACATTTTACACACAAGAGCTGAACATTATGGAAGCTTCGAACCCTAGAGAGCGACCAATCAGAAGGCTAGATCCCATAGGCATGGAATCTTTCACCCTCCTCATCCTTTCACCCCACCCTCCAACCCTCCATTCCACCCCTCCCCACCCACAAATAGACATTTTACACACAAGAGCTGAACATTATGGAAGCGAGAAACTTAGAGAGCGGCCAATCAGAAGGATAGATCCCATAGGCCTGGCATCTTTCACCCTCCACAGCATTCAACCTCACCCTCCAACCCACCATTCCACCCCTCCCCACCCACAAATATCCATTTTACACACAAGAGCTGTACATTATGGAAGCGAGAAACTTAGAGATGCTGCAAACAGCAGGCTAGAAACTCTATATACTGCATCTTTCACCCTCCACAGCATTCAACCTCACCCTCCAACCCTCCATTCCACCCCTCCCCACCCACAAATATCCATTTACACACACTAGAGCTGAACATTACGGAAGCGAGAAACTTAGAGAGGGAGCAAACAGGAAGCTATAAACTCTATACATGACAGCTCTCACCCTCCACACGATTCCACATCACCCTCCAACCCGCCATTCCACCCATCCCCAATCACAATTATTCATTTTACACACAAGAACTGACCAATCAGAAAGCGAGAAACCTAGTGAGCGACCAATCAGAAGGCGAGAAATCCTACACACACACCACCTCACCCTCCAAACCTCAACACCTACCCTCCACACACATACAAATTTGGCATACATATATAAAATTTAAGCATCTAGCGACCGCTAAATCCTTAACATGAACCGCTCAGAAGAAGATAAGTCATACATATTTACCAAAAATATCCCCAATATTCCATATTTTATTCAAAAATATACATACAATGACAATATATACAACTAAATTATGACAACTATTCAGCATTTCTTACAATACTAAGCAAACTATAGCAGACAAGCACCAATTTTCTTCCATATTATTATATATTTCTTACATTTCAAGCAAGTACAAATCCAAAAACCGAAGAAACGCTCAGCCTTCCTTTCGGAATATGGTAACATTTCTTACTTCCTTGCATCCACGATCTCAAAAACTTAAGACCCTCGCACCTTCCACTCCCAAGATGGCATCATTTCTTACTTTCTTGCACACTCGAACTCAAAAACCGACGAATCGCTCAGCCTTCCTTTCGGAAGATGGCGCCATTTATAACTTTCTTGCATACACGAACTCAAAAACCGACGAATACTTCAACCTTCCACTCCCAAGATGGTGACAGTTCTCAATTCCTTGCACACGAAAACTCAAAAACTTAAGAACCTTGCAACATTTCACTCCCAAAATGGTAATATTTCTTATTTTCTTGCACATACAATCTTAGAAACCGACGAATACTTCAACCTTCCACTCCCAAGATGGTTATATTTCTTATTTTCTTGCACACACAATCTTAGAAACCGACGAATACTTCAACCTTCCACTCCCAAGATGGTGATATTTCTTATTTTCTTGCACACACAATCTTAGAAACCGACGAATACTTCAACCTTCCACTCCCAAGATGGTGACATTTCTCAATTCCTTGCACACGAAAACTTAAAAACTTAAGAACCTTGCAACATTTCACTCCCAAGATGGTAATATTTCTTATTTCCTTGCACACACAATCTTAGAAACCAACGAATACTTCAACCTTCCACTCCCAAGATGGGTATATTTCTTCTTTCCTTGCACATACAATCTTAGAAACCAACGAATACTTCAACCTTCCAATTCCAAGATGGCGAAATTTCTAACTTTCTTGTACACACGAACTCAAAAACCGACGAATACTTCAACCTTCCAATCCCAAGATGGCGGTATTTCTAACTTTCTTGCGAACACAAATTCAAAAACCGACAAATACTACAACCTTTCACATCCAATATGGCGACATTTCTCACTTCCTTGTGCGTATGAGAACCGTCTTATGTGTTCGTTATTTGGATATATCCGAGCAGGAAAAGTTGCGCGGGCGCCACCTTGGGAGCTGAAGTTTGTTCATTTTTGATAAATGCTGCAGGTGCGCCACCTAGGGATTTGAAGATTGTGTGTTTCCATGTCTTTTGGATTCATGTGTGTGTGTGAAAGAGCGAAGATGCGACCCCTTGCGACTTGAGAGATACATACCTGGGATAATTGGACTTAGCCTCGTAAGAAATACCGTGTGTGTGTGTGTGTGTGTGTGTGTATGTGTATGTGTGTGTGTGATGTAGAAAGGTGGCCATGTTGCATCCGACTGATGTCGCTGCTGCTAGATTCGTCGATTTTTGAGTTTCTGTGTGCAAGGAAGTGAGAAATGTCGCCATATTGGATGTGAAAGGTTGTAGTATTTGTCGGTTTTTGAATTTGTGTTCGCAAGAAAGTTAGAAATACCGCCATCTTGGGATTGGAAGGTTGAAGTATTCGTCGGTTTTTGAGTTCGTGTGTACAAGAAAGTTAGAAATTTCGCCATCTTGGAATTGGAAGGTTGAAGTATTCGTTGGTTTCTAAGATTGTATGTGCAAGGAAAGAAGAAATATACCCATCTTGGGAGTGGAAGGTTGAAGTATTCGTTGGTTTCTAAGATTGTGTGTGCAAGGAAATAAGAAATATTACCATCTTGGGAGTGAAATGTTGCAAGGTTCTTAAGTTTTTAAGTTTTCGTGTGCAAGGAATTGAGAAATGTCACCATCTTGGGAGTGGAAGGTTGAAGTATTCGTCGGTTTCTAAGATTGTGTGTGCAAGAAAATAAGAAATATCACCATCTTGGGAGTGGAAGGTTGAAGTATTCGTCGGTTTCTAAGATTGTGTGTGCAAGAAAATAAGAAATATAACCATCTTGGGAGTGGAAGGTTGAAGTATTCGTCGGTTTCTAAGATTGTATGTGCAAGAAAATAAGAAATATTACCATTTTGGGAGTGAAATGTTGCAAGGTTCTTAAGTTTTTGAGTTTTCGTGTGCAAGGAATTGAGAACTGTCACCATCTTGGGAGTGGAAGGTTGAAGTATTCGTCGGTTTTTGAGTTCGTGTATGCAAGAAAGTTATAAATGGCGCCATCTTCCGAAAGGAAGGCTGAGCGATTCGTCGGTTTTTGAGTTCGAGTGTGCAAGAAAGTAAGAAATGATGCCATCTTGGGAGTGGAAGGTGCGAGGGTCTTAAGTTTTTGAGATCGTGGATGCAAGGAAGTAAGAAATGTTACCATATTCCGAAAGGAAGGCTGAGCGTTTCTTCGGTTTTTGGATTTGTACTTGCTTGAAATGTAAGAAATATATAATAATATGGAAGAAAATTGGTGCTTGTCTGCTATAGTTTGCTTAGTATTGTAAGAAATGCTGAATAGTTGTCATAATTTAGTTGTATATATTGTCATTGTATGTATATTTTTGAATAAAATATGGAATATTGGGGATATTTTTGGTAAATATGTATGACTTATCTTCTTCTGAGCGGTTCATGTTAAGGATTTAGCGGTCGCTAGATGCTTAAATTTTATATATGTATGCCAAATTTGTATGTGTGTGGAGGGTAGGTGTTGAGGTTTGGAGGGTGAGGTGGTGTGTGTGTAGGATTTCTCGCCTTCTGATTGGTCGCTCACTAGGTTTCTCGCTTTCTGATTGGTCAGTTCTTGTGTGTAAAATGAATAATTGTGATTGGGGATGGGTGGAATGGCGGGTTGGAGGGTGATGTGGAATCGTGTGGAGGGTGAGAGCTGTCATGTATAGAGTTTATAGCTTCCTGTTTGCTCCCTCTCTAAGTTTCTCGCTTCCGTAATGTTCAGCTCTAGTGTGTGTAAATGGATATTTGTGGGTGGGGAGGGGTGGAATGGAGGGTTGGAGGGTGAGGTTGAATGCTGTGGAGGGTGAAAGATGCAGTATATAGAGTTTCTAGCCTGCTGTTTGCAGCATCTCTAAGTTTCTCGCTTCCATAATGTACAGCTCTTGTGTGTAAAATGGATATTTGTGGGTGGGGAGGGGTGGAATGGTGGGTTGGAGGGTGAGGTTGAATGCTGTGGAGGGTGAAAGATGCCAGGCCTATGGGATCTATCCTTCTGATTGGCCGCTCTCTAAGTTTCTCGCTTCCATAATGTTCAGCTCTTGTGTGTAAAATGTCTATTTGTGGGTGGGGAGGGGTGGAATGGAGGGTTGGAGGGTGGGGTGAAAGGATGAGGAGGGTGAAAGATTCCATGCCTATGGGATCTAGCCTTCTGATTGGTCGCTCTCTAGGGTTCGAAGCTTCCATAATGTTCAGCTCTTGTGTGTAAAATGTCTATTTGTGGGTGGGGAGGGGTGGAATGGAGGGTTGGAGGGTGAGGTTGAATGCTGTGGAGGGTGAAAGATGCCAGGCCTATGGGATCTATCCTTCTGAATAGTCGCTCTTAGGATTCGCTGCTGTCTGCTTGAGTCGGCCTTGTATGCAAAATGATTAATTGTGGGTGGGGGAGGGGTGGAAAGGAGGGGGAGGTTGAAGGTTGTGGAGGGTGAGAGTATATGCTGAGTCATTTAGGGTTGATGTGGGCCTTGCGCGGCTAAGTAGGGTTCAGTTTACATGCGAGGAATTGAAATTTGAATGAATGGTGGGGAGGGTGCCGAGGCGTGGAAGCCAGTGCAGCTCCCATAATGCCCTGCGGCACTTCCGATGAGTCATTAGGGGTCGGAGTGGGGCTTGCGCCGCTAATTAGGGTTCGATAATTGATATAATTAATAAATTCTAATTATTATTAATTAATATAATATAATTGATATGACCTAATTAATTTAGCTAATTAGCGTGACCCCGTTAATTTGACCTAATTAATATGACCTAATTAATATGCCCTAATTAATGTGACCTAATTAAGATGACCTTGACCTTGGCCATGACCTTGACCTTGACCCCGATGACGTCACTAATTGGGTGTCATACAGCCCTTTCTCCCCTACTGACAATGATGATAAGTATGATGAGTTTTTAGAATTTAGATGTCTCTTCTTCTTCTTCTAGGATGACGGAATATACGGATAAATCAAACGAAGAAATGGCATCTGCATTCATTGTTAGCACATGTCACTTGCATCCAACATCTTTCTCCATTATGTCGGATCACTTGCATAACTTAGTCGGGTCCCCGAGACTCGAGTCAAAAAGCTATTCGATTATGTGTGGCAGCGCTGCGGAATTCTATATCCGACCATTGCATGTAGACATTGGTGACATAGACTTTTTAATCCCTCAGACCGATCAACTTTCATTTAGTGGCGACTTTCCAGTGTTACCAAGTGACCTGAGTGGCCTGGCCGATACGATAGATTGCTGCAAGATTGAAGCATACGAAAGTTATCCAGGTTTTGTACGGTTACGAGGTTTCGGGGATATGCACTACAATTGGAAATGCAAAAAGTACGAATTTCACCATAAAACTGAAAACAATTCCTTCGCGAATTTAGATATGGAAGGTGTTGCAGATGAATTTTCCAATACTACTTTAGACGAAGGTGACACGAGCATCAGTGGTCCAGCAATTAAGCGTACTCTTACACATGGTTACGCAAGTGACATTGTAAGATGCGTGTGGTGCCCACAATGGCCTAAAGAAGCCCGTGGTTGGCTTGAACGACCTAGGAGCAGTGGATGGCCAACTAGAGAGACAATCGCGGAAGTTGTACAAAATGGTTGTCATTTGGTCTACGTTCAGCATTTTTTTTGCAGAGACGATAAACTACAGTGGAGATTTTCATTCTCGTTGGCGGAAGTAATATTACTTCGGAGTTGGACTCAAATTCAACAGATTGTTTATCAAGTAACTTGTTGAGATTCTTTGCAAAGAGAGTATTGATACAAAAGGATTGTCCAAAGGAAGACGAGGTTCTCTGTCTGTATCATCTAAAGACCCTAATGTTATGGACTTGCGAAGAGGTGTCTCCTGAATGGTGGAATTCCTCTTCTGTTATAACAATCTGCTGTAAATTGTTACTAAAGCTTTCAGATTGGCTGCATAGGAGATGCTGTCCGAACTACTTTATTCCTGAAGCAAACTTATTTCATGAGCAGTGGAACTCTACAATGCTTGACAAGACTATACGACTTGTAAGTGAATTCCACAACTCTGGAATTCTTTGTCGTTGGTTCATAAATAATTATATACAGCCATTCATTGTACATTTGCCACTAAATATAGTGAGCACAATGGACGTGAAATCACACTTTTCCCATTACATAATGCCTCTCTTTGAATTTTGGAAAAGGAATGAATCAAGACCATTGGAGTCATTATTTGCTTGCACAGTAGCTAGTTCTTATAAGAGTCGTTTCATGATAAGAAATGGGACAAATTCAGGATTGCGCTTGACCTTAAAGGACGGACAGTATACGAGATGTATTGGTCCAAGATTAAACAGTAAACACCTACTTGAAGACCTTCCTACTATACAAAAAGTTTCATGTTTCACGCACTATGACAGTCTATTGATAATTCTACATATTGAATATGGTTTGCAATTCGATGAGATTTCACTGGGTAGTAGTCTCTTTGTTGAATTTGTAAAAGCAATATCGATTCAGCCTAACATTATAAGGTCTCAACATCACAACTTTCCGAAACCGTATAAGCTTACAGCACAAAGTGGTCTGTTTCAATTACTGCGAGCTCAAGATCTCCTGCAAAATTTAACTGGCTCAAACAGCCGTGCTGAATTTAAACTCCTGTCTCTCGTATCAAAGGAATACCTAAGAAAAGCTTTAGAATACGAAGTAGGTTCTACATCGAGTGGCATTGCTTCTGCTGCTTTGGCATATCTGGCTGCTCTTCACTTTGCAACATCAGAATACTGTGGCGGAAATCAGCCCTGAAACACCCCGACTGCGGAAACAGTTGCCCTCTCGGTCCGTAGGATGGCCGATTACCGATCGGGCGGGTGCCAGTCCAAATATGCCCGCGTGTCGTCTCAGGAGGGAGACGCAAGTCCGCCTTCGTTGTATTTCGAAGGTAGTGCAGCCCCTTCCGACCGATACGCCTCACCCAAGAAACACACGACGATGAAGAGAAGAAACACAGTTTATTCACGGCAGTACGACACTCATCAACTGTACATCACGACTCGCTCTACGACTGACTGTTGACTCTGACTACTCGAAGACTGAAATCTACGACTGACTGCGGCTTGATGACTGACTATCAGAGCAACAGGCTCCCTTATATATATACTACAGGTCGTACACGCCGGCGACCGACTTCAAAGAGATGGCGGTGGAACATAAAGGATTCGCGACCGCGGGGGAGAGAGGCACATAAAGCGATGCCGCCAATACCCTCAATACAGTCGGCGGTGGAACATAAAGGATTCGCGACCGCGGGGGAGAGAGGCACATAAAGCGATGCCGCCAATACCCTCAATACAGTCGGCGGTGGAACATAAACGATTCGCGCTGCGGGGGGAAGGGGCACATAAAGCATACCGCGGTCGCGGCCGATAATACTAGACCAAGCGGCGACCGACTTCAAAGAGACGCCGCCAATACACTCAATACAGTCGGCGGTGGAACATAAACGATCGGCAAACCCAGGTTCGCAACATCCCCCACCCACTACGATTAATAAAATGTCTTCATTTTAGTCACCACGATGAAAACATTGGCCAACGGGCCCACCAAGAGTCTATAGCTAAGAAAGTCTCTAACAGCAATACCCTAACTCTGGCACGGTCATCATACAATTAATCTAAATATGCCCTGAGGCTACAGAAACCCGTCCTTCAAGGGACAACTGAAAAGCAATTCCTCCACGGGGACTTTTACTCGTAAGACTTTTAGTCAATAGCTAATAATATTAATTAGCCAGTAGGCAACAACGATCTTAACTATGCCCGTAGGCAACAGAACAAGCGTGAACTCAAACGGGCGGAGGCGACGTTCCGCCCGTAACACATTAACATGTGCCCAATGGGCAACCAAGCTACAGAAATTTGTTCCACAAGGAACAACACATAACAAGGATATTTACGTCCAACGGACCTAAACCAAGTTCCTGCACACTGTCAAAAATCGGGACTCAACCTCAACGGCACAATCAGCAAATCAATCTAATTCTGGTAACGGGCCGGCCGACGCACCGTTCGCTTGGATTTGTTTTATACTCTTCGGACGGATGACGTCGTCGGTTTTGCGTTAACCGACGCCCAGAATACTGCGTTCTTTTCGTCGCGCCAGCTGCGGCAGCAGTTGACGTCACGTACGTCGCGCACGGCGGGTCAGGTGTACGAGCGACATCGTTGCTCGTCTCCTCCGGTGGGCAGCAGTAGCACAGTGCAAAGCCCCGCCCCAAACCCTCTGACGGCTGCTTTAGGCACTTTCCCACGGGCAATGGACCACCCGCGAATATTCTTACCCGCTCCCACGGATATACGTTGGGCGCTAGCAACAAGGGACAGGGCGTGGGGGGTCGACCACAGATAGTAACCCACTTACGAAATCTCGTCACCCTCCCCAGCCAATTGTTAGTCCGATCCGTCCGTCGTGGCACGTGTCGTTCAATATGGCGCGCGCTCTCACGGTCACCTCGTCCTCGCTTAAACCGTAACCTCTGCTGCCGATAGAATTTACGAGCGTTATTGTCCCTTCGCACCCGACCTCCGCTAAAGGCACGCTTACTAATTGCAGATTCGATCAGCCCGTCATTTAACGTCCGATCAAGTTCACTGTCGATAGCTGTCCTATGCGGCAAGGGATGGCGTCTTAAGGGCTGCCTAACGGGGCGCGTCTCGTCTGTCTCGATTCTATGCATGGCGGCAGTCGTTCTTCCTAAATCTCGGTCGGTCACTGAGAATACGTCCCGATATTCAAGAAGCAACTTGTCCAACCGCTCCCGAATCTCGGAGGGAACTTCCTCCGGCAAATCTGCCATTAACATATCTCGGGGCGAAATCTCACTAACAGGTGCGGTCCCTTGTCCCCTACCTGTACCCAATTCCACCTCCACTGGATGCAATCCTCCTAGGAATCGATCCTTCGTTAGCGTAACGGTCTCGTCGCTCAGGTTAACTACTCTAACACTAGCATCCGCGCGGTCTCCAACGACGACGCGAGCGAGATGCACCCCTGGCTGTATCTCTTGGGCTTCTGTCATCCATGCAGGCGCTATAGTAGTCAGGTCCCCGTACAACGTCTTCACAGAGACTTCACTCTGGCATTTAGGAGGCACTACAACCTCTTCAGCAATTATCACTCTACGGCACCACATAGATCCGTTCCCTTTTACGAGGGGTACCCGTCTACGTCCTAAAAACAATGCCCCGGTACCAAAACCAATTCTACACCGGTGTTCCCTCAGCCAATCCATACCTAGCATGGGCTCGGTAATCTGGTCAGATACCAAAAATACGGTGGAAATCTCAAATCCGTCCCTTATCTTAATGGGCAAACGGACCTCCCCAAGGACATTAATGCTAGTGCCATTTGCAGCCATCAGAAAACGAGAGCAAGATTGCAGTGCTAACCCTTCGACGACTGTAGACGGGATCAAGCTGACCTCGGATCCGGTGTCGATTAAACACATCTGTTGTCGTCCGTTGATGCTCCCTCGAATGTAAACGGCGTTGCTGCTGGCTCGGTCCGGCAATCTTGGGCGAGTCGTATGGTTCATCAGAGGCGGCGGCGCCTCCGTTTCTGTGGTCTCGACGTCGTTCCGGCGGTCGAAGGGGCGACGAGGCTGGCGGCAATTCCGGCTAATGTGACCTACGCGGTTGCAGTTGTAACAGGTCACACTCCGTCTCGACCGGTCCTGGTCGTTGGCGCTGCTGTTTCCGGGGCGGCCGTTGCGCCCCAGATCGTCGTCGGTTGAAGCACGGTTTCGCAGCTCCTGGAATTGGCGGTCGATCCTTCGTTCCATATCCGTCTGCCATCGTCTCTGCTCGTCGCGCTGCGTCTCTAGGAATCGGTCGAGCGTAGACTGGATCTGAGTACTCGCATCGGTCTCTTGAGTACTCCGCACGCGGTTGGAAGGCCTCCGTCTATCGTCAGAATCGTTCGTCCGTTGGTAGGCGTCCAGACGAAGCGCCGTCCTGTAGGCCTCGTCCAGGTTCTTTGGCTCCCGCTCACGTACTTTGAGTGACAGGTCTCTGTCGCTCAACGCCTCAAGGAAAGCATCCTTGGCGATGATCTCCGTGGTCTCTTTCGAAGGTACTGGATACGCCAACACGACAAGGCGACGAATGTCGTGCAGCAAGTCGCTCAAAGTCTCTTGGGAACGCTGGCGTCTGTAATAAAGCTGAGCGCGAAAGCTTTCCGCCTGGCCCTCCGTTCCATACCTCTGTCGAAGGCGTTCGACAAGCTCCTCGTAGCCGACGTTCGGACGAGCACCGAAGTCCCACAAAAGCTGCGTGGCAGCTTTCTCCAGGCTGCATCGAAGATAGTCGACTCGGTCGGCGGCAGTCCATTGGTTGTGACGGGCGCAGACTTCAAACTGCACCAGGAACGACTCCAGCGATCCCGTGCCGTCAAACTTTCCCGGCTTCATCGGAGGCGGTCGAGTCCACGGCCGTCCTCCGGTAGTCTCCGGCATTCTCAGGGAAGTCTCCCGATCGTCAGACGTCTCTCGGTAGCTCACCCTCGTCGGCCTCCGCAGCTCCTCGATGAGTCGGCCTCGGTCCGTTCGCTGGTCTGCCATTGCACTCTCATCGGCCAATGGCGTGGAAACGTTCGCTCGTAGATCGGCGAAACCTCCAGCGGCGTAGGCGATTGTGACTTCCTCGTCTTCTTCCATCGTCGGTCGATCTGCGAATGTCGATCAGAAGGCGACCACACACCCCACTTGCTGGGTACCAGTGTGGCGGAAATCAGCCCTGAAACACCCCGACTGCAGAAACAGTTGCCCTCTCGGTCCGTAGGATGGCCGATTACCGATCGGGCGGGTGCCAGTCCAAATATGCCCGCGTGTCGTCTCAGGAGGGAGACGCAAGTCCGCCTTCGTTGTATTTCGAAGGTAGTGCAGCCCCTTCCGACCGATACGCCTCACCCAAGAAACACACGACGATGAAGAGAAGAAACACAGTTTATTCACGGCAGTACGACACTCATCAACTGTACATCACGACTCGCTCTACGACTGACTGTTGACTCTGACTACTCGAAGACTGAAATCTACGACTGACTGCGGCTTGATGACTGACTATCAGAGCAACAGGCTCCCTTATATATATACTACAGGTCGTACACGCCGGCGACCGACTTCAAAGAGATGGCGGTGGAACATAAAGGATTCGCGACCGCGGGGGAGAGAGGCACATAAAGCGATGCCGCCAATACCCTCAATACAGTCGGCGGTGGAACATAAAGGATTCGCGACCGCGGGGGAGAGAGGCACATAAAGCGATGCCGCCAATACCCTCAATACAGTCGGCGGTGGAACATAAACGATTCGCGCTGCGGGGGGAAGGGGCACATAAAGCATACCGCGGTCGCGGCCGATAATACTAGACCAAGCGGCGACCGACTTCAAAGAGACGCCGCCAATACACTCAATACAGTCGGCGGTGGAACATAAACGATCGGCAAACCCAGGTTCGCAACAATACCAACTTGCAATACGCTTCTGTTTCGCAATTCATGTTGATCAGAATTCAGACGAGGACAAAGAAACGCTGAATGCAGGATGTTTGCTGTTTATTGACGATATCACAAGAATCGTTGGATTGTGTGTACTTCTCAAGAAGGTAACTGACAATGGTCTATCTTACATTGACAGACGGCTTTATCTTGATCTGCGACTTTCGCCAGATGTGTTTGCCAATTATTTAATTGCATTATCTGCCGAACGAATATCCAAACGTTTGGACTTGCAACATAAATTGCCAGATTCAGTTTTTCCTATGGACGAGTATCTGAAAGCTTTGAGAAAGCCGAAGTATATTGCGGTGATGAAGTCATATCATAGTTTTAATACTGCGTGGCAAAACGTATATTGTAGACCAGATTTATTTGCAGGAAACGAGTCTACAATAATTGTGGATCCTGCGAATCTTAAAGATAGAGTAATTGATGTTCTTATGGAATATTCTGTGGAATATGTGGCAGCATTTTACAGTACAATTCAAAAAGACTTTGGCATCCAGTGTAACACCGCTGAGTGCTATCGTGCTTTGTATATCTACAAGTGTCGTCAATACGACGAAGTAAAACATTTTTGCGATCTGATTCTACTTGAGTCTGATCTGCAAAGCAATTTGAAAGAATCTTCGTTGGTTAATATTTTGCTAATACCGCCTCTTGACTCTTATTTTGATACAGACGTACAGGCTTTGCTTGGATTTCACACACTTTTCTATTATCTCTATCATCCAAATAACACGTTGATACAATTTAAATTAAGCGTGGAGTCAACGTTTGAGCAATGGTTTGCGTGGCGGATGACCTCTCCTGGAAAGACACTTCAAAATTGTCTTTATTTTCATTACCCCTGTAAAAGTCAATATTATCTTGGAAGACATTTTCTTGCAAGATATTTAAAAGTCAGATGTTACATCGACTCCAATCTTCCGTGTAAAGATGTCGTCGCTGGATTTTTTAATCATAAAGCTAATCTTCCGTTTGAACACATCATTCGCAGACTTATTTTGCGAAAACTTCGTATTACTGGCAGATAGTTTATAAGTTGCACCATACCAGTGAACAAATTCTGATTTAGCACGACATCTACATTTCGTGATTTAAATCAACTCCCTGCGCCTCATGTGCTTACCAATCAACTGAAAATATGCACAACCAAACTAGGTGTTTAACTTAATGATTTGATGCCGAAACTAACATCTAACTAATGTCAATAATATAACAAATTGGTTTTACAGTCAGTTGTTAGCTCTTTCTGACTGACGGATATAACCGACTGAATAGACAAACCCAGCGAGAAGAAGATTCAAGAATGGCGCCATTGGAAGTTGAGACCTGCCGAGGGGCGGATAACTTAACCCTTATAAGGTCACCGGGGTGTAAAAAAACCCATCTCGGTTTTTCACGGAAATTTTTATCCCTGAAAATAGTTGAAGAAATCGCTTGTATGGCTAAATATTATTAGGGCCTAGAGTCACAAGACTTTTACTATTGGTCGAACCACATCGAATAACTGGCATGAGAAACTATTCAGCAAAAAAGATGAAGATTGTAATGATCTAAATAACAGGGCTTATTCTAAGGAATTTTCTCAACTGCACATAAATTACGTATTCTGGGACTGGGTACAGGAAAGTCCTTGGTCAGGGGCTTGTACCAGATGCTGAAGGAATATTATGGCATTCATATTATGGCATTTGAGTTGCCATTTAAATGATAAGATTTAATATTAAAAATTTTCACCCTTAAAAAATTCATATGACAGATCAAAATCAATTGTTATGGTAATGTTTGACGCCAAAGCTAGCAGACATGGCAAGATATTTCCACAAGAAATCAAATCTTTCAGCCACGTTTAAATTCTTATAAAATATAACCCATTGACTGAATAATACGATCTAAAATGTAAGTGAGATAAATAGTATGAGCAAACCTCCCAAGTGGTCATTTTTGATCGATACCGACATCTATAATTATCTCCATGAGTGTCTAATAGCAGTTTTATCAAGTGTAGCCGCAACGCTGGTCTAAATGATACTTGTGGAAAACTGTAATTCTTAGCATTCCAATTTTCCGATTTTCAACTTAAACATCCCTCTAAGGAGCGCGAAAATAACCTTTTCGCAAGTTCAAAGAACCCGAAAGTTCGATTAGTTTTCCGCACGTAATACTATTAATCTGCACAAATAATAATACTAATCGTTAGACAGCTATAAACTTTGACATTATAATTATATATATATATATATATATATATATATATATATATATATATACATGAATTTAAAAAATCATTATTTGTATTAATTTCCAAACGCTGAAAAACATTGTTTTGAATGTCTTATTTTCAATAATATGGAAATTAAGCTTACGCTGAATTAGTAGAAATTAATTGGCCAAAAACTTGCGTAAAGATATTTATAAATTGGAACACATCCCAAATAAAGGTGTTTAGTAAATACCTTTAATTTTGTATCTAAAATTAAGGCTACGAGCATTCCACTTATTTAAAACTGTCTGTGCTAAAACATTATTTTCTTAATCGTCGGACTCTTCTGTTGAATTGATATCCAAGATGCCTTCTAGTGACCATGTGCTGTATTGATTTTCGCCATGTTGACTGGAGTGCGCCCTTTTGATTTGCGCACTGTCGACAGGGAACACATCAATAATTACGACTATATTTTCTGATGCTGCCTCATTGTATTCCATAAGAAACCTCTTTGGTCCTCCGTGAGAGAACTTCAAGCTTTCACAAAGACTACAATCATAGCCCTATGATGGTAGCGGATCGAGTTTTAGCAGTAGTGGTCCTAACTCGTGGAACAAACAAGTCAAGATAACGAATAGGTCGATGAGAAGACGCAGAAAGAGGAGAACACCATCAAGAGATCCATGAGATATTTTGGTGCAAGACCCAGTTTGGACATCAGTGCCAAAGAGAAGTCTTTCTATTGGATTCAGGTAGTCACTTTTATGGGTTGACGACAAACGATGATGATATATCAAAGTATCTAGAAAGGCAAGCAATCATTCGAGCGGCAGCATAAAAAGTCACTCCGCAAATATAAAAGCGTCATGATTGTTTTTGTTTAAAATCTTTCGTCGTTCCTTTATAGTAGCCACTCTATTCAGAGAAGTCATTCTTTATTATTATTAATCCAAAGTTTAACGTCATCGTATGACAACAAAGGTCGTTGACGACAATACAATATAAGTGTACAGAGCAGTAAAAAAAAAACTTATAGAATACAAACACCAAAGAGGTGTCTAAGCGGAACTTTACAATTTCAATGACATTAAATTTGTTCACAACATAAAGTAGATCATCTGACAATCGCTCAGTTTGACACATTATGATAAAGGGGTTACATATCTCAACATTAGACAGTATAATTGTAAAATGATTGTCTCATACAACCAATCACACTAGTAACCAAAGTAAGCAGTTTTTGTTACAAAATTTCATTATATATATTTATATATATATATATATATATAAGTGCATCAATAACAACTCTTCACCTGCAATAAACTAATAAATAGCCGTTTACCCATCTGCCTTAGAGGTGTCTAAAATTCAAACAGTTCTTTGGTTTGTGTCGACACTGCGTTTTTAACCTATCCCAAACCTGTATAATGGACGGTAAGATTATCTAACCATACAAGTTTTTCTTCATCTGAAGAAGCTTTTAATAGATTTAGAAAAGTCATAGTCTACAATATTATTATTCAATAAACAATATTCGATGTCGAGATGCAACCAACTATTCCGGGTCTCTGCGATTATCCGAACGGTCGTCATCTTCCACAGAGATAAACTATTCGTCTGCAGCGTCAACGTGTTTGTCAACACTGTAAACAGTCGTCGCTCTACGCTATCGACACAACTTGAAACAGATGACTCCGAACATCCATCCATGTCTCCATGTCTCCATGTCAAGGTGCCAGTTATCTTCTCGACCGTCTCTTGCAACTGATGACGCAGCTGCTGGTCGACACGAACGCGTTTCATTTTTGGCACTAACATTCGTCAATGTTGGCAAATAATATAATTACGACAAGATTAACGCAGCTTAGAAGGCGGGCGGCCAAGCAGATAAGATAGGAAGGTTAACAGAGACAGGATCATAGACAGTCAGCTGCCGACCGTAATCTAAACATCGTAATCTAAAAATTTCTGAAGCGCTACTCAAAAGCCAACCGCGGGGCACCAGCTTATTCACGAGTGCTGCGTTGAGTCAAAAGAGTTGTCCGTAAGAGTAGTCCAAAGGTGGTCCGGGTCGAGTTACGATAGGATAGGAGTGGCGGAATAGCTACATAAAATAAGATGGGGTCCTTACACATCTTATGTATGTCTGAATATAAATAAAACAGAAGTCAAACGCTAGATCAATATTACACGCCAGACTTTCTGCCATTTTGAAAACAATGTAATAGCATTAAACATTAATTAATTATTTAATTCATTCATTATTAGAATTTATATAGCGCCCCTTCAAGAAACTACTCAGAGGCATTCCCAGCCCTGCCACGGCAAAACAAGGTTTAAGGGATTTAAGAAATAAAGATTGACTGGTCAGGTGGAGGATAATTATGGAGGTTAATAACTATCAGAGCACTCGGTTAGTTATTGCTGAATATTTCTTACGCCCGTTTCAAGCAGATTTGTTGGCCTACGCGGATGCCAATTTGCCTTCATTTCATACCAACATCTTTGAGATCATTGAGGCTAACAAGATAATTCCTACAGTTGATTAACTTGCTAAGACAAAAAAGCCGTTGCTGGCGTTATGTTGTTTTAGTTAGTTCCTATTTAACGACACTGTTGGGCCTACTGTAACAGCAGAGAAAACTGTGCAATTTTGCGTAATTTTTAATACATAAGGATGCTACAATAGGCTTAGAGAAACAAAGTCGATGACAGGTATTGAAGAAATTGGGCGTCAGAGTATTTTGATAACATTTTTAATGATTTGATTCTAATTGGGTTATATGTTACTAGACACCTCTTAATTTTGGTGTACGATCTGTTATATTCGCCATGCTTGATTTTACTACTGTTTTATTCTGTAAACTGGTCTAGTACCTTGCTCTTGAGTGCTGTAGTATGCCGAGCAAATTTCTGTACTGGGTCTGTTGTCATAGACCCTGGTCAAATCGGATCCATCTATTACTACTGTTACAGTAAAAGTATAATATTCCTTGTCCCACGTACTTAGAGCTTCGAAGAGATACAATTTCAGTTTATTGACACCAACCTTCGCAATTATAGCATGTTGACATTACTTGTCAATATAAAACGATTTACCGCATTTTGAAGGTGTCTTTGGTCGCCCAGAAAATAATTCCAGCTTGCCTTATATTTTATGAACTCCTGATAGTAATAATCTTCGTTAATTTCAACAGACAGAATGGAGTATTATACTATTACAATTTTTAGTATAAGCGGATCATAACAGGTCATTTTAGGATACGGATTGAACTGTTTAATATAAGTTTCTAGGACTATAGTCGTCCTGTAAACTCATTGGTGGCTGCCATGACTGCTATTAGCTCAGCAGCAGTAGTACTTTCATCTTAACCCATTCGTGGCCATGTTCAAATATTGGAACATACAAGAAAAGTCTGTATATTTTTAGCAGGGTACCAGTCGAATGTTGTATTCATGAAGACATGACGTCATTGGACATTATGAAAGTGAAGGACGCTTGTTTTATAAAAATCTGGGTGATTTTTTTGATAAAAAATTCTGTAATTGTAAAATTTAGCCGTTAGGAATATACGAAACTTCAAAAATTCATATCGTGTGAACCTGCGCAGGTAAGTGTACTTCATGTATGTATTTTAATTAGCTGAAATATTGTTTTTGTTGTATCAAATAGCAGTTTTGTTCTGTTGTCGCGAAAAGCTGGCCTATTATGCAAAAATCGAAATGTTCCAATAGTGGAACATGGCTACATGGCAATCCAATTCTCAGTAATTTAGCAGCGCATACACTTCTGTGATTCAGTGCGCCAATTTGTGTATTACTCTGTCCTAAATCAAGCACAGTATAATTCTTTCTCAATTCATATAATATAATTTGTTGCGTTCCGATAATATTATGTAAAACTTGTCATAGTAACCTAAGAAAAAACTTGTTTATGCGTTCAACAGTCATTGACTTGCTTATGTTTCAGCCACAATGAATGTACGGACTTTTTATGGGAAGAAGAAAAAAACTGTAACTGCCCCAACACTAAACGAATTACTTGACAACATTACAACCCGCAGTTTCAGTTCTGCAGACGTCTTCATAACACCGCCTGATGATGAATCTGATGGTGACTCTGACAAATCTGATACAGAAAAAGGCAGCGATTACATTGCAGATCATTTGACAAGCAAGATTTTGAATGCACCAGCCGAAGCTACAATAGATGCAGAAGATAGTGAGGACAGTAATGGAGAGGAAGAGGACAGTGTAGCTGTTCCAGAAGGCAGCAATATAAGCAGAGCTGCTGCAAAGAAGAGAAAAATTTCCAAGACTGTGGAAAAATGGAAGAAAGGTGACTTGAAGCCCCAGCACGTTGATGGTTTGAGCACCGTTTCTCAACAATGTGATCACACCAAAAACACCCCGACAGATCTGTTTGAAATGTTTTGGCCAATTGAATTCTTTGAGTACATCAAGAACCAGTCTGAACTGTATGCCAGACAGTGCAATGCTACCAGTAAGTTTGAAGTAACAGTAGAGGAACTGAAACTCTTCTTGACAGTGCTTATGATATCGGGTTATAGTTCACTACCTCGAAGAGATCTATACTGGAGTTTAGACGCAGACATCAGAAACGAAGCTGTTGCCCAGGCCATGCCAAGAAACAGATTCAGAGCTATACTCAAGAATCTTCATTTTTGTGACAATACCAACTCATCACCTGATGACAAATTTTCCAAGGTTAGACCGCTCATCACCCATCTCAATGAAAAGTTCATGAAACTTCTTCCAGCAGATGTAGAGCATGTCGACGTAGACGAGAGTATGATTCCATACTACAGTCATCATGGGTGCAAACAAAGAATTCAAGGTAAACCCATTCGCTATGGGTTTAAATTTTGGTCAATGAACGCTTCAAGCGGATATCTCATAAGCACTGAGCCATACCAAGGCAAAGGAACAATGCTGTCACACAGTGAATATGGTCTGGGCAGTTCAGTTGTTCTTACATTTGCACATAAACTTGCTGAGCATTACAGTGGTCGGCGTTTTTGCTTCTACATTGATAACTTCTTCACAGGCTTACCTCTTGTTCGAGAAATGTCAGCACTGAATTTCGGTTGCACAGGGACAATTCGAGGTAACAGAGTGGAAAATTGTCCTCTAGTTGGTCGACAGTTTGATAAAGAACGCAGAGGATCTGTCAACTCGTATGTCAACCATGCGACAAGTAAACTTGTTATTGTTCAGTGGAAAGACAATGCCGTGGTCAGAATGGCATCAAACTGCTTTGGAGTCGCACCAACACGCTCTGCTCGAAGGTGGTCATCAGCCGATAAGAAGCATATAACAGTTGACATGCCATATGCAATCAGCATGTATAATTCATTCATGGGTGGTACAGACCAGATGGACAGAAATGTGTCGGAGTATCGTGTGAAGCTACGCAACAACAAATGGTGGTGGCAAGTTTTCACACACTTGATGTCTGCATCCTTGTCCAATGCCTGGATACTGTACCGAAGACAGATAAGAAGTGGAAAAGCTACAGCAGCTGAGAAGGCTGACAGCAATTTTGATGACGAAGAACTGCCTAAACTGGATTTCTTGGGCTTCATTCGTAGCATTGTGGCTAACTATTTGCTGTTGTTCAGTGAGCCACAGAATCTGGGCAGACCATCCTCATCTGCAAATAGGAAAGCCGTTCCTATGAGAAACATTCCAGACAGTGTCAGACTTAGCAGCAATGTCCAGCACTATCCAGACAATGTGAAACAGGGTAGATGTCGTGTCTGCAAGAAGAACACAACTTTCAGCTGTGGTGTCTGTCGCGTTAACCTGCACCCAGTGAACTGCTACAAGGACTATCATAAATAGGTCTCAAAGTGACTGCATGCTTACCTGCAAATGGCAGTATAGCATAATAAAGCAGAGGCAAGGACAAGAACAGGCTGTCACTATGGCACTTCTCTAATGACATAACAGATATTATGCATGGTCCAATATTGGAACAATGCCAAGTTCCAATAATGGAACAAAATTTACATGAGCTATAAAAATGTTTTTCAATGAAATTTTCACAAATCTAAGTTGATTCCTGTTATTAGTCAATATTATGTTGTAAAATATCTAAAAATTTCATCAGAATAAAATTTGGCCATGAATGGGTTAAGGAGGCTATAAAAGCAATGGTCAAAATGTTTACTGTGGCAGAGTTTTACACGACATTTGCTCAGTTTCAGTGCACCAACATTCATACAAAAATTCCGGTGCTATAATATCAATGTAAGACTAGATATAATATCTCATTTTAAAATCATGGGACGTTATACGCGTTATACAAACATGCAATGATTTTTTTAGTTAGTTCATCAACTGTGTGGGTGATAATAATGTATAGTCACGATGTATGACAATACCTAATCTAGGTTCTGATCTTCACATATTATAAATAGAACAATATTAACCAGTTTTAAAGGTGTCTAGGCAGTGAGCAGAACATTTCCTGCTGGGTAGAGGTTATTTATCGGAGGACAATCATTAAGCCATTAAATTCGAATCACAGAGACGTCTAGGTCACACTGGATGCCCACCAAAGACAATTTATCAACTGGGTGGGTGTTCTTCTGGTATAATGATTCACGTAATGAATGAATGAATGAATGATTGATTGAATGAATGAACGAATGAACGAATGAACGAATGAACGAACGAACGAATGAATGAATGAATGAATGAATGAATGAATGAAGGAACGAATGAATGAATGAATGAATGAATGAATGAACGAACGAATGATTGTTGAATGAATGGATGAGATGATTTATTAAAGAAAATGAAATTAGTTAGTCCACCAATTATATAGTGTGGATTAATGATTCGCATGATGCATTAATGAACGACTGAGTGCAAGGAAGGAAGAAAGAACGAGTGAACGACTGAATTGAATGTGAAATGAATGAATGAATGCATGAATGAATGAATGAATGAATGAATGAAAGAACACCTACTTAGATAAATACACATTCCATTAAAATATGCATCATTCATAATCGTAGTCGTTAAGTAATCTGTTCTATGAACCAATTCTTCTGGCATATTACTGTTCCATTATTTAAAAAATAGCTCTTAAGCATAGGCGCAATCACGTCCTAAAAGTTGGGGGGACCGTAATGATTCACGTCCTAAAAGTTGGGGGACCATAATAATAAAGTTAGGGACCACTCAAAAAATGGGGGGACGCGTCCCGTGGGTCCCATAGGGTGGTTGCGCCTATGCTTTTAAGTGCTGTAATATGCCGAGCAAATTGCTGCCCTTCTCTTTATCCATCAGAAAAGTCAGGCACCTCGTGAAGAACTCTTGAACAGTTATAGCAATCACCATATCTTGTGCATAGATATCAAATTTAAAGCATTACGTTAGATCTTTTATTGTAGAAAGTAAGTAGGCTATTGAACCGCCTGCAAACGCACTCCGGGAAAAACGCTATCACATGCAGTTGCAAATATAATAATACAACTTTCTTCTTCCTTAGGTTATCTGCCAAGTGGCAGGTCCTAACGTCCCATGTCTCCACCTTTCACGCTGTTTTGTCATGTCCTTAAGTTCTCTGTATACCTCCTCCATCATCCAGTCCAGCAGTTTTTGTTCTTTGCAACTCTTTCCCTCCAATCTTACTTCAATTGCTTTAATCGATCCGTTGATACGTTTTTCTTCGGAGCTGTAGAAAGATGGTTTCTCGTTGCCTTCATGTTTATAGTTGAGTAGTTTTGCCAACCAACCAAGGACAAGACTAGTGCTAGGAAACCTCTTTTATGGAATATCTTGGTCTAAATAAGTAAAAGACGCAGAAAATTGCCAGTTGAACTCCAGCTTGGTGAATTCAGTCACTGCTTAAACTCGGATAAAGAAAAGAAGGAGGTCAACCCTATAATTGATCCTTTAATTCTGCCACTGGTTGCACTCTGCCATTGCCAGTCCCAAGAATGTTAATAGGAGGAGGGCGTCGCTAATGATCTTTGTAACCACACAGTGACGTCAAACTTCAACTACAACAAGTGATCTTTGTTAAACCGATGCAACCAACCGATGATAATAATCATGTCGTGACCTTGATCCAACCTTTGCACGGAACGAACAGTTTCAGGCGAGGACAGCGTCATCATAATCATCATCATCATCATCATCATCATCGTCATCGTCATCGTCGTCGTCGTCGTCGTCGTCGTCGTCGTCGTCGTCGTCGTCGTCGTCGTCGTCGTCGTCGTCGTCGTCGTCGACATTATCATCATCAACGTTTTTCGCCGGCTGTTGTTGATTCTGTGCCAGTAGGAAACGTCGCCATTATATTGTCATTCAATGAAGTAGCAGGATTTTATTTCGAGGGTGTTTACTCGGTCTTTTGCAAGCCGACATGCAACCGAAAAACCTGTCTGTGAGGTTTGATTGGATGATTTAATATAATTTAAAAGGTCGCATAGACATAAGAACTTCAAAATCAAATTCCCTTAGTACTCACATCTTGATTGTGTTTGTAAATGCATTATTTCATGATGGCAGCATTTCATTTCAGAGTGTTAAACCACCCGTAGCACCTCCCTAGCCACGGCCCTATTGCCATTTGGTTGGTTCGTTCAGTTTAAAGACACGTCTGTTATATCAAAGATAATTATATTTGTCGTCGACATCTTTTTCATGGGAGTTCAACTATACCCATTTTCTGCGCCATTTATTTATATAAATAACTTTTGATATGAAAAATAGGTGTTTAAGTACACTTCACTTTCCTCTTCTCTAATCGCCTCTTTGACCTTGCATTCTTCTTCTGCACCGGCCTGGTAGCCACACCGTATGCACACAATAGACGCTAGAGATTCTTTCATAATTATACAAACAGAATCAGCACCATCACAAATAGCAGCTTAAACACCTTTATAACGTTTTAACCCGTCTCTACGCTGAGACTCAATAATAATTATTAATTAAACTTTTAAGTGCTGTAATATGCCGACCAAATTTCTGTCCAGGGTTACGGGCTCTATTGTCATAGACCCTGGTCAAATCGGATCCATCCATCCAATTAAGATAAAAGAGACCTAAGCCCGCCATTTCTCGCACCCGTACTGATATTGCGATGGACAATAAAAAGTTCTCTGCTCTACTAAACAATGTTAACTTTTGTGGGCAATAGAAGCATAGGCGGAGACCTGGGCCAAGAATTGGGGGGGACGGAAAGACGCGAGATTTTCAGAAAATTTATGACGACCGGCAAAATCTCGGGAAAAAAAGTTATTTTCGCCGCCAAAAAAGTTGCTGACCTTTTTTTTCATCCGGCAAAAATCTTGGCGAAATTGTCAATTTTCGCCGCCCCCAAAAGTCTTGACGCTCAAACATTGGGGGGGGGGGACAAATGCATGGGCCGTCCCCCCCAACACTTTCATTGGGGGGACCGTCCCCCCTGTCCCCCCCCCCCCCTAGGTCTCCGCCCATGAATAGAAGTTTGAAATTCTTCTGTTCCCACTTTTAATCGAAGCGTAATTATTATATTGAGTGAATCAAGGATGATAAACTTTACCTTCCTCGTTTCTTCACACTTGGGATTAGCACTACCATAGAGCATTGACGCTTGCACTACTTGATGTCAGTGCAGCGTCCGACACCGTGGATCATGGCATCCTGCTTATCTATTGGACTCTGATTACCAATTTTCTACGTCATTTACTTATATAGATAACTTTCCATAAGAGAACAGGTGTCTAAGTACTCTTTACTTTCCACTACTAGATTACGAGCATCGCCTAAGACGGGCTAAAGGGTCGCTGAGTTCATAAAATGGGGAAAAAATAATTGCATCGATAATGTAGTCTGATGACGTGTCTCGTGGAAGGAGTCCTATGACGAGGTAGACCGCCGTCATAATTTCATATGCCAGGGAAAAGAACATGAAGATTACAGCATTTCTAACTCATGGTTGATAACCAGTAATCAAAGAATCTCCTTTATGTTTTTGGAAATTTGACGAAATTAATTGTGCATAGCAGGCTATCTCAAAAACACGATGCAAAGTTTTATGAGTATGAGTCTTCCCTGTCTTCCCTGTCTACGCGGAAGCAGTTTCTCTTCTGATCCAGATACAACCGTGGCCCATGACGAGCACAGTTCTGGGAAACTCTGCCAAGGTCATGCAACTGCATTCATCGTCAGAAAAGCTCAGCTCAGCCAGTGTGAACTGTCAAGATAACTGTCTGAAAACAGCTGAAGGAAAGACAGTCAGTCTTTCTTTCCCAGCAGTGCAAGTTGCTGCTGAAAGTCGAGCATCAACTGGTGGTCATGCAACTCCATCAACCAACACAGAACAAGAAGAAGCTGCCGACTCAACAAGGGAGAAGGTGAGATCGCACATGAAGCTAGGTCATTATAATGGAAAAACGTCGGTAGAGGTGTTCAAAAACACGATGCAAAGTTTTATGAGTATGGCCTTCGTTGCTTGTATTACAAGCACCTTGCACATTTGATTGAATTTTTTATTGACAATTCATGGTGACTGATTTCAATAGTGTTCTTCATTTTGAGAAATGAAATTCAATATGGTCGCTCACACAGGTTATCGGAGACACCTATATTGGATACGACTCTTTTTTGCATTGGTTCTGCTATTCGCTCTTTCTTTTGATGTGTCAGTTGTTGTGGTTGTTGTTGTTGTTGGTGATGTAACCTTTGATGCTGTTGCACTATTGTCATAATGGTACGGTACCAGACTTAATAATAAACAAATGGGGCGACGACAACTACCATGACAGCTGTTGAAGCCCCCTTCCCCCAAATTACAGCTGATGTTCAAAGTGAGCACAGGCCTCGTTATTACAAATTTTGTTTTATGGCTTAGAGAAATCTTGCATAACACCATAATAATGGTTAAGGTGAGCCTGCAATGAATACGAATGGACGGACTAATGGATTAAGATTCGACGAGGGATTACAACACAGGCAGAACCCTCAAAAAATTTTGTTTGGCATAATAATGCAGCTTGTGATTAACTATTCGAACGGACTTATTTACTTCTCCATGGTTTTAACGACGTCGTATATGACATCAAATGCCGTTGCGACAATTTACAACATATTATAAAGTTCAGTTAAAATGAAGCAATAGTGTCCAAAAAACACCATTCAACGCCGTCTTAGCATACGTTGCAATGTCATTAGTGTTGAAAGCTAAACAGAAGATGTTTTACAGTTAATAGCATCAGCCACACATTTCATGATATAGTTTTATTAATCTTCTGCAAATTCATTAATATACTGTAACATGCAAGAAATGTCGATTCGGACGGACGGACGGACGGACGGACGGACGGACGGACGGACGGACGGACGGACGGACGGACGGACGGACGGACGGACGGACGGACGGACGGACGGACGGACGGACGGACGGATCCGTATTTGACGGGGACCTATGACAACTGAGGACGATGCCCTCGGAAAAATTTGTTTTGCATATTGCAACATTCCCCCCCCCCCAAAAAAAAAGGCCCCATGAACTAAGACATTTAAGCCACCTGCATAAATCGATTTAAAGGTGTCAAGTCTGTAACTAATATAATAATTATCGTTTATTCGGCAGTGCAGTTGACAGACCGCAAACGGTCACAGTGTACAGTTATGCATTTTTCCCAATCAACATGAATTTTTACTACTAACAGAACAGACAACATGCAACACACGTCGCTAATAGCAGCCTACATTCTTTCGAACGCGGGTTTGTTGATCCCAATGCCAGTGTGTTATGCAATGCGCCATCGCCAACCCACCCCTCTAAGAAACTCGTTTCCAATTCTATATCTATTTCCTCGCCATCCATCTAGAAGCTCTCCCAATTCTCTGTTTCATGATCTTAGTATATTTTTTATGTTGAAGTACAATCCCGCTTTTTTGCTCTCCAATTTTCGCTTTCTTGTGTTTTTCTGTCGTTTCTTTTTAAATCTAATTCTTCAAGTCTACTCGAATAGCGAGCGGCTTAAACATATAACTACATTTCCAACTTTAAAAGAGGTATCTACAATCTCTCGCATACACATCCGCGAAAAATTCTTAGCGAAAATAAGGAAAGTGAGAAGTAAACATGACCTTTAATACAGCAATTTTCAAACGCACAATGAGACATTGGGAAACAATGCCGTACGACAAATGAAAGTAATAATGCCAAGTAATAATGACGTATAGTGATATACAGGAAAAGTAATGTAAACAAATGTTAAGAAGGATAAAGCATTCAAGCAACGAAATATTTTCTTGTGAGACGGTCGGGACGTGGAATTACAATGTTGTATGATCGCGAACGCAGAATGCTGCGATTCATGGACTGGTGGAGGGAGTAGATCAGGGAGGACATTCCCATGGTGAGCCAGATACATTAACCATGTTGCGCCTGCAAAACAAGATAATCTGAATTATCAGTAATACATGGCGTCGTGTCTTATGGTCGCCCTCCACCTCTTTATGTTTGTGAGACTGGCACATCCCGGTCTCGTGCATTGGATTGTCTGGTTCCGAAGATAATCTGAGTTGCACCGTTTTCTTTAGGCTTATATAGCAAATGTTTACTCCAGTCTAAGGGTGTGTAATGTTGTTATTGTGATTGTAATTGAATATTTATATAGCGCCGCTCTCAGATTCAGTAGCGCTCCCGACTCCAGCCAGTGCTCCCGCCATCAAATAGAATAGTTTCGGAAATGCATATTGCAAACGAGTCACATTATTTTGTCATTCTCACAACATCATGAAGCTTTTATCCTGCGATGCCGCCATATGCTGTCATGATGCGCATGGCATACATCGACTGTCTAGCACTCTAGCTTGAACACATAAATATTTATACATAACTACATCAATTCCAATCATGCAAGTAAAATCCAGCTTAAGCGATTTATTGAAATAATGGCGGTGCTTATCGACTAATAACTAATAGCTGACTAAATTCTAACGGTGTCTTATAAAATATGTTAGTTGCAAAATTTTAGTGAGAAACTCGTGAGATTGTAGCTACAATTATTACTTTTACCCTTCCTAGTCTAGCAATATCTTACCGTTTTCACATAAGATATTCTGCGACGTCATTCGTTAGCTGAATTAACCCTCAGGCTACCAAGCTTTTTTGTCACACGGACTACCAAGAGGGGGGTGGTTACCACCTCCCCCATGGATTTTGGGTTTGGTTTGAGAAAACTTGTAATAAACCAATGGATTCAGCATTCATTACTGCACAAAATTGTATATTTAGGTTCAGAAAATAAATATGAATCCACCCCGAAATTATGAATTTTTTACCATGGGTACCCGTCGATTCCACAAAATGTATACTTACGCATAGGGAATATAATTATTAGATTATGTGTGTTTTATACATGATTTATATATAAAAAGTAGTTTACATATAATAAAGTACAATATTCAAATATTAAAAACTAGTTATAAGACTGTTTTATGTTCAATCAAAACAAAACAAAAACATTTTGTAGCCGCTGAAAAACGTTTACGCAGACATATCGGCTTGCGTTGTAAAAAAAACCCAACATTTTCACACATTTTAATTTATATTGAGCACTTCCGGTCATCAAAAGTCAAATTATTTATTATTAAAAAATAGCCCTAAATGCCCTCTACAGACTGTCAAAATGTATTTCTGTTAAAAATTAAATAATGGATAAGTTATAATAGAAAAAACATGAATATTTTATGAAAATAAAACACCTTTATATAAATTTTAATTTATTTTGAGCACTTCTGGTTGTCAAAAGACAACTCAGTGAGCATGGAAATGTAGCCTCACATTCCCTATATAGAATGGTATAGTTTGTGTCTCTTCATATTAAAGGGCGGAAAAGTTACAGACGATATGCTAGGGGGTGGTTTCCACCCCCTCTGGGTACCTTGGTACCTTGGGTATATCGGGTGTAACTTTTGAACGGTAGAGGGCATCATCAAAACTTTTAGCTCAAAATGTGTCCCAATGAACTCTCTACAGCTACCTATTTTTCAAAATTTTATTCCAGACGGAATGCGTTTGATTTGCGAAAAACCTGGGGGGTGGCGACCACCCACCCCCTTGGAAGCCCGAGGGTTAATAATTATCGTGTGAAACTGCATCGTAATCTAACGGTTTAACCTGCTAATCTATAAGACAAATCTAGGTGGCACACCCAGTTACACGTCAAATCGTCAAAGCACATTAAAAATCTACAACGGCAAAAATATTGTGAGCAAAATGTCTGGCATTAATTGGCAGTGGCCCATTTCACGTTGAACGATGCTTTACATAAAATGCATCACTTGCATCATCATCGTTCTGAAGTATTATATATATCATCGATTCCCTAAATCTGCAACAATTGATATGTCTGATACAATTTCATGGTGGCAAGCCATCCACAATCGGTTCAACTTGTTAAAATGTACTGCACTTCATAACTGTGCAAGCGCTCAACTGGATATCATTGTTCAGCTGAACAGGTGTGAAACTCAAAAAAAATTCGCAATCGTACATTGCCATTCCCATGTATGTACGACGGGGAGATGATCTTTGCTATCACATAATGCCGTTAATCAAACTAAAATAATCAATCAACAGACACAATGTCATGGACGTTCTTGGATAGGTGGGTCGGATAGAATTACGTTATAATGATCATGATGGAGTTTTTAGGATGTGGTGCTGAATCAAAAAGTGGATGGATCTAGATTTGACGAGGGCTTATGACAAAAGAGTTTCACTCGATTTCTTTTTTGCATAATTATACTGCTCTACATGAGCTCCTCATAATAATTATGAGCTCATGTATAGCTGTATTATGCCCAATTTTGTATATATAATTTATATATATACGCATATGATTACGTTAAAAGGTGTTTAACGTCAGCTGTCATTTATGGCCTTGATTGAATTGTTATAATAATATTCTTAATCATTTCTTATTTGTAACTGGCTGCGGTGTGTCAACGATAATCTCAATAAAACGAATACATAATTATCAGTTGATTTGTATATTTTTAACTATGTCCTTTTCGATTGAGTTTTATTCGTGGCTTCAAATTTATGGCATGGGTTGTACTTTTACCATTGGGGTCCATATGGACCCCAACCCCCCTATGTGTATAATTGTCTCATATCTGGGCCCACAAGTGGTGTGGAAATTAATTATTTGCAGGAATTACTACTCGCCATATATGATGAAAAGTCATAAAATTTCAGTTTCTTAAGTGCACGTCATCACCGATTTTTAATCAATTGAAAACATGTCTGGGGTCCATATGGACCCCAGCATACTACGAGGGTTAATATGATAGAAGTAATAATGTTGGGAAAGATCTAAGGTGAAGATGATAAATGAATTCAATGAACTGATGGATGATGAAGAGGGCCAAATGGAGACAATTGAGACAATCGAAGTTAGCACCAGCCTCACAAAGAAAACGGCATCACGACACCTAATTCCGCGACTCTTAATACCGGACAGTTAATCCCGCGACAGTTAATCCCACCGACATTGGCTCATTCGTCAGCGTTATCTTCCAAGTGATATTCTTACATTTGAGGAACTGTGTCGTCATACTGATACCCGTTTGTTTTCGGTGAAACGGGTCATAACGTGCGTCCCAGACACCAAGAGCGGAATCTAGCAACAGCGGACAATCAGATGAGTAAAACATTTGCGATTAGAATGCTGTTTACATACTAATAACTTTGTTTGGTCTTGATCGTAATGTGAATTTCCCATGTGATATACTTGTTCACCAGAGTCCTGGTCTGCATTATACTTACTTCGCTTTCAGCCCCATGTAGAAAGATCACGCCTTAAAGCCTTAAAAACATTTGTAACGACTCGACATTGTATAGGATAATAAACCAAGCCTGCGATTGGCTTAAGCGCTAACCTTGTATACCTTTAAAAATTGTTCAACCTTTATGAGGGCGAGACACGTCACAGCTGATTGATTAGCATGTTTTCATCGGAACTTGTTACCTTTCACTAATTTGTTATCACACAGCGCCGTTAAGTTGGAACAACCAGCCATTAAGCACTGCATATAAATTGAGCATGTATATAAATTCATGTATCTCTAGTATAAAGGTGTTTAGCATTAGCCAACAATCGAACAATTATTAGAACAGAGCACAAATGCGGCACCGCAATGTTGCGGCATTTGGTAAATTCAAACCCATCTGTACTTGTTTGTCAGTGCATCGAAGGAAATTGAATTGATGCATAATTATAATGTCTGCTGCGTATTGATTGAGGCAAATGTGTGCAGTGTAATAGGAGTGTATGCTCAAACCTGCAACTGCTGCCTGCTGGTGGAGCTCTGATTGCGCGCTATTATACGGGTAGACGATTGTGTCGTTCGATGGGTCTATTGATTAACGGCTGTGCTGGTTCATTAATTCAATAACTTATCAGCCACGAGATGTCGTTTCATGCATTAAACTGGAACTCAAGGATAGGTCAATCCAACGTAGACATTAGTCTATGCTTGGTTGGATACAGATTTGACGAGGGCTCATGACAACAGAGGCCGTTGCCCTAAAAATGTTTGTCCGGGCAAACACTATGCGTTTGTCTTCTTCTAAAATGATCTCGCATCTGCTATTATAGCGCTCATAGAAGCTCGCAACTCAGAGGCGCTCCCGACTACATCTCTGACATTGGGCTCCTGTGTAGGAGTAGGCGTGCAAGGCTGGATTGGTGTTGGCGCGTGTGTATGGGTGCGCGAATGTGTGTGTGTGTGTGTGTGTGTGTGTACATGTGTGTATTTGTGAGTTGGGTTATTATAGTTACGAGAAGTTGGTTCGAACCAATCGATTATAATCAGCTGATTTGCAGTTAACATTATGTCGACTAATACATGTGCTTCTACAAACAGGTGACAGAATGTTGACGGTAAACAAAAGATATTATTAAACTTAGAGACAAGCCGGGGTAACATCAGTTATGCAGTAATCTTAATTAACATTAATTAACAGAACAGACAGCGTAATTGCAGTCTACAAAGCACGCCTATCCTAAGGGGCTTAGGCAATCGAACTCAGGCCGCTGATATCCATGCCACTGCATCATCCAATTCGCCAACACTCACTCCGGTGGTAACGGTCCCATGTTGCAAAAAGAAAGTATTTTTTTATTACACCAGCAAATCAATCATTTATCGCCTACATTCAAGTTGGTGAAGCTCTAAACTGATTCGCGCATTCGCTTCAAATACCTTTAAAACGTTGACAGCTTACAGTATAAAAAGGGCACACATGACACTGCCATTTCAAATATGATTAGTTCCGCCCTACTCCCTTATCCAGGTTTGGGACTGGCACTGGCAGTGAACAACCAGTGGCGGAGTTTTTAACAGCTCTTATTATTATTCAACAGTTTAACGACATCTTATAACTACAAAGGTTGTTGACGTCTTTACAGTTTTTGATGTATTTCAGTTCACTTTTGTTTAACTGTTCCGAAGTTTCTGTTTGTATTTCTTTTTCTTTTTTCTTCCGGAATTTGTATAACCGCCTTTCATGACGACAATGTTCGCAAAATGGCTGTTGTCGATCCTCTTTTATACATGCATCACTATTTATTATCTAACATTATATGCAAAATCATGCACACATATATTTATACATACATACATACATACATACATACATACATACATACATACATACATACATATATACATGTACATACATACATACATACATACATACATACATACATACATACATACATACATACATACATACATACATACATACACACACACACACACACACACACACACACACACACACACACACACACATATATATATATATATATATATATATATATATATATATATATATATATATATATATATATATATATATATATATATATATATATATATGCGATGCTGATTCATACCGAAGATGACTTGAGTCACCCTCTTTATTTCGTACTGCAGACAGGCAGACAGACGAATACAGAAATAAGGACACTTATATATATAGCTACGCAGACAGACATGTAAGCACACAGACTGACCATATTATTCTGTGGTCATCCGTCGATTTCTTTGTTCTCATATAGTAGACAAAGACGGACAATGCGATGACCATGATGCCACCACATGCACAACCGATTCCAATGTAGAAGACGTGACTCGAAGAACCGGTTAGAGGAGAACCTTCATTAGCTACAGCAGATAGAAAATCTTACACCACACCAGTTTCTATTAAAAAAGACGTGGCATTTGACACAATTTACAGCAGTTGAAATACCTTCTTAAAGGTGTGTAACTGGTATTTGACCACCACAGGAACAACCGATTCCAATGAAGAAAACGTGACTGGAGTACCAACATGACGCGCATACGAATTACAGGAGGAGGAGGAGGAGGAGGAGGAGGAAGAGGAGGAGGAGGAAGAGGAGGAGGAGGAAGAGGAAGAGGAGGATGAGGAGGGGGAGGGGAGGAGGGGGAGGAGGAGAAGGAGGAGGAGGAGGAGAAGGAGGAGGGAGACACGTTAGATCTGCTCATCGAACGGAACGGGAATGGACTATCCGTATGATCCTGACAAGGGTTGGATATGTGGAAAGAGTGGAAGTGGTGAAAAGACTGGGGAGGGTGGAATGGGCGGAAATTGTGGAATGGGTGGAATTGGTGGAATGGGTGGAAATTGTGGAATGGGTGGAATGGGTGGAAATTGTGGAATGGGTGGAATTGGTGGAATGGGTGGAAATTGTGGAATGGGTGGAATTGGTGGAATGGGTGGAAATTGTGGAATGGGTGGAATTGGTGGAATGGGTGGAAATTGTGGAATGGGTGGAATTGGTGGAATGGGTGGAAATTGTGGAATGGGTGGAATTGGTGGAATGGGTGGAAATTGTGGAATGGGTGGAATGGGTGGAAATTGTGGAATGGGTGGAATGGGTGGAATGGGTGGAAATTGTGGAATGGGTGGAATGGGTGGAAATTGTGGAATGGGTGGAAACTGTGAAATGGGTGGAATTGGTGGAATGGGTGGAAATTGTGGAATGGGTGGAATGGGTGGAAATTGTGGAATGGGTGGAATTGGTGGAATGGGTGGAAATTGTGGAATGGGTGGAATTGGTGGAATGGGTGGAAATTGTGGAATGGGTGGAATTGGTGGAATGGGTGGAAATTGTGGAATGGGTGGAATTGGTGGAATGGGTGGAAATTGTGGAATGGGTGGAATTGGTGGAATGGGTGGAAATTGTGGAATGGGTGGAATGGGTGGAAATTGTGGAATGGGTGGAATGGGTGGAAATTGTGGAATGGGTGGAATGGGTGGAAATTGTGGAATGGGTGGAAACTGTGGAATGGGTGGAATTGGTGGAATGGGTGGAAATTGTGGAATGGGTGGAATGGGTGGAAATTGTGGAATGGGTGGAATTGGTGGAAATTGTGGAATGGGTGGAATGGGTGGAAATTGTGGAATGGGTGGAATGGGTGGAAATTGTGGAATGGGTGGAATTGGTGGAATGGATGGAAAAGGCGGAATGGGTGGAATGAGTGGAAACTGTGGAATGGGAGTTCGCTCGTTACTTTAACGATCGCCTGGCTTACAATCAGTTGCCTTCGAATCGAAATAAAGTTTGAGAATTGCTGGTATTAAGGGACATGCTTAACCGATGATGTTCTGGATTTATATAGAACGAGAGAAAACAGTTTCAAGGGTGTATAAGGCGACCACTTCATATGAATATTATAACCATAGACGAATTTCTCTCTCTTCTTCGAATTTCGTCAATCAGGTCCCTTTTAGCCGCATCAATTCAATTCTGTCTCCTCAATACCAGTTCCCAACATGAGTCCCAAAATCAAATTCTCCACAGTCTCCCAATCCCCACATTTCCATTCACGGACGACCCCCACCCTCCTACCTCACACATCCCTTCTCTGACCTTTTTCCCATTCTTTCGGCGTGGCAATGGGTCATCAGCGAGCTGTCTTTAGACAATCAATTGCTGAAATATTTGGCAAGCACAGTGATTCTAGCAAATGATCACCCTGAAACATGGAGTATTTTATGTGCTATTGCTATAAATGTCAGTGTCGTTGAACATGTAACAACGCGTTTTGTTGATCCCGTCTGTGGATAACCTCTCCGATGCAATAATAATATCACTCATTAATTCAGTTTACATTCTGGTAGTCTGCTTGAAGCCTCGCAAACCAACATTTCGAAGCTTCAGTCTTTTTGACAAATGTTGCAGCGGTATTAGATGTTTGAGATTGCTTTCTGAGCTAATATAACCGCCGCAGAGGAAATTGCTTAATATAGCCTCTATGGAAAGAGTCTCAGAGGTGTCCAATCTCAAATTATTGCTTGTACTTTAAGGAGCTATTTATAACAATATATCGATGCTTCCTGTTACTTAGCTATCCGTCAAATAAAAGCTCTTACAGATTTGATTTCAACGGAATTTTTGCACTGGCTCTCAATCAAGGGGCGTGATAAGTTTTATACTGTACAATAACAATCATGCATAATTGTTTCGGATGCTACATCATACATCAGCGATTATTGTGTTTCCCTGTTCTGTTTCTACAGGAGAACGATCATTGGCCGTTTGAAATTAAAACCGTAATGTGTGCTCGGGAACCTAGCCTAGCGAATAATTCTATGGACGACCAGGATGAATTGAAAAAGAGCTTTAACAAGGGTACCTTTAAAACGTTTACAAGAATTATATATAAATTCTTATTTCCACAGGGATTTGTTGAAAACCGCCTATGAATAACCTCTTCGATGTAATAGTAATTTTCGATTATTCAACACTTTGGTTGACCAGTTACTAACTAGTTACAGTAAGCACTAGGCAGTTTTGCAGTCATCTTAATTAACATCAACTTAATTACTAACAGAGCAGACAGCCTGCAATAGGCCTAGTATTGTGTGATCAACAGCTGCAGGATTTTATCGAAAACATCTCTGCAGTGAACAAAATTTTATTTCAAGACTGCCTACTGTAACAGATGTTGCCCGTAAACTGTAAACTGTAATTAAGATCAGAAGCATTAAAAATGCGCATCATAATCATGGCGGGTACCCACATCGGAAAGAGGGACGATCCCCCAAAGTGTGTGGTTGGGGGGCGGATATTAGGACATGTGTGTCCTCCGAGGTGCTTATGACTACGGAACATGCCTTTATCTACTCACGAATTGACTTCTGTAACTCCATACTAATTGGGTTTCCTAAGGTTTGCTTGTCATCTGTGCAATCTGCCATGAATTCTGCTGCTAGACTTACATGTATCGCAAGACATCCTCGCTACTCGCACATATCTAGGCCTACATACATGACTCATGACATTCACTGGCTTCCGATATTTGCCCTAATGAGATTCAATGTACTGCTACTAGGTCCTTACTGCGATTTGATGAGTAAGACTCTTTTTGCAAGATCTTCACAATCTCTTCGTTCTGCTAACCACATTGATATATTTGTACCGTTGCAGGTGAATTGGGACAGCAAAGATGATCAGCGTCGCCCTCCTAGTCTCTACACGATTGAGACTGGCACTGACCGAGTATACATGCATTAAAAAGTGAGATATTTATCTTCAGAATGAAGATTTATTTTCATTGACATTTCCTTACCTCCCATGGATCATAACGACGATTTCACTTTCTGAACAATATACAACCTATAACAATCAATGGACTTACTTAAATGAGGTGTTTAATCAAACTCGACATAATTCAGTTGTTATAATAATATAGGAAAGCCTGAGAAGGATTTTTACAAACAGAGTGGACGGTCAGAGGAAGCCCATTGCTGGTTGAGGGTCCTACCACCGAGAAAGTGCGGTTCTGCATAATGGAGTTCGAGTAAGAGGGACTGAGAGCAGACTTTGCTCAGTCGAACGAAGGGAGTGAAAATGGCGAGAACTAAGAATAGGACTACAGAGCTCACAAAGGTAGGCAGGAGCAAGGCCTAGCATGCAGCGCCAGACTCTAGACGCCCTTTCTCCGCCACTTCTCCGTCACTTCTCCGCCTTTTCTTCGCCAGACGTGGACGGTGCCATTAGACTCTGGCACTTCTCTATAAGACGTGGCCAGCTGTCGTAACTGGAACTCCATCAGTTCTGCGATTGTCGACTATGGGTTCATCTTCCATCCTGAAACGAGGTCCAACGAACGAATTCGACTTCAGAACGAGGCAACCGAACCAAGAAACGCCGACGATACGCAAAACGTAGGACTACTTCACACCTTCAGAAACTGTTGCCATGCGTATAATTATCTTCAAAATGAAGATTTATTTTCAATGACATTTTCTTAGCCTACTTTGGGCAGAAATAAGAACCAAATTCATTTATGAACAAATATACCATTTATATGGATCAAAAGACTAGCTAAAATGAGGTGTCTAATCATTTGTTGCGGGATGGAAGAGGTCGGAGGGATCACGATTCACGAGGTCGTCCATGTCACAAACGGAAGAATCATTTGAAGCGTTCTTACCGTTCGTGCGACATAATTCAGTTGCTATAGTGTACAATTCTCGTTGTAGTAACGTTTCTAGTTTAAGGATATTATGGTCATAGGCGGAGACCTGGTCCGAACTTTGGGGGGGACGGACGAGCGGCCGAATGATGATCGCTGAAGCACGAAGCGCCTAGCAGGAGAGGGTTTGGGGAGGGAGATATGCCACCAAACTTCGACAAATTTACAGTGGTAGCATTTCAGGTAGTCATATTAACAAAATTTCCTCGTCATTTTAGTACTAATAGTCTTTATTTTAGACTTCAAAAGTGCCCCCCATGTCGAAATGCTTTGAATTGATATTTGTTTAGTAACGTTAAAAGAGGTGTGTAAGCGACATCTCCAATTGGAATTCTCTGTTTTAAAAAATAGTTAACTTGTGTGATTATAAAAGTTTAGTAAGGTTAAAAGAGGTGTGTAAGCGACATTTCCAATTTGAATTCTCGGTTTAAAAAAGTTAACTAGTTTCATTATAATAGTTTAGTGAAGTTAAAAGAGGTGTGTAAGAGACATCTACAATTGGAATTATCTGTTTTAAAAAAATAGTTAACTTGTTCGATTAAAATAGTTTAGTAAAGTTAAAAGAGGTGTTTTCCAATTTGAATTCTCGGTTTAAAAAAATTAACTTGTTTAATTATAATAGTTTAGTAAAGATAAAAGAGGTGTGTAAGAGACATCTCCTATCGGAATTCTCTGTTAAAAGATAAAAGTTAACTTGTCTGATGATATAAGTTTAGTAAAATTAACAGATATGTGTAAGAGACATCTCCAATTGAAATTCTCAGTTCAAAACAATAATAACAGTTAACCTGTTTGATGATAATAGTTGAGTAAAGTTAAAAGAGGTGTGTAAGAGACATCTACAATTGGAATTCTCTGTTAAAATATAAAAGTTAATTTTTTTATGATAATAGTTTAGTAAAGTTAAAAGAGGTGCGTAAGAAACATCTCCAAATGGAATTATCTTTTTAAAAATAATAGTTAATTGTCTGATAATATAAGTTTAGTAAAATTTAAAGATGTGTGTAAGAGACATCTCCAATTGGAATTCTCAGTTCAAAACAATAAAAATAGTTAACTTGTTTGATGATAATAGTTTAGTAAAGTTAAAAGAGGTGTGTAAGAGACATCTCCAATTGGAATTCTCTGTTAAAAAAGGTAACTTCTTGATGATAATAATTTAGTAAAGTTAAAAGAGGTGTGTAATAGACATCTCCAATTGGAATTCTCTGTTAAAAATATAATAGTTAACTTTTGTGATGATAATAGTTTAGCAAAGTTAAAAGAGGTGTGTAAGAGACATCTCCCAATTGGAATTATCATTTTAAAACAATAATAATAGTAAACTCGTTTGATGATAATAGTTTAGTAAAGTTAAATGAGGTGTGTAAGAGACATCCAATTGGAAATCTCTGCTAAAAAAGTAGTTAATTTGTTTAATGATAATAGTTTAGTAAAATTAAAATCCGTGTGTAAGAGACATCTCCAATTGGAATTCTCAGTTTGAAACAAAAATAATAGTTAACTTGTTTGATAATAAAAATTTAGTAAAGTTAAAAGAGGTGTGTAAGAGACATCTACAATCGGAATTCTCTGTAAAAAATAATAGTTAATTTGTTTGATGATAATATATTAGTAATTATATTATATTTAACTTGGGATTTTAAATCGCACGTTTTTATTACCAATTATTAATCCGATGTATAATAACCATGTTCTATGTCCCATTGTTCGTTTTCAAGAGGAGTAATAAACAAAATACTTACATACTAACTTGAACACTACTCATAAAATTTTTCCATTAGTTATGGTCATAAGGACATTATAAGCTACAAGATAAATACATGGAATGGACCAGGGGTTCTCAACCTTTTTCGTCCCGCGACACACTTAAACTTGCTATCAAATTTGGCGACACATCATTCATTCGTCATATGTAAATGTCGTAAAAATATAAAAAGTGTCAAAGTTAAACATGTCTATTTATTTCAAATTTGCTCTCAAACTTATTTTTCCTTCTAAAATGCTAAACTGCTGACATTTTTAATAAACGAAAATAATTTTATTGAATTTCTTTCCAATTTTTAAGATTCTAAAATTCTAAATTATTCTTCTGATCCCAATCTATTATACGCTCAGTCGTTTCTACAACTCGACGTCAATTTAGTCACCTAATTACTAAGACCTTGTAGTCCTAACAGTTAAACGCGGTTTCGCAGTTTTTGTAAGTGCAACTCGTAAGCAGGCTGAGAGGGCACCTCCGACAAGTTAGTTCCGATTCTTGTTCTTTATGTTGATCATCTGAGAAAAGCCCTGTTCAGATAAGTAGGAGCTACATGTATGAAAGGAAATCAGCTCTTTGATAGCTTTGCTTGCAAGTGCATTAACTTCGAAAGAAGAAAGCTCTTGAGTGCTGTAATACGCCGAGCAAATTTCTGTCCAGGGTAACGGCCTCTGTTGTCATAGACCCTGGTCAAATCGGATCCATCCATTATTTGTAATGTTCTTCCTTGTAGGCCTACGTATTTGCCCAGAACTGAGTTCTTGATAATTGCATGTCCTTCATTCTGGTATCACATTGCAGCTCAGCAAGTGTTTCCGGTTCATTGTTGTTCAATTCTGCTCCATTGATGTTTTTTCTGAGGAATGGGTTCAACATCCACCTTGTCTTCTTAATATCAGCATCTGATGAGGATGGCTAAATTAACGTTTTCTTACCCATACATTTTTCCATTTCGATTGCTGACTTAGCCTATAGGTTAACGGGTAAAAGTTTTCTAACAGGTGCGATCGCAAACGTGCTTACATAGGCCATAATTATGTCATATCCGTTGAACATAAACGTCACAACTACCCCATACCGCGGTAAAAATTTTAATAGATAGATAACTAGAGCGCAACAAATTCTCATTGCTGTCATCCGCTAAACTTCTAAATTACCTGTAGGTAAAGTAAATCAGTGTGTAATGCAAGAACAACGGACGTGTGCTGTGAGAATTTCGTAGACTGATGTTATTCAGGATTAGCCTATTCATGTAATCATAGATCTACTGCGTTGTGTCAGTTTGGAAAAGAAACGAAGCTAATTTTTATTATCATTTTATTATCATTATTATTAATTCGCGACACACCAATTCTTCGCGACACACCAGCGACACACCACTTTTACGCGACACACCGCCGGTCAAGTCGCGACACACCAGTGTGTCGCGACACACCGGTTGAGAACCTCTGCTTTACCTAACACTTTCAGCCAAGTGTTATTAAGGACATGCCAAATCCTAAGTCGGGTAATTTGAACTTGTCTTTTCATGATCGAGTCCATAAATTTTACATCAGTTGTGACGTTGGGTGTTGGCAAAGTTTTTATAAAAACCGGTAATACGTTAAAAGAGGTATCTTATCTACACAGTATAGTGTTCGCAAACTATTCAACGTGGGACTAAATAACTATTGGATAGAGCCTGGATTGTCCGGGAATTCATATCATTAGAAATATGTACTTCATCTGCTAAAGTTTTCTTTCTCTAGAACTCTACTGACGTGTGTGTGTACATGTCCTAACGCCCAAACATTGGGGAGGACAAATGCATGGGCCGTCCCCCCCAACGCCTCCATTGGGGGGGGGACCGTCCCCCCCTGTCCCCCCCTAGGTCTCCGCCCATGATTATGGTGCAACCTTCTTTTTTATCCTGGCGCTACAAAGTCTTTCGTAGTTTAAGGATGTCACGTGACATCAATGGCCGCCGACGACATCTAAAAGGAAATACAACTACAGCATAATAGTCAGTAACATACAAGTACGTCTGTCTGTCTTTGTCTGTCTGTCTTTGTCTCTGTCTGACTGTCTGTCTCGGTCTCTGTCTGCCTTTGTATCTCTCTGTCTCTGTCTGTCTATCTGTCTGTCTGTCTCTGTTTGTCTGTCTGTCTGTCTCTCTCTCTCTCTCTCTCTCTCTCTCTCTCTCTCTCTCTCTGTCTTTGTTTCTGCCTCTGTCTGTCAGTAATTTTTCAGAAGTCTAATATATTATGGAGCAGAGCCAATGAAGAGAAGCTGTTATTCATTTTGTCGCGTTAGAACTTAGATTGCCAACAAGCAATGGGTTGACTCGCTAAAGAAAGCTTATAACAACAGTACGAATATCGACTCCCAGCCTCTGCTGTAGTCAGAATGCATTATAAAACATTACAACTGAAATTTTATATTTCATTTCGTACACGGCTCAGACGGCACAAAAGTCAATTTTTTAGAACAATATTTGTGAGTGAAAGACTTGACTCTCAATAATTCCCTATAACCGTGTCCGTGTTGTTGTTGCAGTTGCAGTAGTAATAGTCACATTACATTGTAAGTATCATTCTGCGAAACCTGCACAGGCTCCCAATCTAATCTAATAATTATTTGTTAAAGGTTCTCTTTGGCGGAGGATGGATGCAGTTTAACGTCGTGCCCAGGACCATTACAACGTACTACCTAACAATATTTTAATTATTCAAAATTGCGCCTATGATTAAACTGGGCAAAACTGGGTATATGAGGACAACCCTACCTTCAAGGAATTATGCAGAGCGGTGGACACGATGGTCAATGATCAAGGACATGTTTTGAACTCACTCCTCACATCTTGAAGCGAAGACTGCACGATCGAATACATAGGGCGGAAGCAAAGAGCGAGAAAATCGTTCGGACAATGATGCCTTGTTTTATTTACATGTAATGTAAACCAGCATAAATAGTTTGACAACATTATTAGAATTAGCATTTGATATACGCCGAGCAATAGTGTTTAAGTTTTTAACCAACTTCATTATGTCAACAATTATAGTCATAATGTACCGTATTATCTTTGTTGGTACTACGACGATATTGCTTGCGTTGTAAATAAGTTAAACTTATTAAGGGAAAAGCTTATTAATTCGGGTGTCTAAAGGTCGTCGTGTTTTAATGGATGTGAAATTGTTTTAAACAACGCAGATGCACATTTTAAGCGTCGACCATACTGCCCCTAGTGATGCTTTGACAGTCTCAAGCCCAGATACTGGAACAGGGAGATACTAATAACCGTTATTTGAACATAACATCGTTTAATCGTCACTATCCAACCGGCAATATTACACCAGAACAAAAGACGAGGTGCACAAATCCTCCATTAAGTGGGGAATGCTCTCTCCATTCAACAGAGAAGGATGAAATGACATTGTATGGAGAAAGACTCAAAACTATCATGGGATTTCGCTTGTACTTCGCGTCGAAGAGCATTAGACCTAATGACATTGTTATTGAACGATTTGGATGGATCGACTAAGATCTTCCAACGATTTAAAATCAATCAATCAATGGTAATTTATACAGCGCCCTTTCAAGGTACCTACTCAGAGGCGCTCTCGGCCGAGATCAAGCGAACAAACAGTCTTCAACAGTTTGTGAAATTCAGAACAGCTTGGGAGGTGTCGCATAGGCATGGGAAGTCCATTCTAGGTTTTTGGACTTCGTGGCTTCATGCGAATGTGAAAAACCAGTGAAATGCTTTTGTAGGAAAATCGCATTGCGATCACAGTAAGATAAAGTTGACATATGGTTTTTTTTCTTCTTATTTTTGACACGATGGTCAATGATCAAGGACATGTTTTGAACTCACTCCTCACATCTTGAAGCGATTTTTTTCGCCCTTTCGATTGTATGATTAGGGAAGCAAATGGCAGAGAGAGTTGGAGCGATCAATTAGTCGGAGGATGGATAAAAACAATACAAGGAGTAGGCGCAGTTTTTTAATTTTTCGTTCATGATAGGTCTATGATGAAAATTGCTAAATGCTCGTTTTGTCCGAAATCAATGACTCCGCAGCCGCAAGATGTATCACCTTTGAATGAATAAAGTTCTTCTTATTTATGTTTTAAATTAATTGTCCACCTAAAACACTTAAAAAGTGTTCTTTCTTGCTGTGCTGGTCTCATGAGCACCTCTGACCAATATATTTGTAGAGGTGCTATATAAATTCTTCAAGGAACTTTTACTGACATGTCTAATTCAACGCAGAAGCCACAAACAGACTCGATTATTATTTCGCACTAGAAAGATAGTCTATACAGTCGAGGTGAACAACAGATTTCAGTTACATTAAATGAAATGAACGGTTAAAGTATTGCACAAAAGACGAAATTATATCGACTTCAATGACTTTTGAGGTCCAAATAATTATGTAAAAATTCAAATTCTCTTAAAGATTTTTATTTTCCTCTTTGACACCTTTGCTTCGTTTAATTTTGACCCTATTTATATATATAGGCTTGGCAAAAAATACTTACATTCACCTTCTCTAATAATACCCTTCTTTGATAACTGAGTCCTGGAGAATGTCAAAATCATAGACGGTTCTGATTTCTGTTCTTTCATGTTTCCGGAAGCTCAGTCTGAGATCCGCTCCCACCAAATTGTGATCCGACCCACAGTATACTCCAGGATGAGCTCTTAAGCAGAGCCACATTAAATTTGATCAAGTCACGGAGTACATGAGGAATATCCTCCACTAGCTTCCTATTCCACAGCGAATCACCTTTAGGGTTTATCCATTAGTCTGGCGCCGCATAAAGAGTCAAGCTCCCATGTACCTGCAGGATCTCTGCTGTCCCACCTCTGGTGTCCAGCGGCGATCTGATCTCCGATCAAGCTGAGCTATTGGCCCCATCGCTCACGTGCTTCCACACGGTGGCCAAACAAGTAATCCCCACATTGGTATTTCGCCAATGTTTTGGCCAAAGCTAAGGCTCTTGGAGGACGCAACGAAGTGGCAGAGAGGAGACGAGGTAAGAGATCACAAAGAAACTTCTGAGTAAAACCAACTTAAACAAGAACTTTGAATTGCATACGGGCAAATAGATAGAGCCATTAAAGTTGTCCAGTCATGAATGTAGTGATGTGAGAGAATCGAGGAACTCGGGCTATGAATCTATAGCAGCATTGAATGCAGATTTGTGGAACTTACGTATATCGCCCTTTCCTTCGACCTGCGTCATCGCTGTACGTAGCATCCTTTGATTTTTTGTGTTTTTGGGGGGTGGGGTTCAAAGTGAAGGGTTGACCGTATTTAAACGGTCCCCTGCGGAACACGAGCTTACAAGGTGTTAACCTGTGCCAGAGGCCCGGTCGGCTATGCTCTATATATGCAATAGTACTGGCTATCATTGCACGGATGCTAAGGCAGTAGTAAAGCCCTAGAGCATTATATAGTTTCACTTTGATCTTGACCAAAAGGCCGAGAAGCGGTGATTCTTTGGTTATTTCTGAAGCTTATATAGCGTCGGTAGGACGCATGAAAAAAGTGTCTAACGCGGTAATCATATTAAAGAGTGTTAAGTGAAATTTACAGCAGCCAGAAACTTTTAATTTGACCCTATACGTGCCTTGCAGTTTTTCCCAATGAAATCATTATATCTAAGCTATTAATAATAAACAAAGGACATGTTATGCGCAGAAGTAGGATGTTCCCTATCTAATCTACGTTAAAATTTACGTGATACGGGGGCCATTTAAATCGAGCGGCGGTTTTGGGAACGACATCCGTTGTCAATGGAAACCATTATTGCATTTTGATTTCAACGACGCTATTAGCTTTCATTAAATTGATTTCGTGACATGATGCACAAACCCTTCTCCGCAGTCTCTTCCTGCTCTCTCTCGGGTCTGCTGATAGACTTGATATCAAGTATAGTTCACCGGGTAAGAATCTACAATATGCAGTACACAAACAATACAATAATAGGCCTAACTAGAATTACGGACATCCAAGTCATTACCCATGGTTCAGCAAACGCAGCAGCTGCTGTATATAATTGTGGTCATGAGGATCGCAAAATGAATGAATTATTCTTTCATCCATCCGTTCAATCTTTTAAAGTATTAATGTAGACTCCTCCGTCAAGAAACTTTTCCACGGACGCTCACAACCCATCCACGGCAATACAATTAGATTTGTACAACTCGTAAAACATATTGACATTGTTTCTATGCAGCAGTCGCATCTCCAGCGGGAGTCCATTAAAAGTTCAAGTTCATTTATTTCACAACACATTATTAAACACACCATTGCATAGAAGATAATTGTTCAATTTTTTCACACAGTCAGTCTGGAAGGGGAAAAGCTCAAGTGAGCTTAGCGAGTCCACCTCACATTATAATCTAAAGAATATACGTAAATAATTATTGTTGACCGTCAATGACAAAATAATATTTAGTAATATGACTTGCATTTAGAGGCTGGTGATTACAGCAGGTGGTAACTTTTGATAAGAGCCACCAGGATCGAACGGCAGTAGTTAAATCTGCTCATAGCTAAAGCATGAGTAAGTGCAGTATATGAGAATAATAGAAAAATAACTGAGGGTCAGACTATGATCGACGTGAACCTGGGGTGTGAACAGAAGACTTCCATACGGGTTCTAAGAATTAAAGCATTATTAAATTGGACTTCTGTGACGCATGTTGCGTCTGGTTGTCTTTCCAAGATAGGTCGCGATGATGGCCTTGTGGTCAGTTTTGATGAAAGATTCAAGAAATTATTGTTTTTCCTTGGATGCGACAAGGTTCGGCCACAAAAAAGGTCAATTTATTGTAGAGATTGAAGGTTGAACTAAAACAAATAAGGGGATTTGATATAAATAACATTTTTAAAAAGAGGACGAAGGTGTCTAAGCGGAATGTTCTGAATATAATTGGTTGAGTGTTTGAGAAAATTTATGTCTCATTATTGGTTTCACGCTGAAAGATGAACGAAAAATTGCATTCACGCAACAAATTCAAAGGTTTGTTTAGCGCGATTAGGACGAATCCCCACTGCTTGCTCTTCTGCAGTGCCAGTCCCCAGACAGGATAGCGAATGAGGGCGACGCCAATTATCTTTCTTAACACAAAGTGCCAAATTTAACTGAGAATACCAACCACCAACTTTGGATGATCCGCTTGAGTAAATTCTGATTGCCATGCATAAATTTTAAAATAATCTTGAAGTTTAAAAAATCGACATTAAATTCTGAATGAGACGTTTTTTGGTAAAGCAGATATTGAAATAGAGGAAGAGTACGAACGGACAGGAAATTGAACACAGTACAATATGATGCTCCTCAAGCGGTACCAGTGGCGGATCCAGAACGTTTCGAAGGGGGGGCCAAAAAATTTTGGGGCTGAGGTCGGAAATTTTTTTGTTGATCTTTCGCTGGAAATCTGATTAACTATTTTAGTCGTTTTTGGCGGAACCAGAGTTTAATTTAGCCCTCACCTCTAGGGGGATTGAGGTTTCCGGAGGGTTACATAATTCACCGTCTGAAGACAATCATGAGGCGCGCAGCGCCGAGAGTGGTAGGGGAGGGGTGTGGGGAGGGGATATGCCCCTCCCCACCAGAAACTTTTTGAATTTTCACATTGCAATGGTAGCATTTTAAGCTGTTCTCTTAACAAAATAGCTGTACTTTTCAGTGCTTATAAGAGTGCCATAAGATCTCAATAAATATTGACTTTACTTAAAAACTTCTTTCCCGAAAACTAGATTTTTTTAAGTAATCCGCCGGAAATCTTCAAAAAGGGTGTTCAATTTTCCTTCCCAAAAAACCGATGACATTTTTTGATCATCCGTGCGAAATCTTAAAAGAGGTGTTTAATTTTTCGTCTAAAAAGAGTGATGACTTTTTATTCTTCCGTGTGAAATTTTCAAAAAAGGGTGTTCAATTTAGCATCGCAAAAAACTGATAACTTTTTGTAGTCATGCGTGCGAAATCTTTAAAAAGGTGTTTAATTGTTCGTCTAATAAGAGTGATGACGTTTTAGTCTTCCGTGCGAAATATTCAAAAAGGGTGTTTAATTTCGCATCCCAAAAACTAATGACTTTTTGTAGTCATCCGTGCTAAATCTTTAAAAAAGGTGTTTAATTTTTCGTCTAAAAAGACTGATGACTTTTTATTCTTTCGTGCGAAATTTTCAAAAAAGGTGTTTAATTTAGCATCCCAAAAAACTGATGACTTTTTGTAGTCATGCGTGCGAAATCTTAAAAAAGGTGTTTAATTTTCGTCTAAAAAGAGTGATGACTTTTTAGTCTTCCGTGCGAAATTTTTAAAAAAAGGTGTTTAATTTCGCATCCCAAAAACGATGACCTTTTGTAGTCATCTGTGCTAAATCTTAAAAAAGGTGTTTAATTTTTTGTCTAGAAAGAGTGATGACTTTTTATTCCTCCGTGCGAAATTTTCAAAAAAAGGTGTTCAATTTAGCATCCCAATAAACTGATGACTTTTTGTAGTCATCCGTGCGAAATCTTAAAAAAAGGTGTTTAATTTTTCGTCTAAAAAGAGTGATGACCTTTTACTCTTCCGTGCGAAATTTTCAAAAAAAGGTGTTCAATTTAGCATTGCAAAAAACTGATAACTTTTTGTAGTCATGCGTGCGAAATCTTAAAAAAGGTGTTTAATTTTTCGTCTAAAAGAGTGATGACGTTTTAAGACTAAAATAAATAAAATACTCCCACTACTGAATGAAATATAGTAAGATATAAATAAAAACAAGGAGTAAACATGTGTTATCATTCACCGCACTTTCTTGCACATGTAGACTACACTAAAAACTTAACATGTTTCGCCCTGAAATTATTTGGCATCTGCAAAAAATAAATTACATCCCAAACACTGTTGTTCGTGTTATCTTGATTTGTAATTAATAGTTAGTTGTACTTAGTTATACTTGTGTTTATTTGTGTTAATGTTTTTAAAATTTACTACGAATATATACACGATTGACTTACATTGTATGCCATAAATCATAGTTGGATACTGTTATAAGATTGTTTCATTTCGTTGCTTTATTTTAAGACAATGCAATTGCGTGAGAGACTTAGATTACATTTATATATATTATTTCTATTATAGATTTTAATTACATTTATACATTAATTCTCCTGTGCATGACTGACACCCTGAATTTTTTTTTCGTCCACCATGGATGGGGGGCCACGTCCCATGGTGATTTGAAATGGGGGGAGCCATGGCCGGATTGGCCCCCCCTGGATCCGCCCCTGAGCGGTACCAAGCGATATGATACAAATGCGTTATGCGTTGGGACAACGATGCAATGCTATATTGATGCAATGCTATATTAAATGATGAGTTGCAATATAATGCAATATAATGTTATGCAATGCGATATGGCGCAGTGCCGTGCGAAACTATACAATGCGACACAATGAAGTAAGATGAATGAAATGCGATGAAATGCAATACAAAAAAAACAATGAAATGTGATGCAATGCAATAGACAGGAAATAATAGAATACTCAGATGGCAACGGTATGCTGTTTAGTGTATGCGATAATTGGTTATCGCGATTCTCTTTAGACACCTTTACAATGCTATCACAAGATTTTATATAAAAGGTAAGCGTTACAAGTTTGAGATCCTCCATCCGACATGACATTGTCACCTATAAAACCCTTTTTAAAGATGTAAATCGAATCTATAATAACAACATAATAATGACACATTAGATTTTTAGATTCCATTTTCTGACTTCGTCCTTATGTGGTAGTGCATTATAAAAGCTCAATAAATTCGTAATTGATGAACATTGTTTTACATCAATTGTCTCACACACAATAATTTAATGTCACGGCTTAAAATTAGTGTGTGATACAAATGCCGTAAATCAATGTTGCTTAATTTGCATTGGATCCTATTGTCACAATGTATCGGCATAGAGAATGTAAGATGAACTTTTTAAACGTGTTAAAGATTGAACATTGCTGAAATTGTGAAGCTTAACCCTCATCCGTACAAGGGGGGGTCTGGCCAGACCCCCTCCATGTATTTGCTGCATAACTTTTTTAGGAGTGATATTTTCTTAGATTGCCTTTATGACTTTGTTCCTATATTAATGAGCTACAATTAGAACATTTAAACGACCAAATCGATTTAGGGATATAGAAGTTCTGAAGATAATACCGGCCGAGACTACAATGATGACAGTTTGGACAGTGAGAGCAACAATAAAGAATGTGAATATGAAGAGATGCCAATGCCTGAAGAACAACATTCAAATGTTTCTTATGATGAAGACAATGTTGAAATTGAAGATGATGACAAACACGATGATGAGACTGGACCTGATAGTGAAGAAAATGATGACGAAATTGTCTATACTATTGAAGCCGAGAGACCTACATGTAATATAGGTAAAGATCCGCATATTTTTTTGGCGGGCAAAAGCAATGCCAGGAGGACATGCTCTGTTGCACAATGCAGTAAAAGAAGATGCTGAATAAAATAATACGGATACATTGAGAATATTCAAGATAGTTTTGACAGTTTTGTAACAGCCGAGATGAAAGACATCATCATTCGACGGTGTCGACCCGCTATTCCGAGGGTCCACTATTCCGAAGGTCCACTATTAGAAATTTCCGATACATTTTGTTCGTTATCCTTGGTGGTTAGCCAGGTTAGGGTTACGGTGGGTTAGGGTAAGGATTGGGTTAGGGTGGGTTAGGGTTGGGTTAGGGTGGGTTAGGGTTAGGGTTGGGTGGGTTAGGGTTATGGTTAGGGTTGGGGGGTTAGGTTTAGGGTTAGGGTTATGGTTAGGGTTATGGTTAGGGTTGGGGTGGGTTAGATTTAGGGTTAGGGTCATGGTTAGGGTTATGGTTAGGGTTGGGATGAGTTAGGGTTAGGGTCACAGTAAGGTTTAACGTTAGGGTTAGGGTTAGGGTTCGGAATAGTGGACCCTCGGAATAGTGGACCCAAACCCATTCGACATACAGACCAGATAGCAACAGCTATCGGACTATGTATGACAAGCTTACGTGTTTACATGTTAGGTTTAGTCCTATTCCATTATCTGCTCTAGATATTTTCTAGAAAACAGTCATGCTGACTCTGATAATAAGAGCATTCAGTACTAATTTTACTAAAATTATGGTTTCGTTATTTTGATTTCCAAATTTTATGCATGGACTACTATTGCGACGATGAACATGTATGACAAACCGTGACAATTAATGTAACTAAACATTTAATTTCAAATTCATCATAAAACTTATTTATATTGCATAAAGAGACTGAAACATTGTTGTTTTGGGTTACTCTGATATCATCTTACAAGATTGGCACATAAAAATTACTATTTCTTATGAAAAGCCCACATCAAAACGGGGGGTCTGGCCAGACCCCCCTTGTCCAAATTAAGTTGTATTTTAGCTTGTTCGGATGAGGGTTAAAGACGCCTTCATTTGCCGCGTGTTTGAGACCCCGGGTTTACATGTATACCGTTAAGACATCGACCTATTTATTGGTATTAGCGCTCAGGTTTATATAACAGTATTTATATCATTTTACGGGTGTCCTGCGCTGTTTCACATATTGTGAGAAGATGTATGTATGGCCACTTAACTTCGATATAAATAGCCGACTAAAGAATAGAATAACTGCGCCACTGGTTGCACTCTGCCATTTGCCAGTCCCAAGCCTGGATGAAGGAGGAGGGTAAATGCCACCAGATACGAAGAATGCTGAAAAATGAGGCACCCTGAAGGTTGGATATAGAAGGAAGTAAGGTTAGATGGATGGATGGTAACGTGTGGATGAACAAACAATAAATATTCAAAGAATAAACTGTCCGCTACAAGTACATGTAAGAATTCCTATAATGCACATCTCTACTCTGGTGGAGACAGTTCAAATGTAGGAAGGTGACCTTTTCAACCAGTAGTAAGTATTAAACCAGACAAAAGGAACACTAATCAATCAATCATAATTTATATAGCGCCCTCAAGGTACCTACTCAGATGCGCTACCTGCCGAGGTCAGTCGAAAAAATCTTCAACATTTTGTGAAATTGAGAACGGCTTTGGAGGTGTCGCATTGTCAAGGGAAGTCCATTCCAGGTTGTTGGACCAACCACAGAGAACGAACGCCTCTGCGTTGTACGTATATGAATGAATCACCTACAATGCACTACCGTACTCCGGTGGAGACAGTTCAAGAGGAGGAGGGCCACCTTATCAGCAATAGGATGTCGTCAAAATGTAGTAAGTATTAAAAGCAAAATTCCGTAAAACAGTTCAATCCGTCTCCTAAAATGATCTGTTATGATCCGCTTATTCTAAAAATTGTAATAGTATAAGACTCCATTCTGTCTGTTGAAATTGACGAAGATTATTACTATCAGGAGTTCATAAAATATAAGGCAAGCTGCAATTATTTCCTGGGCAATAAAAGACACCTTCAAAATGCGGTAAATCGTTTTATATTTAGAAGTAATGTCGGCTATCTGTAATTGCGAAGATTGGTGTCGATAAACTGAAATTGTATCTCTTCGAAGCTCTAAGTACGTGGGACGAGGGATATACTTAATGTAACAGTAGTAATGGATGGATCCGATTTGACCAGGGTCTATGACAACAGACCCAGTACAGAAATTTGCTCGGCATACTACAGCACTCAAGAGCAAGGTACTATAGACCAGATTTTGCAGAAAAAAGCAGTAGTAAATTCAAGCATGGCGAATATAACAGATCGTACACCAAAATTAAGAGGTGTCTAATCGCATATTAGGCTTACCAAATTAGAGCCAACTCATTAAAAGTGTTATCAAATACTCTGGCGCCCAATTTCTTCATTACCTGTTATCGACTTTGTTCCTCTAAACCTATTTTAACATCCTTATGTATTAAAAAATTGCGCATAATAATATTGCACAGTGTACTCTGCTCTAGGACCAACAGTGTCGTTAAAGAAGAACTAACTAAAACAAACATAACGCCAGCAACGGCTTTTTTGCCTTAGCCGGATAATCAACTGTAGGAATTATCTTGTTAGCCCCAATGATCTCAAAGATGTTGGTATGAAATGAAGGCAAACTGGCGTCCGTGTAGGCCAAAAAACTGCTTGAAATGGGCGTAAGATATATTCAGCAATAACTAACATTGTGCTCTGAAAGTTATTACATTGTTTTCAAAACGAACAGAACAACTGGCGTGTAATTTTGATCTAGCGTTTGACTTCTGTCTTATTTATATTCAGACCTACATACATTTCCAGGTGGGTAAAGACTCCATTTTATTTTATGTAGATTTTCCACCCCTCTGATAAAAAATATGGTAACTCGACCCGCACCACCGTTAGACTACTCTTACGGACAACTCTTTTGACTCAACGCAGCACTCGTGAATAAGCTGGTGCCCCGCGGTGGGCTTTTGAGTAGCGCTTCATAAATTTTTAGATTACGATCACGACTGGACACGATAATTCACTAGTTAGAGTGTTCGCGTAGAACACCTTTAAAACGTTAGCATGTGACGCTATAATAATAGGTGGCGATAAGCTACAAACGTATTATATTTACGACATGTCTTTGTATGGTTTCACAAAATGTTTATGCAGATGTATGTGTGGATAATTATACGCATTGTAATATTATATTATTATTATTATTATTATTATTATTATTATTATTATTATTATTATTATTATTATTATTATTATTATTATTATTATTATTATTATTATTATTATTATTATTATTATTATTATTATTATTATTATTATTATTATTATTATTATTATTATTATTATTATTATTATTATTATTATTATTATTATTATTATTATTATTATTATTATTATTATTATTATTATTATTATTATTATTATTATTATTATTATTATTATTATTATTATTATTATTATTATTATTATTATTGTCATCACATTGTAGCAAAAGCACCAGCGAAAGCCACCGCGTTAAAGCGCTGTATGGTCACAGAAAGACTTTGATATAGGAAAGTCGTTTCTCTCATTTCGTCAGTCGCCTTAGTTAAGTGACGACACAAATCTGTAATCATTTCGATGCCTCTTGAGTTGACAGGGCCTAGAGTTTCAATGGCCAATGGAACGAAGTTATGTGTGACTGAAAGCGACTGGTATTTTTGAGTTTTCCTGTTGTCCGCAATTTCTGCTGCTGCTCCTGCTGTGACAGACGTTGCCTGCAGATACGACGGCGCTAGAGTGTCAACCACAGTCACGTCCCATACAAGGCTCCGACCAGCTTTCCACGGTATAAGTGTCTTCTGCCATCTGAGCGCAGCATGTCCCGTGGCTCCTTAATCGCTGGAAATCCGGCTTTAATCAGGCTGCGATGGATCAAATCGTTGATCGCTGCGTGTCGGGCCACGCGACCAAATCCCAAAGTGCACGAAAGGCCGTGCGTGCCTCTAGCAGTGACCAACGAGCCACAAGCGCAATCGTGTGGTTGACAAATGTTGGCTCCCAGACGAAGGCCAACCGCCACTCTGATGGCCTCATCGCTGAGCCTGAGGCCGCAGGAAGTGATTGGCAGACAGTGTAGCCAGTCGCTAGCGTGTTGAAAGGACACGGCTTTCAGGCGCGCCTGTTCGCTCGGCTCTGTGGTGGAGAGGAGCAGTTCCCATAACTCTTTATTCAAAATCGGGATGTCCCATTTCGCTTGCACATTCGACGGAAAGACCTCCGTCAGCGACAACCCGGTCGTTGATTGCCAGAGTGATGATAGGTTCGTGTAGTGTATGTCAGGTTGACTGTCTAGCACGCTAAGGATGCTGGACTGGAGCTCGAAGGTGCCTGCGGCCGAAGCTAGAAAAGCGGGAAGTGCCAGCGACGACGCCCTTCGAATGCCCAGTCCGCCTAAACAGGTGGCTAAGGTAGCTTGTTGCCATTGCCTGTCAGTGAAGTCTATGTTCAAGATGCATTGTAGACCATTCCTTAGAGTGTTATCATAAGTTTCCAAAATCGGGTGATTTGCGCAAGGAGCACATCTCAATGTATAGATTAGTTTAGGAGTGCCAAGTGAGTGTCTGAGAATCAGCAGAGCGTCCTGACGGGCTATCATGGTTAGTCTTGACAGAGCTTTGTCTAGCTCTTCCGCTCGTGTTTCTAAGGCTTGACTTAATGTTGCGCCTGTTGATAGAGGTGCTCCGAGCAGCGTTGCTGAGTCTGGATCGGTGTATGCAAAGTGATTGAAAGATTCGTGGTTGATTAGCTGAGGATCCTGAGCAATTAGTTCGCATTTCGTTCTGTTAAAGGTCAGACCCAGATCTGCGCATTCCTTTTCTAGGGTCTCAATGTCTTCTTCTACGCCAGCCATTGGCCCTCCCAGAGAGATGTCATCGAGGTAGCCAAAGGCCAATGGAGACGACAGTTTGACTAGTGTCGGCTGCAATGGCAAGCAAAAAAGCAATGGACCCAGAGGATCTCCCTGTTGGGGTTCAACTCCAGACTGTATGATGTAGGTACCGTACTTCAACTAAGATTGCTCAGCATGGGCCAGGTAACAGTACGGTGCTATTTCAGGAATTAAATCATTGATCGCTGTTAACATTCGAGATCGACATAAACTGTTGAAGGCGTTGGAAATGTCAAGCTTAACCAGTACAGAGTCCGTACCTAAAGTGTGTAGAAACCGACGTGTAGCATGGACCGCTGCTTCCGCTCCACCAGTTACACCAACTCCTACTTGATGTGGAGAAAGGTATGATGTCAGTCTTGGTACAGCGTAAGCGTTTGCGCCCTTTGATGTTAGCCTGCGCCAGAAGTAGCCAATAACGATTGGTCGAAGACCACCAGATTTCTTACGTAAGGCAAAAAGAGTGCCACCGAACAGCAATGGTCGAATTGACTCGTGGCAGGTGCCTGACAGTAGTAAATTGACAAAGGCTGTGATGGCCAAGACAAGAGCCGTTCCAGCGTCTGGCGAATTGATCATCTCCAAGATGTGCTGCGGTCGTAGTCCGTCTGGTCCTCCCGCGGAACCTGCTGGAAACGTACGAATGAGCTTCCGAATTTCCGATTCCGTGATTTGTATGGGTTGTGTGACAGGCGGCGCTGGAATCTGAAGACCTTCCGGTGGGGGAGAGGGGTGTTTCGTACAGAGCTCAGCGAACGTTTCTTCGCAGACTGGGGCCGCATCTCTTCCGAGCACAGTATTTTTGCGGCTGCTTTGATATTACCGTCCTCTAGTTTGGCCGAAACCGCAGCTGCGATGTACTGTTCGTTATTGAGTGACTTCTTGTTATTGCTAGAGTGACAGGGTTGGGGCGGATCAAAAATATCCTCTGCTTTGGCGCGCCAGCTGTTGAAAAATTCTGACGTGCGTTTCTTGATTGTGGATGTTAAATTATGGCGTCTGCCACCATGTCTAGGTTGCTCCAGAATTGTTGCTCCAAAACTCAGGAGACATTTCCAGTAAGTTGTCGAACTGAGTTGGCTTCGAAATCAGACGGTTGATAACATCAGTCAAAAGTGATGCAGTACTCGATCTGGCGCCCTTCGGAAAGTGTCTAAGTAGATTGTGTTGAAGCGAAGGATGTTTCATGTGCTCCCTACAGTCATTATCTGGCATCCGCTGGTCAGCATCGTTCGTTGAGGTTGTTGCGACACTACATCGATCATCGTAATTCGTTGTAGAAGTAGCTGCTGCAACTCTTGTATCAAGCTGGTCATTAGTTAGCTGTATGTCAGCAACATGGTTTGACAAAGGTGGCCTCTTAGAGCCCGGGCAAGGTTTTGTCCGGGGGCCATGAAGATGGACATGACCGTCCTTGATATGGAGTAGTCTGGATACATGACAAACGCTGCAAATCCCTCTGGTCTTCTGTGAAGATTTGCATGAAAAAGAGTCCTCATTATGCGCCATAATGATTATTGAATTCAAACGACAGTTTAGATGTCAATAAGAGCGCTTGTAACGTGCGTTGCTACGCAACGCGCATTGTGACGTCATTGGGCGTAATAACTGATCGATCGGTTTCGAAAATTAAGATTTTTCCAAACGCCAGGTTACAAAACGAAATTTTTGACTTACAGTTCTTTGAAAGTCCGATCTCATCGCCAGAAAAAACATATATATTCCATGTCCAGGCGTCAAGAGTAAAATAAAGGTGCAAAAATCCTGAACTGACGATAACACGCTCCCTCCAAAAATGGCAAAACGCTCGGAGAGGCAAATTGAGCGACCGACTAGCTGCGTTACGTCATTATTATATAATATTATGATAATATTTGGTGTAGGTTGATTCTTACAATGTAATGCTATAATTGTAATTGTAATTGTAATTGTAATTGCACATTTATATAGCGCCGCTCACAGAATCACTGGCGCTCCTGACCCAAGCTAGTGCTCCCGCTAATAAAATTTAATAGTTTAGTCTTCAGGCGTTTACGGAACAGGGTAAGAGAAAGGCCAAGAAGCTCAGAACGTAGCTTGTGAGGAAGGCGGTTCCAACAAGTAAGGCCAACATATGCGAATCTTCTGAACTGGGCCGTAGCTCCACGCATGCGCGGCACAACTAGAAGGCCAATGGCAGCAGATCGAAGGGCAGAGCGGCAAGGAAGAGTGGAGACCAAGTTACACAATGCCCGAAGATAAGAGGGGGCTACCCCGAGAAGAGAGTTGCGCATAAGAGTCAGAATCTTGAACTCAATGCGCTGAGGTACAGGAAGTCAATGAAGAGTGTCCCGAATAAAATCAGATATGTGAGAGACAGCTTCTTTTTCTCTACATCAGATCATTATGTGACCAACTGTATGATGTATTATGACGATGACGAGAACGACGATCGTAACGATGACAATCGTGATTATAATTTTATTATGATAATGATCATGATTTAATGATCATCATTCTCATGATGACAATGACGCTGGTGGTCATGATGATGATGATGACGGCAACAACTGCTGCGACGTCGACAATGATAACGATGAGTTCGGGTGACAACACTGACTTTCTTCTTTTTTTACGAAGTAGGCTAAACAAATTTTAAGCGTCTGTCTTATCTACAAAAAGTTTGAATATTAATAAAATCACAATGCCTGCGTGAACACCTTTAAATCTGATACTCAAAAGAATATATTAAATTTCCTTACCGACTGATTTCGCTCAAGTCGGTCTTACCGATAGTGAATAATAGATGTCATTGGGAAATATGTGAAATGTGTAAAGAATACAAACAGCAACAGGCAGCTGTCAGAACAGATAACATCACCTCTGATTGGTTCCGCGTTAAGAAAGGCGTTCGGCAAGGATGTAACATTTCGCCTTGCCTATTTAACATCCTGGCAGAACAGGTAATGCGTAAGGCGCTTGACGGGTTCAGAGGGGGCTTCAGAATTGGAGGTAGGACCATCAGTAATCTTAGATATGCGGATGACATCCTCTTGATCGCTACATCGTCAGAGGAACTCCAGGAGCTTGTTAATCGAGTCGAATCCGCTGCCAGTGAGTACGGTTTAAAGATAAATGCTTCAAAGACGAATGTTATGACCAACACCGATAGGGTCATCAAGATTTTTGTCGCAGGCGGTGCACTCAAACAGGTGGATAGCTTCATGTATCTGGGCAGCAAAATAGCTAGCGACGCGACGTGTTCTGACGATATTAAGTCCAGACTGGCCATGGGTATGGCAGTCATGGTGAAGCTTACGAAGGTCTGGAAAAACAAATCCATTAGCACTCAAACCAAGCTCCGCTTGATGAAATCCTTGGTCTGGTCAGTCGCAACCTATGGTTGTGAATCGTGGGTGCTCAAAAAGGCGGAGGAAAAGCAGATCCAAAGTTTCGAGAACAAATGTACCCGTAAGCTTTTGCGCATTTCTTGGACGCTCAAGCTTACTACGGAGCAAGTTTATCAGCGTGCCGGAACTTCACCAGAGCTCTTGAGTACCATCAAGGCTCGCAAACTCTCCTATTTCGGTCATATCATCAGGCTTCCTCAGGATTGCGTGGAAAAAGCCACCATGCTGGGTCACGTGGAGGGATACCGACGCAAGGGCAGACCGCGTATTAGTTGGATTGACAACATTCTTTCTTGGTCTCACCTCTCCGGATCTCATCTCCTCGCCGCTGCACGCGATAGACGGCAGTGGAGAGCTGTAGTCCATGCATGTGGCCAACCGTCGCGCGGCGACGTCGGCGATTGACATGACATGACATGTAAAGAAATCAATCACAACTTTATTAGATCTGGGAAAAAGTCCGGCGTCATCTATTCAGTGACAATGGACGTCAGAGTATTATGGCCAAATGATTTTCTTTTCTGAGCAATTTCGCTCATAAGCTAAAACAAAATATTGCCATATGATGTTGAAAAGCAATGGAAACGAGGCGATGTTTTTTTTACACAACTCGAACACTGGTGACCCTATAAATATATCACAGACTTTAGAGCGTTAGCATATAGATTATATTAGGAGGTGGTTCAGTACGTCCTCGTCGTCTCTCCCGGGCAACAGGGAGCAACCCTGGCTAAATCTGAACCGAGGACAGGGGAGAGACCTGATCAGTCGCCCTACATCCCAAAAGGATCATGAAACTTAACCATGGCAAGCACACCAAATAGTTGACAAAGTGCGGAATAGAAGAATGCGATACTTTGGACATGTGTCAAGAATGGGGAACGAAAGATACCCAAAGATAGCGCTCAACGGATATGTACATGGGAAAAGATCAAGGGGGAGACCAAAGAAAAGATGGATCGACATGATAAGAGATGACTGCGAAGCAATAGGAATGACGATACAGGAGGCGACGCATGTGGCGCAGGATAGACAAGAGTGGAGAGCTACCATGGGAAAGCGGCTGACGCGTGCTGACGGCATCGCCTGACGGCCATAAGTCAAGTCAAGTCTATATATTATTACAGCGCCGTCGATCATTTTGTATTGCAGGCCTATCTGCAAACGTAATTAAGAGAAAGGACTCTCTCCAAACGCACGTGTGGATTGTTCTAGGTAGACACAGCTGAATGCGTGTGCTAAGCTACGAGACAGCAAGCAGGCAACTGAAACAGAGGCAAAAAATCAGACCCTTAAAATACACCTCTTTTAAGTGTTCATTGGCTCTATAAGAAATTTCAGAATGAAATTTTGTTGTTGCAGATCACCGCAGTTTGAAAGCAAGAGTGGTTTTGTTGTATTACGACACTGTGTCAAAATTATACTACGAAACAACGTTTGTTGCATATGCGCTGTTCATTGCTTCGCGTGTCTTCAGTTGTTACAGTAGTGCGACATCTGTAATATAATATATGTGGTAGTACTTTCCTCAATTATAGACAGACAATCTACCTGATTGATTTAGAAAACGTATAGCGAAATGTTTATATAATGTTTTAGGATCAGCGATATAGAGGTGTTCAATAAATACACTCAAACGCAAAATGTCCTAGACTTTAAGTAATCATATTTTGAAAAAATCTAACGATAATTTAATTCTTTTGTATATTAAGATGTAAAGCTCCAAAACTGAGCGAATGTCTCAAAATAGCGACATTTCGGCTTTTCGCCCGCACGCAGGACCCTCGCGGTGAGGATTCACCAACCTCTCTGCTGGGTGGATCTGGTCAATAACTGCGAAAGTGTGGGCGTATAACACATACTCACATACAACCGCATTCTTTCTTCCTTGTCGTATCTGCACTGAGCGAACCTATGAATAACTCAGGTAATTAATATGCGAGCGGCGAGAATGACGTCAAGATACGACGTCATGTCGTCTGCTAAGCAATGGAGGTGTGATAGTTAACGTTGCAACATAAATGCAGGCCCTTTTCCCATATAAATACACCAAAAATGAGCAGAATAAGCAATAATGAATGTACCAGATTTGAGGAGGGATTATAAATGACAACAGAGGCATTTCCCTTGAAAAAGTCTGGCATAATACAGCTCAAACGATTTTTATATGCTTATAAACTTTTCACATCATGTTTATGATTCATTCATTCATTCATTCATTCATTCGGACATTTATATAGCGCTCCTTCAAGAAAAAAACTAATCAGAGGCGCTCCCGACTCCAGCGCGCACAAAAAGAACAGTTTTAAGTTTAGTAAGGAAGGATCCTGGTAGAGTCCCAGGGTGTAGGCGTAGCTCAAAAGGAAGGCCATTCCAGACCACTGGTCCAACCACAGAAAAGGCTCGATCCTTCATGGCAGTAGTACGAGCAAAAGGAACTAAGAGGACTCCCCTATCAGCAGAGCGTAGATGACGACGTCTTTGGATACCCAATGTAGAGCTGCACAACTCACGGAGGTAAGTTGGGGCAAGGACCTGACAACATCGCCATACCAATGCAGCTACCCTGAACTCAATACGCTGGCGAATAGCGGAATAGGAGCCAGTGGCGGCGCCAGGATTTCAGGTTTGGGGGGGCTGAAGCCCCAAGCCTTCCTCCCTCCCAGAGACGCAACTAGAACATTTTCTTCCCAGGGCGGTCATATTGCAATCGTGCGAAGGGTTTCACAAGAAATTGTGCACTGGCAGAAACGCGCTCCACATAAATATTCCATTGCAAGATGTAGTTGGAGATTGAGTGGGTTATTTAAACGAAGTCAGCAATTGTTGAGGTTTTTGATTTTTAGTGTATTCGGCCGCAAACCTGGATTAAGTTCCGAATTATCATAAACAAAGGTGTCCAACCAAGGTAGCAAAAGAGAATGGGAGGTTCTCAAACGCGTCCGCGTCAAGTCTATGCCGTGCCATCGCTGTTACCATACCCCGAAATTTCAGTAATCTGAGCCGAGTTGGTGACCGAGCTGAGCAAAGGCGATACAGTATATACAGTGCGTGTGCACACAGTAGCCCGAGTATAGCTAGGTGGTGCAGACAGTGAGGTAATGTAAAGTCCCTATTGTCTTTCACATACCGATATGCAAGCACTCAAAAACCACGTTGACTAGAGTTCCAATTAATTATCACAATAAGAGGTGTCCAACACCGTATTAATATTCAGAAATTCCACAAAACAATGGTGTGCAATTCAGTATTATCGAAAAAAAGTCAACCATGGACACAGACCCGATATCCAAGTTCTCACAATAAAAGGTGTCCAGCACAGTATTAATACTCAGAAATTTTACAATAAAATGGTGTGCAATTTAGTATTATCGTATAAAAAGCCGGCCATGGACACGGTCTCTAGCAGGGCTTTTTTTAACGTGCAGTTCTACACAAAATGTGCAGTTCTAAATGGATTTGTGCAGTTGTAAAATCATTTTTGTGCAGCTAAAAAATAATTTTAGATTTCATTGTCATCCGATTTGGAATAATACGCCAGTCTAAAAAAAACATTTAGAGAAGTCTATAGTAGTCTTAATGCAAGTTTTGTCATCGAAGTGTGTAGCTACACTTTGAAACCAACCTAACCAAATCACTAACTCATTTTGCGACTCTGCTTACAGTAGAAGAACTGAGTGGGAAAAAAATTTGTCGCCCACTCCAGGCTGTAACACAGTGTACGTGTGATGAGTCCTTCTTAGTTTCTTTCGCAAGTTGGCGTAGCGTTATCTCGCTAAAATCACTCGACATGTGTACGAACGCTGCAAGATTCTGGAGTAACTTCATATGCTATATGATATTTAATGACACTGGTTCCACTGATTATAAGTTATTTTGCTGTGATTAGGCTATTAACTGCTGTTGAGATATTAATGAAATTCGCGTTGTCACTCCGATCTACTTTTACACTCGTGCGCTTCCGGAAGTTTGACTCTTTGGACGCGGAAAAAGGAAAGTTCAGTTTGTGAACGTTGCTTTTAAATTTAAAGCTTCAAATGACAAAAGTGCGGAGCATAGTGAGCTCTTGGTCCAACAGAGGTCACAGACCGTATTTGAGAAGGTGAGGTAATGTAAGGAATTCAGTCGCAAATGCAGCGAAGTCATTTTTCAACGTCAGTGACTTGTCCTGGTTAGTAGTTATCAATATGGCGCAATAGAAGCCACTAGATTGGATTTTATTCGATCAGCAACAGTGAATAGGAACCTTGCAAAAAAATTGAAAAATAACGTTTGTAGCAATACTACGCAAATAATGCTTACTATTGAACACCTCCAGCATGTATTATTATCTAACTATAAATATTGTAATTTGGCAACTAATGTTTGTGTCGTTTAAAAAAAAGCTTTCCAGATTTTCCATTGTATGTATTCCAGGAGCACTAAATCAGAATGTGGATGAAACTGCTCAACCGTGATATCACTTCAGTTTTACATATTGGCATTCGTTTAACGTTTAAAAGGTGTATATATAAAAAACGCCAAGAATAATCAAGTAGTGCAGGTCAAGCTAATGCGACAATTCATTCCATGTTTTATATAACTTTGGCTATAAGATTTAAAAGGTGTGTATGAGAAAAGGAAATCTTATGGCAGTTGTGCATAATGGTCCATCCGCATAACCACACACCAAAAAATCAAATTTTCACACCCCTACTAATAGAACATCAAGCACGACCCATCGGTCAGAAGAGGAGAATGAGAGCAATCTACCATATCCTTGGCAGTAGGAGAGTCATCGGCGCTTGACCCTGGATGAATGGTTGAATGGATGATTGGAATAAGTACATTCATATATATTATATTGCAATAAAATAATAAGTTAATGAATTTCTGTTTGCTTTTTCAATAGCGATTCATCGAATCAATACTATTATTATGGTCCACGTTACGTGAAGTGTGATAACTTGTCTCCTCTTTCCGCTTCCTTATTGCACCGCTAACTACGCCCGGCGTTTATTATATTTTGTTTCACGGTGATCTCCAGAGACTTCTGATATCCGACGTCCCAGCCCAGAGAGAATGTCTGCACCTTCATCATTTGCAGGTTCAAGCATTGCCTAGGCAACGGGAACAAACATGTGAGTAGCAGGCAGCAATTCATATTTGGCAGACTTATGAACAGCGGTCTGTTCAGCTGAAGAACCTCTCGGAATACCAGTCTGAGATAGGTGCACGAATGAAGCAGCAAAAGTGTGAAGAACTGTAGCATCCAAGGTCATGTATTTGCCAGCAGACCTGTGTGGCACCGTCGGGTCGTTTCCCATCGATCCTCCGGAGACTTGCTAGCTCCTTTGTGCTTGGTATATCACATAATTACAATGACGACGCTAAAATTAAAACACACTAAGTTTCAACAGTCAACTAGGCCGTCAACTAGACCGAGCAGTTGTTTAATTATAGGACACCTCTTTTAGTTTAATTTTGATTATATAAGATTGCGAACTATGAAAAGCTTTTGGTTTGTGCGAGCGCTAGCTAAAAATACATTTCAATTGCACCGTATATAATATTTATAACTGTCCTCATGTTACGACATGGGCGGAGTTTGGCTGCCGATCTTGGGGGGGCTAAAAAAAACTCGGCCAAAGCAGTTGATGACCCTTTTTGGTCATCGATTTGAGAAACTCATAAAAACATACCATTTTTCCGGACAGTGACAGTTCTTTTAAAAGTCCATTGTTTTGAAATGTTCATAATTGCAACTATAATAAAAAAGTTTTGTGTGAAATTGCAAATGTGTTCCAAAACTAAAAAAGGTGTCTAATTGCAAATGTGTTCTAAAACTAAAAAAGCCCATTGTTTTGAAATGTTAATAATTGCAATTTTAAAATTTAAAAAAGGTCTGCAATTGCAAATGTGTGCTAAAACTGAAAAGTCCATTATTTTGAAATGTTCATAATTACAATTATAGTAAAAAAAGGTGTGCAATTGCAAATTTGTGCCAAAACTTTAAAAAGGTGTGCAATTCTAAAGGTGAGCTAAAACTAAAAAGTCCATTGTTTTGAAATGTTCATATTTGCAATTATGATTCAAAAAAGGTGTGCAATTGCAAATGTGTGCTAAAACTTAAAAGTAAATTGTTTTGAAATGTCCATTATTGCAATTATAATAAAAAAAGGTGTGCAATTGCAAATGTGTGCAAAAACTGAAAAGTCCATTGTTTTGAAATGTCCATAATTGCAATTATAATTTTTAAAAGGTGTGCAATTGCAAATGTATGCTAAAACTGAAAAGTAAATTGTTTTGAAATGTCCATAATTGCAATTATAATAAAAACAGTGTGCAATTGCAAATGTGTGCAAAAACTGAAAAGTCCATTGTTTTGAAATGTCCATATTTGCAATTATAATTTTTAAAAGGTGTGCAATTGCAAATGTATGCTAAAACTGAAAAGTAAATTGTTTTGAAATGTCCATAATTGCAATTATAATAAAAACAGTGTGCAATTGCAAATGTGTGCCAAACTAAAAAAGGTGTGCAATTACAAATGTGTGCTAAAACTAAAGATTCCGTTGTTTTGAAATGTCCATCATTGCAACTATAATAGAAAAAAGGTGTGCAACTGCAAATGTGTGCCAAAACTAAATATTTCAGTTTTCTCAAAAACTTGACGTTCTACAAGAACAACAAAAGCACCACTGCATTCAACAGACCATAGTCTATAAGAAACAGCTGAAGTTTTCCCAGTAGCAAAAAAATGTTCAAATTTGTAGGCCGGTGTTACTGGAGTAATGTTATGCAAACCAGCTTCGCAATTACCGAGGCAGCTGAGATCTGTGTCTCGCTCTCTCGCACAAGACGTGACACGCCATCTGGTGCAAAGTTTGATCCCGAGCCGAATTGATACCTGCAATGTTGCCTTTGCCAGCTTGCCACAGCGCAGTATCATTCGGATTCAGGCGGTCATCAAAGCTGCTGCTCGCCTAGTCCTGCGATTAAATATGTTCGACCATATTTCTACCGCGATCCGAGACCAACTTCAGTGGCTTGGATTGGTTCTAGGACGATTAGCGTTATTACCGCTAGTAAAGAGAAACATCGTCGGCTTCTGTTAATTCTTATATATACACAAACAGAAAATAGCACATCAGAATATTAATTACGTATCCAAATAAACGTATTTTGTTTTGTACGATTAAAGGCCTATCGCAGACCATCAAAGTGCTACGTCAAATTAGGCCTGATTGGCTTGTCTTATGCTTTACCCAAAATCCTCAGTTCTTGTTGTTGTATAAAAAGGGTTTTGTAAAAAGGATAAACAAATGCTCTTACTTAGTCTAATTGCGTGTAGTTGCAGATTATCTGACTAGTTACCTGTCTAATAACGCTTGCCGTTTCAGTATATTTTCACATTTCACTTCTTATAATTTCATTACAAATTTAGTACAATCATTATGTGGTAGATTCAGTCTGTGTCATATCGCTTTATATAAATGTTTATCTTTACTATAGCGGTATTTGCGACATTTCTCGTTCATCCTTAGTTAATAAATTGCCATGACCACTAGACCGGTGATCAATCGTCCTGTGATCAACCGTCCGGTGATCAACCGTCCGGTGATCAACCGTCCGCGCACCCTTGGACAAGGCGAGCGCATCAAGTTCAAACTTTGCACTATGATGCAAAAAATGTCTGAACAACCGCGCACCACCCTACCGTGTGGACAGCCTCAGATCGCTGGCAGATGATCCTATTAGGTCACGTCTGCGGTCGTCCAAGACCGACGACGTATCCGACCATGCAACCAAAACTAAAGCCGGTGATCGTGCCTTTCGCTATCCCACGCGCTTGGAACAGTCTTCCAGCATCAGTTCAAGAAATAAACACTCAATCTGCTTTTAGAAAACAGTTGAAGCTGCACCTGCTTCCGAGCTGTTTGCATTTATGCTAAACCTTGACAATAATATAATTAGGCTATGTTTGTAAAGCATCCTAGAAGTAGATTTCTGCCGACGATGCTATATAAATTGTCTTGATTACAATGGCAAAAAACCCACGAATCTTCGCCTTCTTGGGGGGGCTTAGCCCCCCTGGCCCCTGATAAACTCCGCCCATGTGTTACGAGGGACTATCAATCGAGTATACACGATTCTGATAGGCGATTGTGTAAGAAAAAGGGACTACGAGCACACCTGTGAGCGCCTTTGAACGGTTAGCACTACTAGAAGCGCTTTATAAATGTGTAAATAAAATACGATAAATGGCATCGAAAATATGATCATGAAAAAATTAAATCATAGTCTGATCGATTGATGCTCGCATCAGTGCCTAAATCGTCTTCTCATCCATTGCATTTCCACTTCTCGATGGTAACGTTATGATGGACACTTGTGTGATTAAGAAGTTGTCAAAATAGCACGTTTCGCGACCCATAATTTTCACAATTCCCAACGATCGATATTTGATCTCTAATTAAAGTTTAATTAAAGAAAAGATAGCAGCAGCGTCATCTCGGGGGGGGGGCGGTAGAGTAGTGGTTAACACGCTGGCCAAGAGTGCGAGAGGTAGTGAGTTCGAGCCCCCCCCGTTGGGCGGATTTGCTTTGTAGGCTGCTATTAGCGCCGTGTAATTGCAAAGCTGTCTGTTCAGTTAGTAGTTAGGTTTAATTAAGATTACTGCATAACTTGTAAATGTAAAGCGCAGTGCGTCTTGCAGGCGTTTAATTAAAGAAAAGATATTATTATTATTATTATTATTATTATTATTATTATTATTATTATTATTATTATTATTATTATTATTATTATTATTATTATTATTATTATTATTATTATTATTATTATTATTATTATTATTATTATTATTATTATTATTGTTGTTGTTGTTGTTGTTGTTGTTGTTGTTGTTGTTGTTGTTGTTGTTGTTGTTGTTGTTGTTATTATTATTATTATTATTATTATTATTATTATTATTATTATTATTATTATTATTATTATTATTATTATTATTATTATTATTATTATTATTATTATTATTATTATTATTATTATTATTATTATTATTATTATTATTATTATTATTATTATTATTATTATTATTATTATTATTATTATTATTATTATTATTATTATTATTATTATTATTATTATTATTATTATTATTATTATTATTATTATTATTATTATTATTATTATTATTATTATTATTATTATTATTATTATTATTATTATTATTATTATTATTATTATTATTATTATTATTATTATTATTATTATTATTATTATTATTATTATTATTATTATTATTATTATTATTATTATTATTATTATTATTATTATTATTATTATTATTATTATTATTATTATTATTATTATTATTATTATTATTATTATTATTATTATTATTATTATTATTATTATTATTATTATTATTATTATTATTATTATTATTATTATTATTATATTATTATTATCTAACATCATAAAATCTATTGGTGGGCCATCCTTATATTGCCATGATTAATAATATTTCAAAGGTGTTTAAGACAACTGCGATTACAAAGACTTCATTTTCTTAGCGATAGCAAAATGATGGCGGATTGCCAGTACTTTCATCTTCCAACCAACAGTTTCCGTTTAGTGGCATAATCTTAGCACAGTCGGAAAGTGGCGCAGGTTGTGCTTCAGAAATATTGGCACAACTTTAAATATACTACCGCATTTCTGTGTGTGTTTTTTTGTTCTAAATACGGTTGGCAGGAGCCAAAAATCCTTCTTAGTCAATATATGGGAAATAATATAGCTCGAGTATACAAAATGGCTTTTAACACTCACGACGATTTTGATTATGTTTTTAAAAATTGGACACTCTTAAAAGATCCTCTTTCTTTTACATAAAGCTTCCAGTAACTGAAACTAAAAGAAATTATCCACAAACTGAAATTTCAATAAAAGGAAATTATTCCAAATTGTGAAATTTGAACTTGATATGAATTAGGGAAACCCAGTATTGACTAAACGTGGGACTGCGAATGTCTTCAAAAATTAAATAATCACTAGTGTGAGCGTTTGCATTACATTGCGATTTGTAGGCCTACAGATTCTTACCTCAGCCACTGAGACGAGGATTCCACCTTAAACACCTTTTAAACAGTCTCAAAACTGTCAAACATATTTCAGAGGCTCTAACTCTGGAGCTCCCTGGAGTTACATTTGCCTTCTCTGTTCGGACCGTAGTTTCACATTGAACCATGTTGGTGAAGGACTTGCCCAAGGTCCCTACGCGACGACTTGAGGTGGATTCGAACCTAGAACCTTCCGGCTTTAAGGCAACCACGTCACCACTACACCACCGCTAGCTGGTTTGGCAGTGGCGCTGATATTGAGTAGTTTCAATAGCTATATATGTCACTCTACTTTGGTTGTTCAGGGGCGTCGTGCTCTACGTTCCTCCACTCGTGGTGAGCTCCTCATTCACTTAGCATGAACTGCTCTTGTAATACGGCACCGCGCTTTCTCTGTTATTGGCCCATGATATGGAATGGATTTCCACTGTCTATAGATACGTCTTACGCATAGGATTTGCTCAGATGTGTTTTTATGAATTCATGAGAAGTTGAGTTGTCCTTAAAGCGATCAATTTTGTAACATCACAGTCATCACAGAAAGTAATTTGTACAAATAATAAATTCTAAATATTTATAAGCGGATATACTTTGACTATAAAGGTGTGCAACGTCATCGGTCATTTACTGGAATTTAACTACAACTATATAGCATGAGTGAATGCGTGGTGGTCTAACGACTGAGTTAAAGGTTGCATTGTACAATGCCAGGACCAAGAGGGATAAAATAAAGATATAAATATCTCGAAAGTTCTGCTTGTATTTGGCAGTGCCATTTCCAAGCTTTATGTGGGGTTGGTTTCTCGATGATTTCTATTATATACATATTTGAAACTATTGATCATGAAGATTTCAAGTATGCATTTTTATATAAAAATCGATAAGCAAAGAGATAAGAATTAAATTATTGCGTCTGTTTATTATGAATCTGCCACTGCTCGTACTTTGGAAGTGTGCTAGTCTAAAGGGAAAAGAAAAGAGGGGTCGGCGACAATGATCCTTGTAGAAGGCGGTTAAGTAGATAATGCTGAATTATAAATGTATCATAATAAGTAAATAACATAATATCACAACTTCGTCACAACTCCAAATGTCACGGTGTCAGTCCCTAATCCTAATGAAAGATAAGGTTTCTTTAATCATCTTAATCATATAACAGTGTCGTTGATCAATAATGAAGTTTCAAATAACATCAACAACAGCTTTTGTTGGCGCAACTTGCCAATTAGTCAGGATAGTCAGGAATTCGTTTGCCACACGGGAACACTAAGCTTGGCATCATTACAGCTTATATACGTGTACATCGAGGGAGAAATAATGGGAACGCAGTTACATTCTTACCCTTACACACCTAAAAAAGGCTGGTAAATTACATTACAAATGCAGCGCAAAGTAAACTAAGATTCATCTGCCACATTATGGGATACGTAACTAAGATGCTCGTGCAATTTAATAGGATTGCTGTAAGTTTGAAATGCACATAACGAACAAGATTTTGATTTTTTAAAGAGACAATTAATTAGAATTAGAAAACGAACACAGCTCATTAACTACTATAATTAGCTGTTGACGCTAAAATTCAAAGCGACAAGTATGTTAGGCGCATTTAGGCAATGAGATTCCCATGTTCTGCTTTAACATTCGACAACGACCACATGAAATCCCGCGGCCAACAATGGACGAACGCACTGCCAGGTATATCCAAGATTTTCGCCACAACCCAGCACCTTCCCAAGCTCTTCTCTTACACCCTCTCTGTTTACACGTTCTGCTGAATATTCATGAAGTGTATTTTACTTATTTATAGATGACAATGAAGACGAAAATGACGATGAGAATGATGCTAATCATCATGGTTGCGCCGTATTTCACCGAATGTCACAAGTTCAATGCAATGGATGCACATGAGCAATGGAAAATCAAAACTATTGTTATTTTCCACGCCCTCACTTATATGTAGAGAAAAGTAAATCTTAAAAGAGGTATCTAAGAAAATAAACAGCCCTCTGTGATAGTTAGTTTCACTTTAGTCACATAATCGTGCAACTGTGGCAGGGCATTTCCAGTTCGAAGCCTGGATAATATAGAGGAGGTTACATCAACGGCTCAAAGATATTGCTAATCACCTGAAGCACGCTTGCAAACGACGCCAGAAATTGAGCGATGACTCATCAAAAATTGAGTTCCACCACTCTTCGCCACTGACAGTGCCAGTCCCAAGCACGAAGACAGGAGGAGGGCGACGAAATTTAGATTCGATGTAAAGCAGTGGAAATGTTTTTTAGTGACATCAAAAGACTTACGTCACTAGAATTGCTAAGGTTTAGCTTGCACTGTGGACACCATTGAAGGTATCCACATGCAATGATATCCGTTATTGGTTTCGTATTTATCTTCAGACACAGTAGCTCAGTGGTCCTTCTGATTCCAATCTTATTGTGTCGATACGGAAACTGCTTTGTAATTGCTTGTTTGCAGACATCACAAGGCAGGACATGTAACAGGTGACTACGAAGCCATTTAAAACAATAATCAATAATATGCTTACGTTCTTCTAATGTCATTGCATTTGACAACTCCATCACTATTTTATCGCAACTTACTATTGTCTATTGTTGGCGGGAATTGAACGTGTATTGATCGTGTTTTGAATGGGTCGCCAATGTCATCGACATCAGCTTAATCGTTGATTTATGCGGAGGTTTATATCCGGCAGAAGACATAATTCTTGCCAACCTCATTGAGGTCAATCATCAATCCAAATCAGCAGCCACATCTCTCAAATACACTCTAATTATGACACGTAGTCGGGGAGTTGGAATTTGAACAGACAATTTTCCTACCCAGACAAGTTCTTTCATGAAATTCCATTACATATATCATTTTCCTTGCATTCGTTGTTTATGCCAGCTGGGTATCAACCAATTATGGACTGGCTTCGTATGGTTATTATTCTCATAACAACCCATAGCTATTACTCAGTGGAAAAGCGCTGGACCATCAATGAACATGAGGATAGGCGTTTCTGTCTTTCTCCTGAATTATGTTCTATGATCTCTTAAGACGTAATTTTATCGTTGGCATTTTATCATGGCGTGGAGGTGAAGAGCTCAACGTCATCGGTTAAATGATGCTAAAAAAACATTAGTAACAAAATGATATTTTTGCACACCTCAAAAACGAATAACAGTTTCATTATAAATAGTATATGGGCAATACAAACGCTTGAAATCAAACCTTACGTGATGCGCATTTATCGCCGTTGAATGAACGAAAATAAATCTTAATAAAGAATGACTATGTAATGTCACAACTCTGTCTACGCCCTTGTAGTGACAGGCCCCGAAATGGATATTGAATGAGGGCGACGCTAACCATTTCGGTCAGAATGAAGCTTCGCTGCATACTAATTATACTAGTTTATTTGAACACATCATTTTGTGTGTATGCTCGTGTGTTTGTTTGTTTGTTTGTCTCTGAATAAGTGAATGAAAACTTCCGTGCGTCTCGTGTACACGTATAATTATGCGTGTGTAGCGTTGCAGTTCGAACGGTTGAACCAGTCTGCAGCTGTTAACATAATATACCGTTTGAGTCGTCTTGAGATGCCAATTGAATATCGCGTTAGTGACATATATAGTCATAGCCTATGAATCAATTACATTAGAGCGAAAACTGGGCTTTCAGTAGCGGTAGTGGGACCCGATATAATGGCGTATTAGTAATGCACAGTAATAAATTATAGTCTATGTTTGCCTTCTTAATACACATTGAAGCAGTCGAATCAGAACCTAGCAAGCCAATCTGCCGCAAGTTTCTTTGATATTTCTAGCGTCATTTAAAAACGTTTTTCAGGTGTGAAAGGATCATCGCCACATTGACTTAAAAACTAATCTAAAGACTACTACAATATTATTATTATACCATGTTCGCTTGGCTAGTTGACGTTTAACTGTGCAATAAGAAAGAGGATTTGTATCTACCTCCTATGTTTCCAGGGACTGGCACTACCACAGGTAGGGTACTGGTGGATCATTGTTATAATGTAGATAACATGTAATCATGTGCGATAGTGCACTCAACAGATTCTATTTTGCCGTTTCTTATTCATCTGTTGTCGTTTTTTCAGTTTTCAATGTTTAATAATTCAAATGATTAATTGCAGTTACCGATGCTGCAGTTGAAACGAAGAACAACGTTTGCAAAACTAACACTCGTCAATAACGACCTTTGATGCTCTTAGAAGTCGTCTATTTATGAACCACGGATCACACTGATGGATAAATTGGGAAAGCGATGCGATTAAATTTCTTAATGAACACTAATAGCGTCGATAAAAATAAATAACTACCATGAGTCAAAATGGTAGCGACTATAAACTGATTATTTCGCCATCCTCGCACTTATAACACTATGCACGTAGAAGTTGTTAGATAAAACTATACTACAGATTGCGAAAGCTGATCAATAACATGTTTGAAAAGAAACTATTGAAAAAGACGTAATATCTCTAGGTGTCATGATGTGAAGTAGACATGCACATGCCAGTCAGGACAGACCGGTGGAGAGAGTCGGAGGAGAGCATGGGACACATGCGGGCATTGACCCAGGTTGTCCTTCATGCCTCTCTCCCAATATTCTCTTCAATCAGACAATGTGGTCTAGCTGCTCCAAGATGTTAATGGTATGGAGCAGACCAGCCGCTGCTGACCAGACCGGTTGAAGCTGGGTAACATGACGCGAGACAGACTCAGACAGAGAGTGGCGTCGGACTCTAACGGGCATTGAGCCCAATGATTTTGATGATGATGAGAGAAACTATTGAAAATGACATAATATCTCGCTTGTAGTCATCATTAACAGCATCCAAGCAAGTGAGAGTCAGTACCATGTCTAAAATGGTACTGCGACAGGATGTAGTGCTAACCATCTTTGTAGAGACAAAGTGTCGTTAAATAACAACCAACCAAAGTATTTTCAGGTGGTGCCAGACTTGAGACCATGGCCAAAGGAGGAGCGCTTCATCTATCACGATTTAGATCATCAGATTTAAATAGAACTGTTGACGGAGATTTAAATTGACGCTATAGAAATTCTTTGATTATTTCTTAATGATTCGGTTAATTAATATAGGATGAATTGAACCTGTTGCAATGTAAAAAAGTCTACCGTAAACGTATTTGTAGGTTTAATACAGCAAAAAAGGCAGACGTAATTTGACACCTTTTAAAACAAGCTTAAACGCATAATAAATAAATAGTAGCATTTTGTAATTTTGCTATGCTTGCCACGTTCCCACGATATGTCGTTGTATAGACCGCTTTATTTACGTTTGAATGCAAAACGTAACAATAAAATGGATATAAGACAAAATAGCACACAATATTCGCACAAAAATAAAATGATAAATTCTAAATCGCAAAACTCCGCCATTACCTTGACTGAGGTAGTGCCAGTCCAAAGAATTAAAGAAAGGGCACGCCGACAAAAGCGCGCAGGACAAAAGCGCGCAGACAAATGCGCGCAGACAAATGCGCGCAGCGACATATGCGCGCAAGTCAAAAGCGCTAATCGACAAATGCGCGCAACAGGAAATTTCGAGCCTCATTCAGTTTTCATTTCACCTATAGCGAACCTTCATCCAACTTCTATTTCTCTGACCTTCATCCAGCTTCCATTTCACCTATAGCGAACCTTCATCCAGCTTATATTTCATCTATAGAGAACCTTCATCTAGCTTCTATTTCTCTGACCTTCATCCAGCTTCCATTTCACCTATAGCGAACCTTCATCTAGCTTATATTTCATCTATAGCGAACCTTCATCCAGCTTCCATTTCACCTATTGCGAACCTTCATCCAGCTTATATTTCATCTATAGCGAACCTTCATCCAGCTTCCATTTCACCTATAGCGAACCTTCATCTAGCTTCCATTTCTCTGACCTTCATCCAGCTTCCATTCCACCTATAGCGAACCTTCATCCAGTTTCCATTTCTCTGACCTTCATCCACCTTCCATTTCTCTGAAGGCGTATATTTTCGTCGTCACGATCGATAGGCTGCGGCAAGAGAGAGGTCTTGAACCTTACGCCACATGCTCTTGTTCATCTACTTTTTGATTTCATTGTTCCTGTTGCGCGCATTTGTCTGCGCGCTTTTGCTCTGAGCAATCATTATTATACATGGTCACAATAAATAAATCTCAACGGTTCTAAGTTACTGCTACCCAAAAGAAATTAGACGACCCACTTACACACCTGAATAACGTTTCTTCACGACACTAGAAGTAAAGGGAGGATTTGCCAGAAACCGAATGTTGATGAGTCCTACATTTCAGTATGACCTTCGTTACCGGCTGCTCGCAAGCTGTTGTTAAACCCTGGAACAATCTTGTTCGCACTTTCACAGTGCCAGTCTCAAGATTGGATAAAGAAGGAGGTCAATTCCAGTTATATCTGCTCTCACACATTGTCGTGATACTGAAAAAAATAAAAATTAGTGAAATTAAAGATCGACTTGTCTCTGGGATTGATAAGGTTTGACTTAGACAGCTCAAAGATAACGATACCATTAAATAGTGGCGTAACGTAAACCAAAGTCAACGCTAACGTGCTGTAGTTAAACTCTTACCAAATGTTCTTGGACACCTTCGAAACATTTGCCATTCCGCTATATATAAGGTTTGTATCAGCAGTTTTCCGAATGAGACATTACAAAGTCTGATGCCCACACTGCGGGAAGAAAGAAAGAGAATCAGAAAGCAAAGAAATTCTTGCTGAAGAAACTGTCATGTTGCTCTCAACCCGACATCACGCTTTGGAACAAGTCGTACCAGGCGAATATACCAAACTGCTGCTACATAAATTAACCAGGACTCATTCATTATAAGAGTGCCGCCAAAGAGCATCTAGCCAAACCAGCATGACGGCAACAACGACCTCTTTTGCCGTATAAGTCTACTCTTCTGTAAGAATCATCTTGTTGTTAAGGTTGACATCAAGAACACAGAAGACGTTGCTACAAAATGGAGAAAAAAAAATCGGTGCTCCAACACAGATGAAAATTGCTTCCATTAAGAATATCATCGTAAACTAAACGAATTCGCTAATAGAATATAAATTAGTACTGTTGAAGCTAAACATCGCTAGAATCGGCGAGATTAACTCCGCCACTGGTCGCACTATGCCAGTGCCAGTCCCAAGCCTGGATAAAGGAGGAGGGCGTCGCTAATGGTCTTTGTTACCACACAGTGACGTTAAACTGCAACTACGACGACGACGGCGAGATTTTTAGAGATACCTTTAGATCAATTGTTTGCTAGGCTATAAATAGGGCTTTTCGCTAAATGGCATCGATTCTTTGAAGATCACCAATCTGCCCAGAATGGATGCAAATGAACCACTGCCAACAGGGCTATGGAGGTGCCAATCTCAAGCAATAATAAATGAGGGGTCAACAATAATCGTTTTTAAAATCGTCTTTAACCCTCGGAGGCTAACCTATAAGAAAATCACATATTGGATAACCTGGGGTATATTTTTCACCCCACTCCATTTGAGGCCTATGATATAAAATTACGCCATGTCTGATCAAAAATGACACTTAATTCAAGTTCAGTATGGAATTGACAAACTATGAAACCTAACTAAGTTAAAATATTAGCATAATCATCGAGTCTACAGTCATCTATACGCAAGTAAAGCTTTGTTGCATGGTTTCCACATACAAAGTTGCAACACATAGGCTAGGTCTATGACGTCATCGATTTCGACATTATCTAGCTCCGAGACATCATTACAATCAACAAACTCTTCATTATCATCATCACTATCATCATTTTCAATACATTGATATCAAATCTGGTATCAGTTTAGCTGCATTTTATTCAGATAACCGTCGAAACCTCTTCGATACAAATACACTATTAATAACAATGGCCATTATATGACGTCAGTCACGTGACCATGCATTCAATATATTTTTTTTAAATGTGCAATTAAGCAAAAATCATACATGAACAGATACACAAAAGCGCATTGCAAAATTTCAAGGTAGTAAAAAAATTCAGGGCAAATACTGACAGTGGGGTGGAAAAAACACCCCAGGTTAGCCTCCGAGGGTTAAATCATCCGACTCTGTTGTTGGACTTAAAATCGTTCGATCAATGCTGGATAAATTATGTCAATTTATATAGTCTAGTGATTTTCAAATTTAAAGGTGTTTAATTGAACGTATTTATTTTTGCTTATAAAATTATCTTCTGAGTTTTCATCAATTCAAAATCGCCAGCCCTTCATCGATTCCCCGTTATATCGACAAAGTATTCAATTCAATTATTGGTTAAAAAACTTTGTTGAGTGTCTGAGTACACGCGGGATGCTCACTTACCCGCAGTGCATTGCTCGTAGAATGTCTGTCTATCACACATCCTCATATTGCTTATTTTCTCCATGGTTTCACGTCGTCGTAATTATGACATCAATGGCCGTTGACGACAATTCACAGCATATACATGTACAATGCAGTAAAATGAATTAGTGTGACCAACATACACCATTTAATAGATGGATCCCATTACAACTCGCACTCAAATCAGTTATTCACACAGCTCGGGATTCTAAAATCTGTTTAGACAAGTATTGCAGCTGTGTGAATTCGTGCATCGATATTCTTACAACACATTGCCCATTTCCCATGCCAATCTATTTAGCCAGCCTCGGACATCCACTCATACAACACAAGAAGTCATTAGTTTAGCCCGAAGTATTTAAAGTTTTTTAAACACCTTTTAACTGTTGTAAATTTATGCTATATAAATATGGTACTCTAAAAAAATTTAGAATATTTTTTGAGTTCGAATTCGTCACTATGAGGGATTCCGATCCATACCTCTAAAATGTACTTAATCGGTGTTATAATTATATGCACAGACACGCGCTACAATGTTATCTTTTTACAATACACAAACTTTTGGTTAGCGACTGCTTTAAACATCATTAAAAGGAAAAGAAAGAAAGAAAACAGCGCCGATGTTTGCAATCTTAGAGCAAGTTCGATTCGTCTAAGACCATGAGTGTGACAATGGCAATGACTATAACAAATAACTACACAGCTCAGCCTCAAGGCGAACTCATCATCACTTACGTTTTCAGACCATAATATTCCTTATTGCATCATGACGCTTTGGAAGTTGCTTCCTTTTACTTGCGGACAGATCGCATGGAGGCCGACCAAATGAACAACCTGGTCAAGCATTGTGCTGAATAGCAACTTTGTAATGTAACTGACATTGAGGGCACGTACAATGTTTATGGGGCTCGGGGTCAAAGGGACTCTATACAAGAGTCCATATTGAAGACACGAATGATGATTTTGGGAATTGGAAAAAAGAAAAGGTTTGAAGACTCTCATAAGTTATTTTGATCAAATATTCACCGTGTGATTTTCACATATTACAACTCGTAGCAGTACTGTTGAGTTTGACTTTGATGCTAATTAAATTACTGCTTAAGATTGCTTCAGCTGCACGGGAGTGATCTTCACATTCAAGCAATATCTAGGAACTTAAACAATCAAGTGAATCTGCACATTCGCGAAATCAAACACATTATAAAATTATGTAAATCATCTTAACGATTACCGAGGTTCAAGTTAGAAACCTTTAAATCAAGTCTCTCTGTCATTATGAATTGCACATTTCAGAAAATTAATTTAATTCCCTGCACCACCCCCGCGTCCATAAATAGTGTCTTATAAATAATTATATATATATATATATATATATATATATATATATATTATTCATGGTTTGTTTATATATATATGTTCTGTGGATTGCTGATGTTTGATTTCATACTTCCTTGAAAAATGAACAGTTTAAAAGTGTACTTAACATTTGAAATCAGAATTATATGTTTTCGGCATTTATAATCATAGCCACATTCAACTGTCATTACATAATCAATATAAATTAATATGGTGTGAGACAATTGGTGTTAAACAAGGTTGCTTAATTTACATTTGATCCTATTGTAAGTTGTAACAATGTATGAGCATAGAACATGTATGAAGAACTCTTTTAAGTTGTTAAAGATTGAACATTAATCAAATTTATAAGCTTCATTCAAACACACGGTGTTATTAGGATCCTAGAAATTTGGTTTCATTGCATTATATATTTTCTGTATTGTCGTCAACGGCCATTGATGTCATAGGACGACGTTAAACTTTGAATAATAATAATAAGAAAATAATTTGGAACTAAGCATTTATGCTTGGATAGAGATATTATGTCTTTCAAGTACGACTCACACGGGGAAGAATAAGCAGTGTCACCATAATCTAAAGTACATATGGACCTGATTACTCACTATTATAATAGTGATCTATAATTAAATCAAACAATCATAGTTTTTATAGCGCCCCTTTAAATTTGGTTTGATCAGTTACAATCTTCTTAGCAACGCGCTGATTAGAGATATGCTAATGATGATGTTGTTGTTTGTTTGATTTCTTATGTGAATTTTATATGTGACACTTGATCACCAGAGCGCTGTTTTGCAGCTGGTTATGTTAAAGAATATACGTACTGATAAGCGTCACCCTTCTTTCTCCTTTTTGGTTAGGACATGATGCGATTCCGTAAGCCAATCTGATTATTTATTGCCAATTATTAAAGATATTGAAAGGTATGTAAACATCTTGATATTTGATCAAATGTATTCGTAGGCTACTCAAGAATTTCCACTGTGGCCGATGTTCAATGAACAGGACAATAAATTAAAAGAAATTGTGCATCAAACGGAAGCTGCTACAAGGTCAATGTGTGTGCACTTTCGAATGTGAATGGATGTGCGCACATACCTAGAAGAGTCCATAATTATTTCAGTCGCAATTGAGGCCAATTACGGTCAGTCTAGTCTGGTTTGGTGAATTATAATACAAGTGCATTGGAAATTGCGTCTACTGTTTAAATATGGGAAGTGAGGTTTGGTGAGATCAGTCTCAAAAAAGTTTCCATGTACTTCGTAATCATCATGTATAATGACAATGTGCAAGATTTTTGCCAAACACCTTTTTAAAATGTATTCATAAGCGGCTATATTACTCAGACATCAAACATGAACATTCGAATCATGATTTGAAACATCCCCAATTCATCGGAAATAGGATCTGGTTAGCTAAGGTCGACGGATGCTCCAGCAGATACAGCGAATAAGAAAAGACTCTTCAGAAAGACGTCTATAATAATTATTGCCTGTTGCCATTGTGATTTTTGATCTGGAGGAAACCGCTGTGATGACGAATGACCAAAATAACCGCGGACACTACTCTTATTATGGCGTTGTGAAAACTTTACATGTTGATGGCAGGTGAAATAGTGATGTTGGTGATATTGGTGTTGGTAGTGGTTGAACAGCGAGCGATAGCTGTGTTGGTGATCGTGTTGTTGGTGGTGATACGTTGTGTAATGGTTTTTTGGTTATACGTTAGTAGTTGGTTTGGTGGTGATAGAGTTAGTTTTTGTGTTGGTGGTGATGTAGAGAGTGAATAGAGGATAGTTATGCAGTCATTAGCGAGGAAGAGGCGGAGAAAAAGTCATTCCGTGTGCATCGGAATCCTGTGGCATCATCGTGTGTCGTCCATTCGCCCTCTGTCGACTGCTACGTGAACTTCGACGAATGATTTCATGAATTTCTTACGAAGAGAAAACAAAATCTAAATCATCATCAGTAAATGATCACAGTTACACATCTTATTGCATACATTATAATTAATACAATTCTATCTGACCCACGAGCCAGACTCAAAGCCTAGGATTGTATTCTTCAGGGCACTCTCAAAAAACAAATATAAAACATAGATGGCGATGAAAAATAGTTATAAAACGACTCCACTTAAAAAGAAGGGTGTTTGTCATCACCCGTCTCCATAGCAATGCCTTGTGAAATGACACCAGTTGGAAGTTAGCTATCATAAAGACTTTCTAATGGAATCTAACTGCTCTTATATTATGCAAGCTCTATCGTGTGCAAATGATGCTGAATACTTTTTGTGTCAAATTGATCGACATAAAATGACATGAAAGGTTTTGAACAATGATTAATAGCAATTATTCAGTGCATTGAAAATGGATGGCATGCTATGATTATAATAATTGTGATGATGCTGCGCTCTCGTCAGCTTGAATTAGGCGCAATATAAATTAAGATAACAATTTGTTTCAGAGAAATGTGTCACTCAATACATTCCGTTAATTGCCTCAATTACTTCAGATGAACAAATCAATCAATCAATCAATCAATAAAACAGTCAATCAATCAATCAATAAAACAGTCAATCAATCGATCGATCAGATCAACCGTTAATGAAAAAACAACAACAGAAACCTTTGGCAAACTTATAAATGAAACGCAACCATAAACGTTCGAGATTGATCTATCTATATTTGTTTATTACATTCCATCTGACAGATCGCAGAATGATTACAGATACAGGTTATACGAAATACGGCCAACTTCGCACGACACGCAGGTCGGCTACAACAGGTTCGGTAGCTTAAAACTAAATGGTCTAAGTGCAGGAACGCTCCTGGTTCGGCAAATCCAGGAGTGGGATGAGCGATCTTATTTTCAACAGACCCGAGGCAAACAACACAACAGAAAGCGCCACTGGGAGATAACAGAAAATTCAAAAGAATTTTTTGCTCTGAGCGAGACTTGAACCCAGGTCGCGATAATGACTACTCAGTTTATCGACCAGCGCTATCTCAACTGAGCAACGCCCCCTCCCCCAGTGGGAAACATCCGCCATAATTAAAGCCTCTGATGTTAGAGTTACCATCACGACAGATCTACGATTACATCTACAGCAACGACCTACCCAAACAGAAAAGTCACTGAAAACAAAACTCCATCGCAAAACACGCAGAGTCCAGTCATCGGATTCTAGTCTGTAGGTGACCTTTAGACCTTAGACATTAGTCCCTCCACATGTTTTGTGCACACAGGGCGATACAGATCCTCCATCCCTCTCTGTCTTGAGCAGCTCCAGTAGCCTAATGTAGGTGATCACCTGGTCACCTGGTGCCGTCAGCTCTTGGAACTCTGGCGACAGTTTTGATGTATCCTCTCCAGTGTCTCATCTCTCTTGTCTCAAAGTTCCGCGGTAAGGCTGCATCAAGAGGGAAGGTCTCCGACGGATAGCACCGCCACCAGTCTTCGTCGTCGTATTCAGCTGTTGGAGTACTGATGCAGTATAATAATTGTCAGACCTTTTCTCGTCACATAACATGGTTTGGGTTGAACGGCATTCGCCAGGTGGCAGAGATGCATGTAACCCTTTAGCACTGAAACTGTTGCACTCTGACAGTGACAGTCAAATTCTTGAAAATGCAGGAGGGCATCGCTAATGACTTTTGCTATCACACAGCGACGTTTAACTGAAACTACCGACCTACTTAGACTGCATGTAACCCATCGCATCCGGGGAATTATCACTTTTAAGAATGTCAACAGCTTTTATGTTAATTAGTAGTTAACTGAACTAGGAATAAATCGGACATTGAACACCTTTCAAATGGATTTACTCATCACTATATAAATGAAAAATTCTTCTTCGATGATGAATTCGTCCCCAAGATGCTTCAGTTATCGTCGACATCCTAGCTTTTCTTCATTATGCAATGTGGTGGTTTACGTTTCAACGGCACCATGATTACGTGATCATTGACGTCTGTGGGATAAAAAGAATTGTGGTAAAGTGTCCGGTATTTCATATTCACAAAGGTAGAAAAAAATAATTTGAGCTGGCTCAACGTTTTCCGCTAAAAGTTTAAAGTGGAATACCTCTAGGGTGTGTCATACCCACCTCACCTCCGGCCAGTGGCGGCGCCAGGGGGGGCTGGAGGGGGCTAAGCCCCCCTAAATGCGGCTCAGCCCCCCCAAAGCAAAATGCGGAAAATGTCTATAACGGCTTATTTCGTAATAAGAAAACTAGACAATGATCAATGTCATCGAAATATACTTTGAGAATGATATTAGCTACTTCATTTCTTGGCCTCAGTCTATGAAAACGGGTGACAAGTTTGCACCCTTACCTTTTGACCATACAACGGGACAGGGTTGTCGAAATTGTCGAAGAAACAACATGGCTCTTAGACACCTCGTTTCAGATTGAAACCGTTTTATAAGTATTAGACGTATAGGAATATCGAAATTGCCAAGTCCTTCAAAAAGTGGTGCAAAGCTGTATTTTCTCTTGATTTTTCGCAAATTTCACTAAATTAATCATCGTCACAAAAGAATGTTTAGGGTTTTCTCCCTCCTGCAATCAACTATATAATCATAGCGTAGAAGATTGCGTTTTATCCAGAAATGCCTTTGACACAACAATGTAGTTGTCAGATTTGCGTCATGTTTCTCTTACACACCTCAAATGTGCGCGCTCTTGTTATTTTCGGTATAATAATTATTATATTCTTGTTGTGTATACCTCACTGTCCGGGAATGTAGGCCTACGTTTGATATAATGGTCAACTAAAAAGTCTTAGTGCTATTAGCATATACATGTAAAACATTTGTGTTCTGATAATTATATGTTTATTTATATACATTATACATAAAATAATTGTGTGCATATATCTAAGCATGCATATTTTTGTATTAAGGAAACTTAAACTGTTTTCTTTCATTAGTAATATGCAGGCAGATAATTATAATAGTGTCCTGTGAATGCTGTTGGACACCTTTATTGTGATTTATTTTTATTTGTGATAATTTTAATTCAATGTCCAGGGTAACGGTCTCTGTTGTCATTCCCTGGTCAAATCGGATCCATCCATTATTGTGATTACTTTTTCATTGTAAAATTTCTGAGTATTAATACTGTGTTGGACACCTTTATTGTGACAACTTGGAACTCGAGTCCGTGTCCATGGTCGACTTTTTTTACGATAATACTGAATTATACACCATTTTATTGTAAAGTATATGAATATTAATACTGTGTTGGACACCTTTATTGTGATAACTTGAAACTCGAGGCCGTGTCCATGGTCGACTTTATATACGGTTATACTGAAATTCACACCATTGTATTGTGGAATTTCTCTATATTAATACGCTTTTCGACACCCTTGTTGTGATTTGTTTTTATTTGTGATTATTTCAATTGAATGTAAAGGGTAACGGCCACTGTTGTCATAGACCCTGGTCAAATCGGATCCATCCATAATTGTGATTACTTTATTATTGTAAAATTTCTGAGTAATAATACTGTGTTGGACACCTTTATTGTGATAACTTGGAACTCGAGTCCGTGTCCATGGTCGACTTTTTATACGATAATACTGAATTACACACCGTTTTATTGTTAAATTTCTGAATATTAATACTGAGTTGGACACCTTTATTGTGATAACTTGGAACTCGAGTCCGTGTCCATGGCTGACTTTTTATACGATAATACTGAATTGCACACCATTTTATTGTTAAATTTCTTAATATTAATGCTGTGTTGGACACCTTTATTGTGACATCTTGGATCTCGAGTCCGTGTCCATGATCGACTTTTTATACGATAATAGGCCTACTCAATTGCACACCATTTTATTGTAAAAAATATGAATAATAATACTGTGTTGGACACCTTTATTGTGATAACTTGGAACTCGAGTCCGTGTCCATGGTCGACTTTTTATACGATTATACTGAATTGCACACCATTTTATTGTTAAATTTATTAATATTAATGATGTGTTGGACACCTTAATTGTGACAACTTGGATCTCGAGTCCGTGTCCATGGTCGACTTTTTATACGATAATACTCAATTGCACACCATTTTATTGTAAAATATATGAATAATAATACTGTGTTGGACACCTTTATTGTGATAACTTGGAACTTGAGTCCGTGTCTATGGTTGACTTTGTATACGATTATACTGAAATGCACACCATTGTATTCTGAAATTTCAGAATATTAATTCGCTGTTGGACACCTTTGTTGTGATTTATTTTTATTTGTGATTATTTCAATTGAATGTCCAGGGTAACGGCCACTGTTGTCATAGGCCCTGGCCAATCGGATCCATCCATTATTGTTATTACTTTTTTATTGTAAAATTTCTGAATATTAATACTGTGTTGGACACCTTTATTATGATAACTAGGAACTCGAGTCCGTATCCATGGTCGGCTTTTTATACGATAATACTTAATTGCCCACCATTTTATTGTAAAATTTCTGAATATTAATGCTGTGTTGGACACCTTTTATTGTGACAACTTGGATCTCGGGTCTGTGTCCATGGTCGAATTTTTTATAGGATGATACTGAATTTCAGACCATTGTATTGTGGAATTTCATAATATTAATTGGTTTTGGACACCTCTTATTGTGATAACTCGGAACTAGACTAGTCAACGTGGTTTTTGAGTGCTTGCATATCGGTATGTCAAAGACAATAGGGACTTTACATTACCTCACTGTGTGCACCACATAGCTACTCGGGCTACTGTGTGCACACGCACTGTATATACTGTATAGCCTTTGCTCAGCTCGGTCACCAACTCGGCTCAGATGACTGAAATTTCGGGGTATGGTACAGCGCGGGCACGGCATAGACTTTACGCGGACGCGTTTGAGGACCTCCCATTCTCTTTTGCCACTTTAGTTGGACACCTTTGTTTATGATAATTCGGAACTTAATCTAGGATTGCGGCCGGATACACCAAAACAAATCTGTTTCAGTACTTTGCTCTTAAGTGCTGTAATATGCCGAGCAAATGTTGCGATTGCAATATGACCGCCCTGGGAAGAAAATGTTCTAGTGGCGTCTCTGGGAGGGAGGAAGACTTGGGGCTTCAGCCCCCCCCAAACCTGAAATCCTGGCGCCGCCACTGCCTCCGGCGAGTTAACCAGATGACTGATTTTTTCATCTAATCAGTTTTTTGTGCTCTTTCCAAGTATGCAAGCATATGGGTGGTAGTTCTTGTGATTTTCATAGAATAAAACTGCAGAAAAATTATTGTACAAATAATCAGTGTTGATAATTCTGATATTATGACTCAATTGAAAATGACAAAAAACCTTTGCGAATGTCTGATGATCATACTTTGCAACCTCAGGAACTGATATGGAGATGAAGAAATTTCAATCTGAGTAAACTGACTTTATTACAGAGATTATTTCACAATAGAATGCCATGTTCTTGACGCTACAGCAAACTCGAGTGTGCGGAGTACAGTGCCCAATTTGCTACATTTATTCCTTTATTACTGGTCTGAAGAAGTTTTAAAGGTATCTAATGGCATTCGTCATTTTGTTTGACTTTATCTACAAATGCCATGGAATTTAGCTTCTCATACATGTACATAAAAACAGATTCGATACATTTTATATTAAATAACTGAATCAATTCTAATCCAACAATTTCTATAGCGCCAATTAAATCGTTGTCAACAATTCCATGAAATCTAATAAGCCAAATTTTGTCAGTTTCAATGGATCGACGATAGATATTATGTCATAACGGTGATGATATAAGACACGTTCCTCCTTTGTCCACAGACTCAGGTCTGGCAACACAAGAAGTTGCTTTGGTTATAGTTGGTATCTAGCGACACTTTGTCATTTCAAAGATGATTGGCATTTTCTTCCACACTTCTCCGCTGGTTAGTGTCGGAGTTTATGATTATGTAAAATACCGTCATAAGTCTGACGGGGAGTCCGGTAGAGTAGTGGTTAACACGCTGGCCAAGAGTGCGAGAGGTAGTGAGTTCGAGCCCCCGTTGGGCGGATTTGCTTCGTAGGCTGCCATTGGCGCCGTGTAATTACAAAGCTGTCTGTTCAGTTAGTAGTTAAGTTTAATTAAGATTATACTGCATAACTAGTAAATGTAAAGCGCAGTGCGTCTTGCAGGCATTTAATTAAAGAAAAGATATTATTATTTTATTATACTTATCATGTCATTGCTGTGCGATAATGTAATATTGCAAAGTTATGTTATCGTTTCTACTCCTCCTTCGGGCAGGGTTGCCAGATTTCGGAAAAACTTTATCGCGAGATCTTGACAAAAAGTCGCGAAAATCGCGAGATTTCATGACAAAAAGTCGCGAAAATCGCGACACTATAAAGCTTTTCTACATACCTTACAAAACGCTTTGTCTTGGGATCACTGGATAGTCATCATGTCGTAAAAAGTCACTAATGATTTAATGGTGCCATGAGTCTTTCCGGGAGTCTGTTACACATTTAGTATTTCTGAATTCGGCAATGAATTTCACCGCAATTTCTAGTTACGACTAAATTGCAAACCATAAAATGAATCGCACATGTATATAAGGGTTAGGCCTATGTTTTGCAGTGAATTGGGAGTGATCGAACCTACCTTCACAAGCTGGGAGTCGTTCTCAATTCTTGTTGTATAGTTTAACGTATTTTACTCACTTGTGGTGCGCCATTTATGGCGGCAAATTTCTTGGAGCTTAATAGAAAAGCGCCAGTCGGAAGATACATGATGAAAACATTGACGTAAAAATTTAGATGACAAGCAATTTAGTGCTTACGGTAAATTATTCCGTGCTCCTTAGAGAATTAAAGCCTTTATTATTGGGTAGACAACGTCTCACACAACTGGTCACGGTAATTTTAACCTACAGCGGTGAATTTGTGAGATTTTAAAATGTCGCCGTGGCGACCGCGAGACAATTCAAAAGTCGCCCAAAAAGCGCGAGGTCGCGAGGACGAAATTTTCAGTCGCGAGCACTTTCAAAAGTCGCCCAAAAAGCGCTTTTCGCGACGACCTGGCAACCCTGGCTGGTTACGGGGAACATTATTGAACAGGGTGGGTGAAGAACGAGTGAATGTGTGGGTGGAGGAAATTGATGGACTTTGATTGATGGTAGTGTACGTTCACAAAAAAATAATTTTCCTGATTGTTTAGTTTTGCCTAAATTTTAACCCTGACTGTGATACTGTGAGGATTAACTGAGACGAATTGTTTTTTGATTCGATGTTGTAGGGTACTTATTACGTCGATAATATTCGTTTTAGAGGTGTGTAAAAAGGTCAAATCTATCAATCAATCTATGAGAATTTATGTGGCGACATTTAAGATATCTACACATAGGCGCCACCGGCCGAGATAAAACCGGGAAAGAGTCTTCAACAGCATGTGAAATTGATTACAGTTTGGGAATTGTCGCATAGTCAAGGAAGTCGGTTCCAGGTTGTTAGACCAACCACAGAGAACGAACGGCTCTGCATTGTCACAGAGCCAGTGAAAGGAACCAATAAGCATACAGCTCTGCGGCAACGGGGGAGCTTTTGGTTCCACGAGTTCGCATTTCTATCAGACAGCACCGAACCTTTTCTATTGTGGTCACGCTATCTGGAATTATAGCCTCCCGTTAGCCATGCGAGTTATGCCAAATTGCCCAGGCTAAGTCCCTGTGTTTTTCATAAGTCGCTAAAATCCTACTTTTAAAACTGTGGCTGGCTGGGCTGAGAGTGCCCCTGAGTAGCTCTCTTGAAGAGGCGCTACATAAATTCTCGAAATTTAATAAAAGTAATATCCTAAAGACGGCGCTGACTATTCAAAACTTATTAACCTGAAGTGTGGACTTCAACCTTTGTTGATATTAGAGTGGAGATGCGAAATTTGCCTTTGTATCCGCTGGTGCTCAGTTGGTAGTACCAGTCCCAAGACTGGGAAAAGGAGGAGGGCAACACAGCGACCCTAGAGGACGGTGATAAGATGTCAATAGTTTCCACAGAAACAGATTAGGTCTAAAGTTACTGTAACGGTGTTGAATGCTTAAAACGATTTTTGTTGGGTGCTGTCACCTAGCGAATAATAACTGAAGTAATTCTGAATATACCGCAAAGATAAAACTGATTTATCCAATATGATTATGACCATCTGTTTAAGTTTTGGTTCATATGACAATTTATATAACGTATTGAAGCACTATTTATGAAAAAAATTGTACACAGCTTTCGTGGATCCAATGGATCCCAATAAACCACATATTTATCAAGAAATAGATGATAATAATAATTGTCATGGAAACAAAGCTCATTTAGACACCCTTAAATTTGGTACCGGTATAAATTTTTATTTTAAATTTAAAGTCACACTGCGAACTATTGCGTAGTAAATTATTAATAGCATAATTTTTGTCACTAACATCCGTGTATGTTAGTGAAACTAATGACAATGAAGATATTAAATTTTATGCATGCCGTAAGACAAGTATTTCGAAATTGCATGTTACTTTATTACGAGCGATTGGTGAGATTGAAAATTATCTATTCGATAATATCGCCAGATTGATCGAGCAAGTAGAAAGGGGATCATCTGATATCTAATCTAATCTAATCTAATCTAATCCAATCTACATGTACTATGAAGTATGAACATTGTGCAATGCTCTTGTCACAGCAGAGACTGCAGAGCTATAATAATCCAGTAGCGCTCTCAGCATGACAGGTCTATGAAAAGAGAAAAAGATCTTCATGCTGCGATGAGATGCAGGTGAATATCCCGTCAGAATCATGCTACGAATTGTAGGGGTAAAGGTCATTTCACATGGGTTGTTACAGTACGGAAAGCACAATTATTTTAAGTTTAGACACTTTTAAAAAGTTATAAACTGTTAATATTTAATATTGGATACGCCTGTCGCTTCAGATCGCTCAAGATAAAGACTCTCAGTTCAATGTCACTGTGTACTAACAATAATCATAGCGACGCCCTCCTCCTTTGTCCAGACATGAGTCTGGCACTGGAAGATTGCAATCAGTGGCGGATTTAAAAGTTCTGGACTATGCTAATAAGCGGTGTGGACACCTTATGCAATTATTGGTTAAAGCAGTCGATGTGTTACGTCACCCACTGCTGTTTGTATGTGCACTTGTTATACCTAGTAGCTGTAGCTGGTATCATCTGAAAGCTGAGACTGTGTGCTAGTTGTTCTCAGGCCATGATAAGAAGCAGAATATAGAGACAGCCTTAGTAAACAAAGGAAACTAGGGTGATCGCCTTTACCTCGCGTTTCCATAAAACTGCAATATCCCAGTTGTAAACACTAAAATGGTCATAACTCGGTCAAATATCAAGATAATATGATCAGAATAGGGCTTGCTTTATAGGCAAACTTCTGCTGCTTAACATGGTATGAAAATGTCATTGTCAATTGTTCATGACATAAGCCTGGTTTTGCCATATCGCATTATATTGTTTGTGTCCATCATTGATCTTGACGTCATGTAGATACCTTCTGCGTTACAGCTGTCTTTGGCTACAACCGTGACTAACATTATCTTCCTTTTTAGCAATAAAAGGCATAGGTGTCGAAGAGTTTGGTTGGTTGTTGTGTGTCATTTCCAAGCAGCAGTGATGGGTTACGAATTAATTAATGACGCTAATGAATAAACTTATGAATTTTCTATGTCAAAGAGAGATTATTTTACACAACGCTAAAGTCCTGCCGCTAAAATTTTTAGACATGACGGTTGACATCGCACACCCTTAAAAAATAAACGACCACAGCTATAAATAAATAAATTTGCGTTGGTGTAATTGCAATCCTGGGGTATTCATCTTAGATCAATTATTAACACGCTGTAAAAAGTTTGAGTCTGAACGTATTGTTTCAGTGCATATAATATGCTCTTTTGATTTGGCTGCTTCCGCGATATAATTATAGCCTTTTACTAGGACGACGCGTGAAGTGTCGAGCTTTCGACTACACGTGGTCACAGCTGCATACATCAACTTAATCTAAAGCAATATAGACATCCATGGTCAGATATGTGTGAGCATATATAATATTATGCTTCTTTCTAATGGTACGGTTCAATTTTGTTAAAATTTAGCGACACTGTATGATAACAGAACCATTAGCTTCGCCATCTTCCTTTAGTTTGTCCGGACCAATGACGTGATCATTGTGCAAACAATTATTGACATCGATGAGCGTTGTACACTGTGAAATATACATTTCTGGCTTTTTGCCCCAAAGAGGTTTGAACTCACGGCCACTGGCTTTGAAGAACAGTGCTCTGCCACTGATCAATATAGGCGTTCGATCACCTTTCATGTATAACGGTCTTTCAAAATCTCATCATCAAAAGTATTTGTGGAAAAACTCCCTCAAATGATGAATGTCACAAGACACCTTTAAAATGTAATCATAGGTTTAAATATACAAAGAAATTTGCGCTTTCGCTTTCGAGTTGGTACTTAATATTCAATAATAATTATAATGAATCATCATTTTCTTATGTTCTGTTCTCAGCTATCTTCGATACGACGATCAACCGCGTCTTGCGCAATTATAATTTTCATCCGTTTGTTTCTTGCCCCTTTATCAGTTCCGCCGTTGAGAGATCGGTTCACGTTTTGATGTTATCCCATCCAAATTGTTTTTGGTTCACCTCGTGCACGTGACCCTTGTGTCATATACCTTGAAGTATGTCCTTCTCCAAACGACTTCCTTTTTTCTGATGATACGTCCACATGACACATGTCAATATTCTGGTCCAATATTTTGATTTCCAGCAATCCGATGGATACTTGATGATACTAGAAACACGTATAATCAAAACAAACGTGTTTGGTCTATCTTTGAGTAAATCTAGAAAATCTTTGTCCTGTAAGTGCGAGTATAATTCATCCATTCATTCGTTCCAGAATTTCTACAGAGCCTCTTCAACAGAACTAACTGGAGGCACTCCCGACTTTACCACAAGATAAAAAGCCCCGTTTTTGGTTAAATAAGTAACTCGTTTCTCTTTTTTCTTACTCACTGTAAAGAAAAAAATTGCTCCCGGACAGCAATTACTGTTTAGCCAAACTTCGTCGATTTTTGTTGGGTGCTGTCACCTAGCGAATAATAACTGAAGTAATTCTGAATATACCGCAAAGATAAAACTGATTTATCCAATATGATTATGACCATCTGTTTAAGTTTTGGTTCATATGACAATTTATATAACGTATTGAAGCACTATTTATGAAAAAAATTGTACACAGCTTTCGTGGATCCAATGGATCCCAATAAACCACATATTTATCAAGAAATAGATGATAATAATAATTGTCATGGAAACAAAGCTCATTTAGACACCCTTAAATTTGGTACCGGTATAAATTTTTATTTTAAATTTAAAGTCACACTGCGAACTATTGCGTAGTAAATTATTAATAGCATAATTTTTGTCACTAACATCCGTGTATGTTAGTGAAACTAATGACAATGAAGATATTAAATTTTATGCATGCCGTAAGACAAGTATTTCGAAATTGCATGTTACTTTATTACGAGCGATTGGTGAGATTGAAAATTATCTATTCGATAATATCGCCAGATTGATCGAGCAAGTAGAAAGGGGATCATCTGATATCTAATCTAATCTAATCTAATCTAATCCAATCTACATGTACTATGAAGTATGAACATTGTGCAATGCTCTTGTCACAGCAGAGACTGCAGAGCTATAATAATCCAGTAGCGCTCTCAGCATGACAGGTCTATGAAAAGAGAAAAAGATCTTCATGCTGCGATGAGATGCAGGTGAATATCCCGTCAGAATCATGCTACGAATTGTAGGGGTAAAGGTCATTTCACATGGGTTGTTACAGTACGGAAAGCACAATTATTTTAAGTTTAGACACTTTTAAAAAGTTATAAACTGTTAATATTTAATATTGGATACGCCTGTCGCTTCAGATCGCTCAAGATAAAGACTCTCAGTTCAATGTCACTGTGTACTAACAATAATCATAGCGACGCCCTCCTCCTTTGTCCAGACATGAGTCTGGCACTGGAAGATTGCAATCAGTGGCGGATTTAAAAGTTCTGGACTATGCTAATAAGCGGTGTGGACACCTTATGCAATTATTGGTTAAAGCAGTCGATGTGTTACGTCACCCACTGCTGTTTGTATGTGCACTTGTTATACCTAGTAGCTGTAGCTGGTATCATCTGAAAGCTGAGACTGTGTGCTAGTTGTTCTCAGGCCATGATAAGAAGCAGAATATAGAGACAGCCTTAGTAAACAAAGGAAACTAGGGTGATCGCCTTTACCTCGCGTTTCCATAAAACTGCAATATCCCAGTTGTAAACACTAAAATGGTCATAACTCGGTCAAATATCAAGATAATATGATCAGAATAGGGCTTGCTTTATAGGCAAACTTCTGCTGCTTAACATGGTATGAAAATGTCATTGTCAATTGTTCATGACATAAGCCTGGTTTTGCCATATCGCATTATATTGTTTGTGTCCATCATTGATCTTGACGTCATGTAGATACCTTCTGCGTTACAGCTGTCTTTGGCTACAACCGTGACTAACATTATCTTCCTTTTTAGCAATAAAAGGCATAGGTGTCGAAGAGTTTGGTTGGTTGTTGTGTGTCATTTCCAAGCAGCAGTGATGGGTTACGAATTAATTAATGACGCTAATGAATAAACTTATGAATTTTCTATGTCAAAGAGAGATTATTTTACACAACGCTAAAGTCCTGCCGCTAAAATTTTTAGACATGACGGTTGACATCGCACACCCTTAAAAAATAAACGACCACAGCTATAAATAAATAAATTTGCGTTGGTGTAATTGCAATCCTGGGGTATTCATCTTAGATCAATTATTAACACGCTGTAAAAAGTTTGAGTCTGAACGTATTGTTTCAGTGCATATAATATGCTCTTTTGATTTGGCTGCTTCCGCGATATAATTATAGCCTTTTACTAGGACGACGCGTGAAGTGTCGAGCTTTCGACTACACGTGGTCACAGCTGCATACATCAACTTAATCTAAAGCAATATAGACATCCATGGTCAGATATGTGTGAGCATATATAATATTATGCTTCTTTCTAATGGTACGGTTCAATTTTGTTAAAATTTAGCGACACTGTATGATAACAGAACCATTAGCTTCGCCATCTTCCTTTAGTTTGTCCGGACCAATGACGTGATCATTGTGCAAACAATTATTGACATCGATGAGCGTTGTACACTGTGAAATATACATTTCTGGCTTTTTGCCCCAAAGAGGTTTGAACTCACGGCCACTGGCTTTGAAGAACAGTGCTCTGCCACTGATCAATATAGGCGTTCGATCACCTTTCATGTATAACGGTCTTTCAAAATCTCATCATCAAAAGTATTTGTGGAAAAACTCCCTCAAATGATGAATGTCACAAGACACCTTTAAAATGTAATCATAGGTTTAAATATACAAAGAAATTTGCGCTTTCGCTTTCGAGTTGGTACTTAATATTCAATAATAATTATAATGAATCATCATTTTCTTATGTTCTGTTCTCAGCTATCTTCGATACGACGATCAACCGCGTCTTGCGCAATTATAATTTTCATCCGTTTGTTTCTTGCCCCTTTATCAGTTCCGCCGTTGAGAGATCGGTTCACGTTTTGATGTTATCCCATCCAAATTGTTTTTGGTTCACCTCGTGCACGTGACCCTTGTGTCATATACCTTGAAGTATGTCCTTCTCCAAACGACTTCCTTTTTTCTGATGATACGTCCACATGACACATGTCAATATTCTGGTCCAATATTTTGATTTCCAGCAATCCGATGGATACTTGATGATACTAGAAACACGTATAATCAAAACAAACGTGTTTGGTCTATCTTTGAGTAAATCTAGAAAATCTTTGTCCTGTAAGTGCGAGTATAATTCATCCATTCATTCGTTCCAGAATTTCTACAGAGCCTCTTCAACAGAACTAACTGGAGGCACTCCCGACTTTACCACAAGATAAAAAGCCCCGTTTTTGGTTAAATAAGTAACTCGTTTCTCTTTTTTCTTACTCACTGTAAAGAAAAAAATTGCTCCCGGACAGCAATTACTGTTTAGCCAAACTTCGTCGAAAGAAAGAGGAATACACCTACTCTTCTCTCCAGCTTTGGAGTCGCACTGCTGGAGTACTAGCATTAGCAGTGACGGGTTTAGTTGACATCCATGAAGTTTTAGCACCATGTGCTAAACGATATTTTACAAATACCATATTAGCCGTTGCAGTGTAAATAGCGCCATAATTATTATGGTCAATTTTCAGTTTAGCGATAATGCGATTAGAAAAGCTATTAGCGTCGCCCTCCTACTTTGTCCGTAATTGGGACTGGCACGTCAGAGTACCAACCGTGGAAGAATTAAGTGGGCTGATTTTTTTCTAGATTTAAAGCAAAATATTCTGCTACATGCCGATAATTTCTATCGACGCATCCAACGTTTTTACAGGTGTGTAAGGATGTCGACCTTTCTTGCAGCGTTTTCCACACTATAATTATTTTTGTGCGCATCACAATGTCGTCCAAAGAACGTCATCTTCTATCTTGCCGCTATTTGTCTCAGCGACCGACACACACCCATCTTAGTTGTCCTATCTCATGTAGTATATGCTCGTTTGTTCTCTTTTCAATCCATGTGACCCAGCATCCAAATCCACATTTAACATGCCTCACTTGTCCATGTTTCGCATCCGTAGAGTATACAATCGGAAAGATCAATACCTTTACAATTCGTGTCTTCGTTATTAAATTTGTAGATTTTATCCTTCCATTTTTTCAGTCCCTGCTTTGCCACTTTCTCCAGTGTGATTCTCCATAGCACTTCATATGCATCCTCATTTCGCTCACAAATTCAGTGTATGTTGCAGATTTGTAAAACTTTTTCAAAATATTCAGCTGCAAGCATGTAATGCATTGGATCTAATTCAGCGGTTTTCAACATTTGGGTCGTGGCTATCCTATATTAAAATATTATTCGACACCTTTATAACATTTATAACTTACAAAATAAATAAGAAAATCTGCATTTGGGTGCAATCGAAACTTCGTCGAGCTGTTTCATTATTATAAAGTCCTGTTCAACCAAGTCATGTTTAACCCTCGAAACGGACCCCAGGCCCGTTTTTCCCGGAAAACTTTTTAACGGCTATGGATCTGCAAAAATGCTTTTAGGTATTCCTAGAGCAACCATTTGGGCATCGAATGGTATATTTTTCGTGAGTATTGTCTAGCCCCATACCCCACAACCACAGCATATACTATGGGTACCGCACGATATGCGGCTATTTGCCATACATGCGTATGGTTACTGGCCAATAAATAAATGGTCAGCGCATGTTATATGAAATAAAGATTCATATAAATTATTGTGATATAAGATACATCAATCGATTGCAAATTCATTTGGGATTACATAGAACTAAATTCTGTAACAATATTCCAATCCCTTCGGTAAATGACGCAAGCAAGCATAAAATGTGTATCACGATATTTGACACTCCTATTTTACACCAGGTGGTGGTATTGTGTTATAAATTACACAAATCGATTGCAAATTCATTTGGGATCACATAGAACTAAATTCTGTAACGATATTCCAATCCCTTCTCAAGGTATTCACAAAAAACGCTGGGGTCCGCGCGGACCCCCCCTTGGGCCTTCGTGTACCAAAAAATACCTTGGGCACTCGAGTGTTAATTATCGTTGTCGTCGTCATAAAAATGCCGTGCAGCAGTTTCAAATTTCAGCACTCAAGAATTGGTAGCATATTACGTTTAGCGTTATTATCCTAACAAGTCCCTCTGAAGTCTTAGAGAAAAAGGAAGATACACATTCACTGTTCTTAAGAAGCGGAACTTATTGTTTCCAGTTCACGGACTGCAATCAAAGAGCGCCATGCTTTTTCCGTGGCTGGCCTGTGACCTGGGATGAGCTCCCTGCTATATTCTTTTGTATTGTATTGTATTGTTGTATTGTATAAAAACATTTATAAAGCGCCTCTACTAGGGTGAACCGTTCAGAGGCGCTCCCAGTGCGCAAGGCCACGAGAGAAAAAATAGGTTTTAAGAAAAGAAAATGAGGAGGAGGGATTACCTGTCAGAAGTTGAGATCGAATAGAAGGAGAGAGCGTATTCCAAAGAGAGGGGCCAATTGATGTAAAGGAACGAAAGGAACGGGACTGAGCCATAGCCGTTCTAGTAGGAGGTACTAGAAGTTCAAATCTGTTTAAAGAGCGGAGTGGACGATGTGAGGAGGTTGAAACTGGCCTGCGAATTCCATTGGTTAGATATTTTGGAGCAAGACCCCGTTGTGCTTTAGAGACCAAAATGAGAATTTTGAACTTAATGCGCGCAGTTAGAGGAAGCCAATGGAGCTGCTCAAACTTAAAAGTAGAGATATGAGAGTAGCGTGGAAGGCGTGCAATTAATCTGGCGGCCGCATTAAGGACCGACTGCAACGGTGAGAGTCGAACCTTGGGAAGACCAATTAGAAGAGAATTACAGTAGTCAATTCTGGAGCAAATGAAAGCATGGACCAAAGTGGTAAAAACAGAAAGCGAAACAGAATGCCGAACTGCCCTTAGACGCCTTAAATGAAAATATGAGGATCGTGTAAGATAAGATATATGGTCTTTAAATGAAATTCTTGGTGACATATCTATGATTATGCGAGTCCTTGTAGGCCTACATATATCCCATTATCAAGCGAACAGACTAATGGTCTTTCTGCCTCATTACATGTTCTCACTGTTCTTAAGACTGTCTTATTCGGTCGAGGTTGGTCTGAGAGCGCTCCAGAGTAGCCATCCTTGAAAGGGAGCCATACCAAATTGTTAATAAATAAATAAATAAAATAAATAAATAAATAAATAAATAAAATATTAAGAAAGATGTAGATAAATAAACATATGAAATAAAAAAAATTAAATAAAATGTGCTTATTATGATTGTTATATTATTTCCGTCTCTGATTTACCTTTTCCGGTTCAACAATTTGCTAGCCGGTGGCGTCTTTAATGGCTGTGGTACGACGAACGAATGAACCAGGGAGCCAACTATTAATATACATTTAATGACTTAAATAAAAGAGCACATGATGATATTATTATGCTTGGATGGATGGATCCGATTTGACCAGGGTCTATGACAACAGAGGCCGTTACTCTGGACAGAAATTTGCTTGGCATATTACAGCTCTCATTTGTTGTCGTTGATAATTAAGATAATTATTATAGTCCACAAAATTTTTCTGATTTCATCTTTAACGAATTACGGTAAAAAAATTACTTATCGGCTCGTATAATTGAGATTTTAAGGTGTCTAATGCGCCGAAGAGTTTTCTCTTTTTCAGTAGTGATGATTCGTTTTCTTGAATGTCAATTTCTACATTCTTGCCTTCTTCGCTGTAGAATAGTTGCTCGCGGTATTCTTTCCATCTCCAATTCACCTTCTCTGGTTCAACAATTTTCTTGCCTGTAGCATCTTTAATCACCGTGGTACAAGGGACGAATGAACCAGTCACTGCTTGTAAGACTGGTCTGCTATTTCCTCTTTTGCTGGATCGAGATTGAGCAATAATTGTGTTCCTAGTTCGTGGGGTAGACAAGTCAGAACGGATCGGTCGATGAAAACATGCATCATCATCATCATCATCATCATCATCATCATCTGTTTAACGTCTAGCTGTATGGCAACAAAGACCGTTACCGACGCCCTCCTTCTTCTTCCAGGCTTGGGACTGGCACTGGCAGGCACTAAGCAGCTGACGTGCAAAGCATGGACTCCCAGTGGCGGAGGTAACTTCGCCCTTGCGCTCTTCTCCCTCGCCAAATGGCGAACGCATCGGACGTTCACGTTGACGAATGTGTCGGTGCTCGAACAACGCTTCGAGGGTTGTTGCCCTTGTGTACTTGGTCATAAAACATTCAGAGATATGATATTTTAATAAATTGCTTGTCGTTGGCTTCAGAGAGGTATGTATAACATCGTGAGGAACCATTTTTGAGGTGTGCAATAACTTCATATTGTTTTATGGTTTTTTCAGGTCCTTTCCTCCACACATCACTCTCTATATATTTAACTTCCTTTCTGAGTCTTTTGTGCGTTGCAAAGATCTCCTGCAAATTTGAAAACTCATCGTGGAAGGCACACACGCATAAACCAAGTCAGGGCGGGCAGACTAGACAGACGGACCAACCCAGAACTGCTTGTCGAAAAATTGCATTCAATCAAATAATTGTTTTTCGCATTTTTCAAAAGATTTCACGTGCGTCCATTTCTTCCCACGTTCTATGGGCATCGCTGACTCGCTGACTGATGCGTAGGCTATATAGATATAGCCTACTGCAACTTTCGAGTTAGGCTACACCAATTTGCAAACCAGCGACGTGTACTTGGCTCTCACCAGAAAGACAGTACAATTTGCAATAAATTAATTATAACCAGAGTATTTATCGAATTAAATTTACTGCTACGCTACCGGTAGTACCGGTTTCAATGACGCATAGGTCTACTGTAACAGTTGACGTCAGATTATACGTTGGCTATGGGTCGCTGAGTAAACCATGCATAAATAAAATTTTCGTGTATGATACGAACCATACGCGTATTCTATTTTTTGAAAGGTACGTACGTATTTTAACGTATTCTATTTTAGGGTACGCGTACCCTCGAGCTTTGCTGTAAACCAAGTCGTTATTATGTAGGGCGTAATGGCGACGTCAGACATTTTAAACCATTTTAGATTGAGTCGTGTCAGGTTCAATCCTGGAGAAAGAAGGATGGCGACAATGATCATCTTTGATATTACAAAATGACCATTCAATAAGAAAAAACCAACCAGCTCCATTCAATGCTGCTGTATAGAGCAACTGAATAAATTTGTAAAGACACCTTTTCAATTTATCTATATAAGCTTGGGACACAATAATTTTAATAGATAGTTGACAATAACTACATTTGTCATTGTAAGTAACAGGGACATTGGAGTAATGAGAATCCAAAACGTGGGAATGATAGGTTATTGGATGGAGACGATGGTTAGGAGGATGATGAGAGGATGGTTTCAAATGCGTAGTGGTAATGGGGACACATTTTGTCTACGTATCACTCACTGCCTCTGGGTAGGGATCTATACCGGTCGCTGCATGTTTATTTATTGATCGATCGATCAATAATATTGTGACAGAGTGATTTTTTGATTTCATCAGAGAGTGGCGACAAATATTGACGGATTTCTTCTCAGTGGCAAAAACAAAACTGCGTCATACCAAAGATGATAATCATGATATGTGTCTATTAAGCCACTCACGCAAACTCTTCTTGCACTTTATTATTTCGTTATTCATTCTTATTTAGTTAAGAGTTTGCTCTGTCTAATTTGGCTGAGGTATCTTAAGTAATTGTGATCAATCACTGTCTTACATAATAGCTATTGCCGGTGGTTGCATCTATGTGTGTTTTACATGTACGTAGATGTCCATATCTAGATGGGGTCAGTGATCCCTTCAGGGCCAATTTTTTGGCCATTCTGAGATGAGATGAGACTTGCATTCAATAACTGTAAAAATGTTAGGCTGCATAAATGATTGAATGATCGATTGACTTAAAGATAGAACCAAGAGATTCTGTGCAATTAATATTGCTCACCAGATCCAAAATTCATACATCTGCGAATTAAGTGCAATGTTTCCACACCTGTTTTAAGTTTAAATATTTTGCTATAAGTATCAATGTCGTGCAGGATTTTTTTTAACTATGTGATCTCACACTTTCAAGATGCTACAGTAACTTTGAATAACGTGGCAAGCATCAACTTTGGAAGATGATTAGTTGTCTGCGTTCTTCGTGTGTTAAGAGACCTAGCCAATGGTGACTTTTTCAGTATCTTTCTGATCAATATGGCTTTAACATCAATTGATCTAGCACAAATGGTTGAAATCGGGAACCTTCTATCGATGTCATAATTATAGTCCTAATGGATCAAATAGCTGTCTATCTTCAAGATATCTTTTACTTCGGTCGCCACTCTGGCCGCCGCTCTACACCGCCGAAAGAAAGCGGCCAACCATTATAAATCAAATGTATGCATGTGTTTAAAAGGTTTCCATCAATTGTAACTCTTTCAAATCCTACCATCCAGTCTAACATCACTTTGCATTAGCGTTGGGTGTAATAGACTGGTCTTGTGATATGTAGCTCTCACAAAGGCCGCTCCTCTATTCTATCAACATGAGTTAGAAACTATGATAGTAGTTGATACTGGCGCAATAGCTCTTCCCCCTCCCCCCATCAGAAAAAGGCACTCTCTCTTCGACCAAGACCACATGGTAGAGTTCGTCCGGAGGTTGTTGATCAACAAGACAGCTACGATATAACATTGCATTCCTCTTTTCTCTTTCCTTTGACTGGCTCAACTAGAGTACAGCCGGTAGCTGAGTAATGATTCTCTTAGATTACGGCGGCGACACACAGTTTAGCGTCACTGTGTGGTAACAAAGACCATTATTGACGCCCTCCTCCTTTATCAAGGCTTGGGAGTGGCACTGGCAGAGTGCAACCAGTGGCGGAGTTTCTTAGATTACATCATGCATGCAATGATATCGAACGAAATTAAACCTTTTGAATATTTATTTATAGTGGCCCTTACTATCGTTTAAAGGTATCCTGCGACAACATATCGTTTGCGGTGTTTTCTGGCATCTTTTGAACTTCTATCGTTGAACTTGCCGCATCATCTCGACAATTATAGGATCTTTTTTCTTACTTCTTTATCAATGTTTGTTGCCTTGCAACGCTTCGATTCAGTGTCCGCGTTGTTATCTGCTCTCACCTCCTCTTCCTCTCCTCTCATCCCTCTCCCTTCTTTCCCTCTTTTCCACTCCATTATCTTCGTCGTCGACTTTAACAGTTGTTCACAGATTAATGCTTGGTCAATAATAGTTGTAGACACATGAAAGTTGAATCAAAAAATGGAGAAACATTATGCATTGTTTCTTATCATCGCATAGCGAATTTGTTTGCTAACGCCTAAGTTTGCCAAGGCACCAGGTTCCTTAGTACTGTGTGACCAATATGCATATGCCGCAGTTTGGCACATCATATAATAAGGTTTAATCCTATTTAAAGGTGTCTAGAAACGAAAAACAATTTATTGCATTTTAAATTATTTTAGCAACTCGTAGTAACCTACGATAATTTCATCTAACCGTTAACGCAGCGATATGAGTATGTTAGCAATATTATCATCAATAGTATAAACAGATGATCACAGATTATTAGAGAAGTCGGATTAACTGTTTAGTTTGAATTTAGTTTTCACTATATGTTGCAAATTACTACTTTCATTATTGTGACTCTGATTACGCCACTCGACTTCTCCTCGAGCTTTAAGACTATCCTATTTAGCCGAAGTTTGGTTGCGTGCGCTTTTGATTAGGAATTGGGCGCTATAATGTACATGATCCTGATAAATCATTAAATAAATGAATATTGTTTTGCTAGACAACAATGCGAATGGACACCAGTCAGATAACTGTCTGTACGGTGGTATTTGCAGTTTAACGTCACTGTGTGGTAACAAAGACCATTAGCGACGCCCTCCTCCTTCATCCAGGCTTGCAAATACCACCACATTCAAAACACGTTTAGTTGGTGCAATCAATGGACACCCTTAAAATGCGTGCAAAAAGTACTTAAAAGGCACTTTAAAACGAATGATTTTTCAGTTTAACGATGCTAATCAGAAATATTTATCAAATTAGTGGCGGGTAATGAATAGACATGAAGAAGACAGCTGCCTTAAAAGAATCATGCAGGCAGATGTCTATGGACGACGCAGTCGGGGACGACAAAAGAAGCGATGGGAGGATGCGATACGGGAGGACATGAAACATCTCAAACTGAAAAATGAAGACACCAAAGACAGAGGAAAGTGGAAGAGGAGGGTCCGAGTGGCTGACCGTAGAGAGGGATTAATTCAAGCCTGAAGGAAAAGAAAGAAGAAGAAGGACGCCCAAATCGAACGGTGTTTAGTCGTATAATACTAAGTCGTTCGAATAATCCAGCTAATGACAACAGAGGCCGTTTCCCTCGAAAAGATTTTGTTCGTTCGGTGTGTGAATTCTCTTTTTTAAAAGTTATTATAAACCGCTTTTCAGGTGTCGAATCTCCGTTTATCTTATATTATAACATACTAGCTGGGGCAGGGTTGCCAGATTTCGGCAAAACTTTGTCGCGAGATTTCAAAAAAAGTCGCTAAAATCTTTTTCTGAAAATGGCAAATTAGTAGGAAGTATATTATACAACAAAAGTGCACGAAACCAATTAATATAAAAACATTCCTTAAGAAAAGCGGTTTGTATACAAGGATTGTTCCGCCAGTCTGAAACACATAGCTAACGAAGGAGAGCACCGATAAGTCAGATATCGAAGTACTTACGAACCTGTAAGTGTAAGATATCGTAGTCCTGATTTTAAGCTTAATGTTTAAATTAAAATTGAACCCTTTATCCAATAAACGAATAAATTACAGAATGTGTTGTTGATGCAAAGAAGATGCCATTGATCCTATAAGTCCCGACAGTAATGCAGTTTTACAGTTAATTGACTTAGTTTCGGCTTAAACACCTTTAACTACGGTTATGAAAATGCTATAATAGTTTGTCATCGTTCAGGACATAAAGTGAGTGTCCATTCTGATAGGATCCCGGGTAGGAGATGGGTAGTTTAGAAATGACGATGTTGGTGGTTACTTAGTGGTTATTTAGTGGTTGACGGAGAGGGCAGGGTTCAGATGTTGGTCAGGACAGAAATTTCCAACCACATTTAATGTTGGTGGTTGGAGATTTCTGTCTAGCGTGTGTCCCATTGATAGCTGAGTTGTAGTGATCACACTGAACTACTGTTTCAACCTGAAGATTAATTGACGAAAGAGGAAACAGACAGCTAGAGACAGAGTGAAACAGTGAGAAACAGAGGTGCAGTCAAAGAGATATTTCACAGAGAGTAGGTAAACAATAAGAATTTAAGCCCTGGTGAAGATTTGAGCCAAGGATCTCACGGAACACAAGTTATGACCTGAACTCATTTTCAAAAGATAAGTCAGATCAATTCACTAAATGAAAATATTCTGGGTTTTTTTAGCTCTAGTAACAGTTGATGAAAATCGTTTATGTTACACATAATAGCGATGTCAATACAAAACAGCAGTCTTTGGCGTTAAAAGTGTAGCCGCTAGATGTCGTTAAACCATTGATATGTTGACCCTGATGTACGTTCTGCTTAAACACCTTCATATTAAATTAAAACAAGGCTATATATAACAAAATATTTCCGTTTTTTGATGTTATCGTTGATCTGGGTAATTATGAGCAACGTCTTTCTTTCCGTTACGATTATAATACATCTCAATAAAATTGACTAATTAATTTTTCGTGCAGCGTCAGTCCAAAGCTGAATAACGAAAAATTTATGTTCTGATTGGGTGATCTACCTAGCGATGGCCATTCACACCTGCAAATGTGTTACCAAATCTACACTCCACTCTTCTCGGCTGTTACAGTATCCCAAGGCATGCTCCATCAAAGAGGGAAACAATCTACGCAAATAGGTCTAACACTAAAAGGAGCTGTATTATGCCAAACTATTTTTTCGATGACATAAACCTTCGTCAAATCTGGATCCATCCATTAGACCGACGATACATTATCGCATACTGCCGAGAGTAGCTACACTAAAGAGGATGACTAAAATAAGTAAGTAAGTATGTGCTTTATTGAACCGCCTGCAAACGTACTGCGGGAACATTGAATGAGAGACATAATATAGATTAAACAGAAAAAAAGCAAAAGCAGCATATCAGACATCTTTGGATCAAATATTTTTGCCACTTGATGCAGTTATTCTTTTTAGATCGTAGTTTAAAGCTTTTCACGTGGCGCCAATAAAGAACACATTCATTTTACATTTACGACTGAATGTCGCTAAAAGTGGAAATTTGCTAACTGAAATTTCATAGAATGACTCTAAGATCACCTATACAAATGCTCAAGAGCCGTATGAAAGGATATCGTTTCTTACCATTTGTCAGACATTTTAAAGTAATGTTTTTTTCCGTAACAACAGCAACAACAACATTGAAAGACTTTCATTTTCCATTTTACTCCAGGCAACCAACAGAAGTTTTCGGATAGTTTTTGTTGCCGGATAGAATCTCGCAGTACACCGGAATTCTTTTTACATGTGTTGAGTACGTAATTGCCAATACATGCTCATTCATTCGAAGCTTTATGTAACACCCCTTCAAGAAAGAAACTACTTTTACTGCCTGAAACCGGTGTGTCTGACAGTTTTGCTAAGATTAAACAAATATAATAATGATATCGATGCCAAAGAAGCTTGATTTTCTTAAACTCCTTTTTCAAGGTTTTAATTTTTGTATAAGTTGTGGTTAAGAAAGATTTTACCCGATTGGTTTAGGCAATTTTCAAAAACTTATCATACGAATATGTCGTTGAAAAGGGTGTTTAACTGAATCAAGCTACTACGGTACGTGACTTTTTGGCGCCGCCGTTTTGGCGCCGCCGTTTTGGCGCCGCCGTTTTGGCGCCGCCGTTTTGGCGCCGCCGTTTTGGCGCCGCCGTTTTGGCGCCGCCGTTTTGGCGCCGCCATTGCGCTATAATATTTGCGTTTTGCAGTCTATTTCCGGTTCAGTGTATACGACGCGTGAAACAAATTGACGAAATCCTTGCTGAAATAGAAAGTGAATGTACGGCTTGTTGTTGCGTTAATTGAAGCTGGATCGATGAAAATATTCCTGGTTTAATTGGAGCTGGATTTATTAAGCGAACGCATGAGAAATGGAAGATATGATCAAGAAAAGAACGCTTGAGATTTGTAAGCTCGATGAAGAGTCTTTTAAATGCGAAAAAGCGGCGGGAGTTCCGACGAATGCTTGAACAATTGAAGCTGAAAGGAGATTTTTTTGCCGGTGAAATAGAAGCTGAATTTTTTAAACAAATGCTTTATTTAATAACAAATTATAAGACATGTGAGGTAGCAGATTAATAAAGTACAAGCGATCAAAGCAGTGGATGTCACATCGAATGATTGAAAAAAAAGGCCCACCAAAGAGAGAAAGTCCCGCTAAGAGTGGGCCTATTTAGCTTAGTATAGAAATAAGAACTTTAAGATGACATAAGATTTTAGCACGATAGATCGAGGAAATACAGACTTTAGTGACAACAATGAATATGCTGTATTAAAGACAAAAGCGACAGTTCTTTTAAAAAGTCCATTGTTTTGAAATGTCCATAATTGCAATTATAATAAAAAGGTGTGCAATTGCCAATTTTGCCAACACTAAAGAAGGTGTGCAATTGCCAATTTCTGCCAACACTAAAGAAGGTGTGCAAATGCCAATTTTTGCCAACACTTAAAAAGGTGTGTAATTGACAATTTTTTAGAAACCTAAACAAATCCATTGGTTCGAATTGTTCATTATTGCAATTGTAATATAAAGGTGTCCAACTGCAAATGTGTGCCAACAGTAAAGAAGGTGTGCAATTGCCAATTTCTGCCAACACTAAAGAAGGTGTGCTATGGCCAATTTTTCAGAAACCTAAAGAAATCCATTGGTTCGAATTGTTCATTGTTGCAATTGAAATATAAATGTGTCCAACTGCAAATGTGTGCCAACACTAAAGAAGGTGTGCAATTGCCATTTTTTGCCAACACTAAAAAAGGTGTGTAATTGCCAATTTTTTAGAAACCTAAACAAATAAATTGGTTCGAATTGTTCATTATTGCAATTGTAATATAAAGGTGTCCCACTGCAAATGTGTGCCAACAGTAAAGAAGGTGTGCAATTGCCAATTTCTGCCAACACTAAAGAAGGTGTGTAATTGCCAATTTTTTAGAAACCTAAAGAAATCCATTGGTTCGAATTGTTCATTGTTGCAATTGAAATATAAATGTGTCCAACTGCAAATGTGTGCCAACACTAAAGAAGGTGTGCAATTATTATAGGTTCCAAAAATACGAATGATGATTACATTACTGAATGAAACTTGAGAAATAGATATCAAACCCTAAACGATAACTTCGGATTGATGTGTTTATCGCGTTTGTAAACTAAACCGGAAATAGACTGCTGGAGCAATTGTTATGGCGCAAATGTAGCGCCAAAACGGTTCATTCCGGTCGCGGTAGCCAAATTTGACCATGACCCTCTCCCAACCATTGCTATCCGTTGCCATCTTTGCATTCCAGTCCCACCATATTATTAGTATTTCACTCTTGTACACCTCGTCTATCGTCTCCGCCAAATCGCCATTAAATTCCTCTATATCCTCTTCCGCACTTGCTGATGTCGGTGCATATATCTGGATCACCGTTATGTTGAACGGCTGTGCACCGAACCTAGCCATTGTTATCCTATCGTTAATAGGCTTGTATCCCAGTAAGGCATCATGTCCTCCTGCAGCAGCTGCATCTTGCCTGCTTCGCTCAGTGTGCGAACTTTCCATGTGCCCACTGACACCACGTCTCTCGCCAACTTGATTTTCCTTTCGGTAGCTGACTGTACGGCCCAGCACCCATCGCTCGAATGAAGCCGTGGACCCTAAATGCGGCTCAGCCCCCCCCCCAAAGCAAAACGCGGGAAATGTATATAACGGTACAGCGCGGGCACGGCATAAACTTCACGCGGACACGTTTGAAGACCTCCCATTCTCTTGTGCTATCTGAATTGGACACCTTTGTTTATGATAATTCGGAGATTAATCTAGGATTGCGGCCGGACACACCAAAAACTTTGTTGTTGTTGTTGATGTTAATGTTGAATGTCATGCCATTGTAACATGATTGTGTTGGGATATTGTTAGTCGTCTTTGCTCTTGTTAGAGCAAAATTATATCTCATACTAACCTGTTTAAGAATTTCTTTTACTGAAATGTAGAAGCTTTTAAATCAAACTTGTTTTAAGAATGGTAATCAAGAAAAGTTTGTGAAATAGCTTGCATGTGACAATTACTGCAACATATTAATGAATGTACCCAAGCAAAATATTGGCATAAATTGTAAGCTTATTAACTGTTAACCATTCTGCTACTAAACAATGAACGCTATAAGACAACGTACAATAATATTATGTTAACACTTGATGAACAATGATATTGTTATGACAACGTTATAATATTTTTATGGTTAATTTGGACGTCATAAATTCATTGTTAACTACACTGCATAAGCTGTAAATTGTCGTCAACGGCCTTTGATGTCATACGACGACGTTAAACTTTGGTTAAATAACACACCAAAAATCTAAAACCTCGACAATTACTCATGACTTCGTTTAAATAACTCACTCAATCTCCAACTACATCTTGCAATGGAATATTTATGTGGAGCGCGTTTGTGCCAGTGCACAATTTCTTGTAAAACCCTTGGTCGGTATGTGCTTCGTTCATGCGTTCGGCACTCGCAGCTTCGCGATTGCAATATGATCGCCCTGGGAAGAAAATGTTTTAGCTGCGCCTCTTGGAGGAAGGAAGGCTTGGGGCTTCAGCCCCCCCCCCCCCAAACCTGAAATCCTGGCGCCGCCACTGGTCCGAACCGGCATGTTCCTGGTAATTTACCTGGCATCAGATTTCAATCGTGTTTTGTCTTTATTGCCAGCGCATCGACACTCATCTGGCATACCCTCTTTGTGCTAAGACGCACTTGTTCTCGGCCTGGCGAGGGAACTCCATCCCGGTGGGTGACGCCCGCGTTCGCCAGCCGTTTTCGGTGTTCCTGCTAGGCCCGTCCACCTCGCGTGACGCCATAGGTGGTCCTTCGGATAAACCTTCACCACTGATGGAATAGCCATAGCAGGAGATACCTTACTTGTCTGTTGCCACTTGCCACCCCATCACCACGATGAGGTGCTGGTCTTGAGGGGCACCCAAATCGGTTGAGAAAAATATTGACCCTATAACTGTTAAGCGCCTCTCAATTTAGCTTCCCATACAGCTATATAATAAACATATTCGATCCACTTTGTATCAGTTTACTGATTCAAGTCTAATCTAACAATTTCTATAGCGCCCGTTTACAACGCTGTCAACAGTTCCATTAAATCTTACTGAGCTAATTGTCATCAGTTTCAATGGAACGATGAGAACATACGTCATAATAAACGACGCATTTCTCCTGTGTAAAATTTTTGCTTTTTAATATTATTTCTGGCACCACCGGAAGTAGCTTTGGTTAGTCGCTCTCTGGTTAGTTGCGGAGTTCTCTGATTATGCAAATGTTACATTGTCTTAAAATGATACAACGGGAAAAACAATCTTTTTACAATGTATGTAGACGTGTAAAGAAATTGTTCGTGTATATACTAATAGCAAAATGTTAAGATATTAACAGTATCAACACTTACAACTAGTTCAAATTACTAAACAAACAACTCTTAACAATTCGAACCAATGGATATGTTTAGGTTTCGCACAAATTGACAATTGGACACCTTTTTTAGTGTTTGCAAAAATTGGCCATAGCACACCTTCTCTAGTGTTGGCAAAAATTGGCAATTGCACACCTTCTTTAGTGTTGGCAAAAATTGGCCATAGCACACCTTCTTTAGTGTTGGCAAAAATTGGCAATTGCACACCTTCTTTAGTGTTGGCACACATTTGCAGTGGGACACCTTTTTATTATAACTGCAATAATGAACAATTCGAACCAATGGTAAATTACTTCTAAAGGGAGGACAATGATATTTTGGCTAGTATTAACTGTACGTAAGTGCTTCTACAAATGCACAAATTCGATTACAAATGCACATTTTGTGCATAGCTGCACGTTAAAAAAGCCCTGCCGGGTACCCGGCTAATGTTCTAATATAGCGGCAGTTTTCTGATTTTATTGAATGCCAGATACGATTGCAACAATTATTATTCAAAAGCTTAACTACATGTACATCATGTGACCACATTGACTATACTCACTGCCATACCATAAAACAATTAAGGAAGTCATATTACATTGCGACAAAAAATACTTAACATCAGATTTTTGAACACAGACAAACATACTTTTGCTTAAATCGGAGTTGGATTGTTCATCAATGCAACCCCAGTTTAAGGAAGAACATTTTCAGCAATCCAGCCCCAATGAAATTTAATTGTGGTATTACCTAATACGAATAAAAACCAGCTTTGACCCTTTCAGATCAAGTGAGGAGTGTACGTCGAACATACATTCTGAGCTATATCGGGCATAACTTTTGAACGGCGTGGAATATCATCACAAAATTTAACTCAAAATGTGCGTAAATGAACGCCTAAAATTACCTACAATTTGATAATTTTTATACTTTAGAATGAGGGAGAAAAAAATTCCGGCGCCATAACGTCCGGCGCCAAAACGGCGGCGCCAAAACGGCGGCGCCAAAACGTCCGGCGCCAAAACGGCGGCGCCAAAACGTCCTGCTTCGAGCTACTACATCATTGCATGTTTGAGCAACAGCGCGGCCTCTTAATCGGAGTTTCACAGCGAAGCGCATGGGCAATTGTAGTTGTATCGAAATTTAAATTGGCGCTACAGGAATTGTTAGATAAGACCTAGATTAGAAACTTTAAAGTGGATTGACTCCGTTAAATGTTAAGCAACTCAATGCTAACGAATTTTCTTGGTAAATTATATAAATTACAGATTCAATCCGACACCTTCAAAACATATTGATATATACAACAAATTAACAAATGCAGAACTTATGATATAAATGCTCTTAAGTGCTGAAATATGCCGAGCAAATTTCTGTCCAGGGTAACGGCATCTGATGTCATAGACCCTGGTCAAATCGGATCCATGCATCTTGTCGCAATCAGTGAAATTAGTGCTGAGAGACAATTGATATCAAACAAACTTACTTAAATTGCATTAGATAATCCTGTTGTCTCAATTTATGAACATAGGAAGTGTAATTTTTATGGACTTTTAAAGTTGTTAATGATTGAACATTGATGAAATTCTGAAGCTTCATTCAGATACCAGTCCTGTGGATGGTGTTTTTAGGATGCTAGAAGTTTTTTCCGTTGCATTGTATATTTTTTTGGTATTGTCATCAACGGCCATTGATGTTATACGACGACGTTAAACTGTGGAGTAATAATAAATTATAAATTATCGCAATTATACCCAGATATCCAAATTTTCTCCAACTGTTTGTGATCTGGGTTTTACTCTGGATCCAATCCTTTCTCTTATTGACCATGTTAACCGAATCTCTCGAACTTGCTTCTATCACCTGCGACAATTGCGTACTATCCACCACTCACTCTCCCTTCAAGCGGTCGAGGCGCTTGTCCATGCTTTGATTTGCTCTAGAGTCGACTTTGGAAACTCTGCCTATGCTGGTCTCTCCTCTCTTAACCTCTCTAAACTTCAGTCTATTCTTAATGCTGCTGCTCGCCTAATTGCTGGTCTTCCCAAATTCTCCCACATGTCAGTCTTTATTCGGGACACTCTTCATTGGCTTCCTGTACCTCAGCGCATTGAATTCAAGATTCTGACCCTTATGCACAACTCTCTTCTCGGGGTAGCCCCCTCTTATCTTCGGGCATTGTGTAACTTGGTCTCCACTCTTCCTGGCCACTCTGCCCTTCGCTCGGCTGCTAATGGCCTTCTAGTTGTCCCGCGCATGCGTGGAGCTACGGCCCAGTCCAGAAGCTTCGCATATCTTGGTCCTACTTGTTGGAACCGCCTTCCTCACAAGATACGTTCTGAGCTTCTAGACCTTTCTCTTTCCCTGTTTCACAAACGCCTGAAGACTATACTTTTTGTTAGCGAGCATAAACTTCATGCAGAATTAAAACAGCCTCATTTAAATATGATGTTGGAATCGAAATATCGCGTGCATAGGTGAGGTTGTGGGCAATGGTACAAAATTATTGTAAAACGTCGGAAACAAAAAATGATCTTCTTACACACCTCATAAAAAATGCAATTGACGTAATAAGTTTAACATTATTTTAAATTTTTTGTTCTGTAACAAAAACATAATGTCGAGAGAGGAGGAAAGAAAAAAAGAGTGGCTAAACAGGCACACCAAAAAATACTCGCGAGTTGAGTCAGTCGGCTTAGTCAGCCGGTGAATTCAATGCGCTGAGGTACAGGAAGCCAATGAAGAGTGTCCCGAATAAAACCAGCAACCAGCTGACCAGCTGCAGAGGCTTAACAGGGGATTCAGCCACAGGCAGAGAGGTAGGTTGAACAGTAGAGAGGGGCAGGTAGAACTGACCAGGGAGAGTTTGTAAATTACCAAAATTGGAAAGGAGTTTGTTCGTTTGGAGGACGGGTTAGCAGACGAGCTCGAGAAGGCTCGCTGGCCTGGGGCCGACCGGTGAGAAGCCAGGAAGAGAGTTTAACTAAGGCATGAGGAGGAACGCATCAGTTAGTCAGCCGGAAAGAGTCAGAGGAAAAGGTTGGTCGAAGAGAGTGGAAGAAGAATCGGAGGAGACGAGGAGGCCAGGAACATCGGCAGAGGAAAAGAAGGGAACGAGGAAGAACTGAATGATATGGTACTCACTTGTTGAGTGAAACATTTGAAGCAAATAAAGCATTGCCAATCTCAAGCTAGAATCAAAGCGGCGGCGGCATTTGCAGTTTAACGTCACTGTGTGGTAACAAAGACCATTAGCGACGCCCTCCTTCTTTATTTAGGCTTGGGACTGGCACTGGCCGAGTGCAACCAGTGGCGGAGTTTAGAATCAAAGACAATGCTAATCTCTTTTATAAGCGTCGAAAAGAGAAAAGAGCTACTTTGTCTTAAGATTAATTAAAAGCATGTCTTTATACAATCGTCTTTATATAATCTATATATAATGGATCTAATGAATTGTTGTCATACTGCTGCAGTTATGTTATTTTAGATAATTATCTATGATTCTTATTATCTTTACGTTCTGCAATAATTACAATTAAAGCCTAGCAAACAATGTGTGTCATAAGACACCTTTTAAAATAGGGTATTCAGAATTATAAATACGTAAATATGGCGATATCTGCAGTAAGTGACCTGGTGGATGATCTCTCGCGGCCAACTTTATTTACACCCGAAGTCAAAAAGAAACAATATCTTTTTCTTTGGCTTCGGCGTGAAACTCCGATGCAGTGTCCGCTCTCTTTTTCTTTGGTTTGCTGCAGTTTAACGACACTGTCTGCTATCAAATACCATTCTCTGCGTCCTTCTCCTTCAATTTCTTTCCAGCTTCAGTCAACATCTTAGGACAATTATAGGTCATCATTGATACTCTAGACAAATGCTGATGGATTAAAACAACATGCACACTATGTAGAAAGCTTTGTTGTATGATTCATTGTCATTTCGGGATTCTATTGTCTAACGCTATCTATATATAAATTCACATCGTCGATAACGGAGGCAACAGTATCAATAGTAGAAGCATCAATTGCACGACGATGTGTTATGACAAAGATCGCTGTCTCCACCCTCCCCTGTATCTACTCGTGGGACTGGCACTACCCGAGTTCAAGCACTAGCAGGAATAATTTAGGCTGAAAACCACTCAGCGGAATAATGGTGAGATGGCGTGGCGACAGAGCTGTGACTCTTGCATCAAATTAATGTCATTGGAGTTTTAGTCAAGAGCATTCTTCAAGATGGATTATTATTATTATTGTTGGCCAGTTCGATATCGTTAGCAAAACACAGAAAGTTGTGTAGAAAGTGTGATATTGGACTTCATATGCAATGATTCAACGAATTGTATGACAAAACATGAAAATGTTTCAGTGAACGTCATAACATTGGTTGACAATCAAGTCAAAGCTGATTTAAATGACAAAATGAATTTTGACTTGCGCCTGTAGTCATGATGAAAGTCGCGTTCTGCACCACTTTGACACATAAATTTTCTCGGAGGCATCCGTCGTTAAAATTTAAAACCTGTGCTCATGATTGTTTACAAAAGTTAGTAAATATTGAGTTTGCAGTCAGTGCGAAAATTCGAATAAATTTGTTTTTTCTCTTATTTTTAGAAACTTGTAAAAGCGTTTTAGAGGGGTGCAAGGGTCATCACCGTTTGAATTTGAAATGAGACGCAGCTAGACCGAAAAAGATATATTTAGCATTTGGTCTTGGTGTGAAGGTTGAAACAGCATTTTTTCACGTTTTTTGAATAACATCTTAAAGCAGTATTGATGATCACGTACTATAAATCATGTCCACGTACAATAGAGTTTATTTACATGATATCATGGCATGATACACTAGATATTTTTGCTGAATGACATATGCATTAAAATAATAGGTTGAATGGCTGATATTGAACGCCTTTCTGATACGATGATCTTGCATTGGTCCAAATCGGGCAATACTCTTTTGAGACGTAGTAGAAGGCGCTCTATAGTCCACCATTATTTGCAATCTGACAGTGCCAGTCACAAGGAGTAGAGGGCGTCAATAGCATTTAATAGTCCACATAGTAGCTAAACTGAGACTATAGCTACAAAAGGAGCTCTCGTTGGACACCTTTAGAACCTTGATAAATACTTTTATATAAACTTAAAGGGCGACACGTCAACAGATTTTCTCAGAGCGTGAGCTATTCAGTAGTTTCAATCAAACGATGCTATTTTATTTATTTATATATTTCAGAAATTTATATAGCGCCTCTTCGAGGTAGGCCACCCAGAAGCGCTCCCGGTCCCACCACGGCTAAATAAAACAGGTTTTAGGTTCTTAACCCGTCGGGGATGAGGTGGGGTATGACACACCCCAGAGTTATTCTACTTTAAAATTTTAGCAGAAAACGTGGAGCCAGGTCAAATTATTTTTTCTACCTTTATGAATATGACATACGGACACTTTACCGTAATTTTAGATATTTTGAACGAACACTTTTTTTATTTTGTCGCATATTTAAACGAAAATGGTTTTTTTCGTATGCAAACTATTATACGTGTTGATTTTATGAGCCATTCGTTTAGCATGAGAGTGTGCATTGAATACGCCAATACTGTGTTGATACATGCAATTGAGAAGGCTGACGGCAATAGGACTAAAGCATTTTATGTTGTATAGAAATAAATATGGCTATTCGTGCATTTGATAAAAAAAACTTGAACAGGCTAAGTACACATTGGATGGGTTCACCTTCTGGCCATCTAATAAGGATGCAAGATATTTGTTCGTGGTAATCGTCTGTTTAGTCGATAATTTTTCATAGAAGAATAGTTTCACTCAAATTAATGTTTTCCATTTGATATCAGGACTTGAAAATGAAAATATGCATTGCGATATGTCATACCTCACCTCACCTCACCTCTGGCGTTACAATTCGTCACCTCACTTCCGAAGGGCTAAGACAAATCGAGACTTGTAGTGAGAGGCAATAATTGCGCATGAGCATTACAATCTTTAACTCAATACGTTGCTGCATATTCAGCCAGTGCAATTCGCTCCCTATAAAATTTGATGTATAGATTAGACACCGTTTTATATGAATTTTATCATGCAATAAATAAGTGATTGGCGTCGTTGAGTCACTACTCTTCGTCGCTTTCTGAGTCCAGTAATAATGTTCTACAGTCCACATGAACGTCGATTTGTCTCATACCTATAACAGGCTTATTACTATCTGCACCGTTACACATTAGGCTTCGTTGCATATAAACTGCACTTGTATACATTTACCATTCATAGTGTTCAATGCCGCACAGACAAACGCAGTATGGCAATGTGTGCAAACTGTGCATCAAATGAGCATTTCATTAAAGTTGAGCAAATTCATTTCGCATTTCATATAAAGTAGTATCCGCAGTTTATGATTAAATTGTGTGGCCAATAGCTTTCTTTTGGTGATTTTTGATATTGTTTTTCAGCCTTGCCATAGAAAGGCAACTACCTCAGATGTTCATCGGCGCTCACGATCAAATACAAACAGAGAATGAGCGCTGGAAACTATAAATGAGCGTTGTTAGCGGTTTGTTTTGAGATTATTCCATCGTACGATAATTATTCTAAATTTTCAGCTTCTTCTCAAATAATTATTTGACAGAACGTTGTAAATCTCCGTTTTTATTATTTTATCAGCAACTATCCATGGAAAACATATTCAGAATGAGAAGACTGAGATGGATGGGGCATGTCTTTCGTATGGACGGAGACAGGAGAGCGAAACAAGTGATGAACTGGAACACGTACTGGAGAAAGATGGAAACGAGGAATACCGAGGAAGAACTGGCCATAAACAGTCAGATACGACCTAAGACACTTTGAGCTGACATGGGAGGAGTGGCGTTGGATAGAGAGGGGTGGGGGGCAGTCATGCACAGGCAGGTCTAAGCCTCTAAGGTATAAGCAGGAGGCGTCCATAGTTTAACGACTGCTTATGACAACTCAGCTATAGTGAGTAAATTGCCCGTCGACTGGAGTACGAAGAGGCAAGAGAGAGGACTTGTCTGATTGGTCATCCGCCATTGTTATATGCCGTGGCTATGAAAACGATGTCGCTATAATTCTGAAAGATTTGATTTATGAATCGTTTCCCCTCTTTCGGCTTCAAACCAATGAAAAAATGTTTTGAATTGTACTCATATTGTGAATAAATTACTTAAAAGAGGTGTTTGAAGGGTCATCCCATCTGACGTAATTTTCCCGGAAGGTCTATCGGACCAATGACCAGTTCCTGTTACTACCACTTTAGACGACTTAGGGGAATTAGAAGATCGGTGTCCTCCAAGGTCTTTACGACTATGGCACATCTCCTCATTATTTGACTACTGTAACTCCCTATTAATTGAGCTTCCTAAGGTTCGCTTGTCATCTGTGCAATCTGTCTTAAATTCTGCTGCTAGACTTATTGCGTGACTTCCTCGATACTCGCACAGATCTATTTTCATTACTCATGACCTTCACTTGCTTCCGATCTTTGCCCGAATCAGATACAAAGTCTCTCTTCTAGTTCTAGTTACTAAGTCCTTGCAGGGCTTAACGTCTAAATACCTGTGTGACTTAACGTGTAAGCCTCTTTCTGCAAGATCTTCACGCCCTCTTCGTTCTGCTGACCGCCCTGATCTATTTGTACCCAGATTACGAATCTCATTAGCCCAACATCGAGCTTTTGCTATTGTTCGTACTTTCATTTGGAATCAGCTTCCTTCTTAAATTCGTGGCAGGAACTCATGTCCTCCGTAACCTCTTTCCACTACAGCGTGACCGATTATATAACTTTAGAGAAATGCCCCCACAATTTAATCCTCCGAAATAAAAACTCGTTAAACTTGATCCCAAGAATATTATTCCGATTTACGAAACATGTACTAACTAGTTTGACCATAAGCTTTAAGCAGCCATACTGTTAATTTTACTAATGTAAGCCTACAGCGTTCGGTCTGTTCTGTCTGGTTTTTTTATCGAATTAAACGAATATGCATAAGGATTCTTGTAGGAAATTCACCTGCATCTTTTCGCTGCTTGAAGACGTTTCTCTTTTCATGGGCCTGTCACGCTGATAGCGCTTCTGATTAGCTCTGCTGTGAGAAGCGCTTTACAAATGCTTTACTAGATTAGATTGCTGCGAAGGAACAACTTTTTTCTTTCGCCATGGCTGGACTGGGAGCGCCTCTGAGAAGTTTCTTGAAGTGGCGCTATATAAGTTCTTATAATGAATGAATCAATCAATCAATCAATCAATGAAATCAGAGTCTGCTTGAACACCATCAACTCGTGTTTTTAAGGAGATATAAATTTCATATTTCGAGCAGGTCTTTGGTTAATGGCTATACTCGAAGCGTAATCTGAACGATGATAAACAAAGTTTGGTAAGAATGGCGCTACTCATGATTTCGCTAAACTACAATTAATAGATTTTAAAAACGCTAGTAATTTATCCACTCATTTCAAAAGTAAGCTGTTTAAGTGGAAAATACAGAGAATGGGATATCTACTGTCAGTAAATATGGGAATCGAGAAGAAGATTGGCGAAATAGAGAGAAAATCTTCAGGCGCTCTAGACACTTTTTTGCTAAAAGGTAATACACCAAATTTTAAAAAAAGGACAAACGTTATAATTTGATAACTTTTAGTGAGTCCACTCACTGTTTTTTGACGAACCAACAACATAACGCACTCAAAAATGAAAATAAACAATTCTGCACAGATATATTCATTCCAACAAATAGCATTATTGAAGAATCATGTTAAATCCATTATATACAGTTTACAATTGTGAAATAATGCCTCTACAATGATTGTGCAACACCTTTCTACCCTGGCCACATTTTTTATCAGCATAGAAACAGGAATGGATAAAATTAATCATCTTCCTTGTGATCATTTTAAATATACTGGACCAGGTATATGGAACTCGTTTCCTAATCATGTTCAACAAGCTTCCAGTTTACAAAGAGCAAAAACACTACTGCGCAGCTACTTGGTTAATGACTGCAAAGATATTTAACCTTGTAGGCACTGATTTTATTTGATTTGATTTTTATTATTATTTGTTGTGTTTGTTTTGCGTTCTTTAGTTAAGTTTACTACATTAACTGTAGTCTCATGCTGTTCTTTTAGCCCAGTGATTTTCAACCGGGGTTCCGCGGAACCCCAGGGTTCCGCGGGCGTCGACCAGGGGTTCCGCGGCAGTTTGAAATAAAATTTTATAACATCAGCCGAAATCACAAAATCATTAACATTCAGTCGAATTATTTCACAGCTTTAAGTCATTCTTACTTAAATAACTTTATTACGTGAATGCATAACTGTTTCTGTTGTTTTACAACATATAGGACTTATAATGACCCTCCTTTCATGAATGAATCTGCGCGTTAGAATCGACATTTAAAAGAATCGTATACGCTATATCAAAAGGAAATCTATAATGCCTAGATGCCCTGCATCTTCAACTGTCGTTAAGACACAATTTTTTTATAATTGACTTTTTAAACTATTCAAATGGAAACTCTATTAACAATTTCTTCCCATTAGAATCTGTTGAGCACTGTAGGCCAACGACTGGTTAGGTTAATTCTTCTTTGGATCGGTTAACATTGGAGAGACAGTGGTTAATTTTTGATTCAGATGTATCGGATTTACCAAGTTTTGCAATTGTAAAGCCTATAAGCCTGTCTCACGAATTTTTAACCGATAGGTTTACGCACTATTTGTTATTCGAACATCACACAATATGTGCCAAACAAAAATCATATGGTCGATTATTGTGACAGAGACACTATTTCAGACGAGACGAAGGATGCAACCAGCGTTGGACTTGGGACTTGCCTCCAAACGAAGCTGAAACTCACATGCAGGCTGAGGTCCCTCTGCCCCGCTATAAAATAACCAGTCGTAATCTTCTAATTTCTAAAGCGCCACTCGAAAGCCAAGCGCGGGACACCGAGCGCTGCGTTGAGTCAAAAGGGTTGTCCGTAAGAGTAGTCCATGGTGGTCCGGGTTGAAGTGCCGTAGGATCAGAAGGGTGGAACAGCTACTAAAGTGGGTGTTGTGGTACCAAGCACAAGTTTCGCAATAACTTTGAAGAAGGAATCAGAATGCTTTGTAGCATAACATAAACTGGTCAAGCATTGATAGAATGCATCGAATTTCCATTTTCAATATTTTATCCGTTTGATAGTTGGCGAAATAGGGCTTACAGCAGAAATGCAGCTGTTCTCTGTTAGTGTTTGTGCACTGGACTTATTCGTTGACTCCATAGAATTCTAAGGCATGCATTTGTAATGTACTATTATGTACTGCACCAGAAGTGCAAATAATGCGCATTAAAACTCTTGAACTGTTTAAAACTGAATATTATTTTTAAAAATTGCAAGTGCCCAACTACATACATAAGCTTATCTTGGAGCACTGGACAGGTGAAATGCGGAGGGTTCCGCGAGCCAATGAGTGCTTGAAAAAGGTTCCGTCACTGCAAAAAGGTTGAAAACCACTGTTTTAGCCTATTGTTCAATTCATTATGTCAACCGTCTAGCCATCTGTTAAAATTGCATATGTAATTAGGTGTCCCTGTTAGCGGGATATTCATCCCTTAGGGCCTTCCTTGTTGCCATCCGATTATGTGAAGCATGTTATACTATGTCTATTGTGTATGTTGATGATTCGTTACAATAAATGAATTGAATTGAATTGAATTGAATTGAATTGAATAGTGTGGTATCCCCGTTTAAAAAAAAAATTAACGTACAATAGAGTGTAAAACGACTATTTTAAACGTCAGAATTATACATAATCGAGAGATCTAACTTTAAAAAGGTATACAATAACGTACAGTTTGAAAGATATTTCCGGCATAGATACTTCATCGGCAATGAACGGGGTATCCGCTGTACGTCGCCACCATCTGACTGCCATGCGTGTTGAAGTGGGTCATCGGTGTATTATAATAGATCCTCCTCCTTATTTATATCCACGGTCTAACTACAGCATCACGAACGGTCTAACGCTACAACTAGCTCCGCTCGTCACATCACATCTCTCTCTTAGGTTGCCATCGAAAAACGCAATTCTCTGTCGCCGTCATAACCGGTCGCAGTAAAGACGCCATTATTTAAATTATGCCCAAATTGGAGAGAGAGAGAGAGAGAGAGAGAGAGAGAGAGAGAGAGAGAGAGAGAGAGAGAGAGAGAGAGAGAGAGAGAGAGAGAGAGAGAGAGAGAGAGAGAGAGAGAGAGAGAGAGAGAGAGAGAGAGAGAGAGAGAGAGAGAGAGAGAGAGAGAGAGAGAGAGAGAGAGAGAGAGAGAGAGAGAGAGAGAGAGAGAGAGAGAGATTAATTTTGAGCACTTTCGGTCATCAAAAAACAGATTATTTGGTATTAGAAAATAGCCATAAAAGCCCTCTACAGAATAGCATAATTTATTTCTATTAAAAATAAATCATGAATAAGTTATAATAGAAAAAAAAATGAAAATTGTATGAAAATAAAATACATTTATGTGCATTTTTATTTATTTTGAGCACTCCAGGTCATCAAAGACAAATTATTTAGTAATAGAAAATAGCCCTAAATGCCCTCTACAGAATAGCATAATTTATTTATATTAAAAAACAAATTATGGATAAGCTATAATAGAAAAAACATGAACATTTTATGAAAATAAAACACATTTATAATACATTTTAATTTATTTTGAGCGCTTCCGATTGCCAAAAGACAACTCAATGAGCATGGAAATGTAGCCCCGCATTCCCTCTATAGAATGGTATAATTTGTGTCTCTTCATATTACAGCTACCTAAAACGTCAAAATTTTATTCCAAACGGAACACGATTGATTTGGAAAAAACCTGGGGGCGTGGCAACCTGGTAGCCCGAGGGTTAAAGACAGACCCAATAACGTTAAAATCTGTGCTGAACCCTAACACTGACAAACGCAGTCGTCTCTAACACCTTTTAAAACGTTGCGTACCTGGGCTATATAAGCATGAATAATGAGTATAATGTAATAGATGTCCACTTTGCGACAATAATGTTATTAAATGGCAACTTATTGAAGAGGAACTAAAGTTTCAATTTTCGCATGAAGTAATTTGAATTCGAAATTTAAATCAAGACTGAAACTGCAATGAGAATATTCCAATAGCATAAACTAAAACTAAAATTTTAAACTGCCAACTCGAAACTGCGATTGAAATGGCACATCTTTGCTTCGTCTTTGTTCGTCTTATTGGTGCCGTTTCCAGAAACGACTTCCATGCTCTTCGTCTGCTTTTTCCCATCGTTTATTGATCGTCCCAACCAATTGAGGCCACGCCCTCATGACTTCGTACTGCCCGTATATAACAACAACAAGCACATCATTCAGGTACAAAAGTTACACAAAGCATCTACAGTATCACCAAGTTATTAGACACTACTCAATCCAATAACTTAATTAGGTAACATAATCTATTGACCTGTTTAACCTACAAATTCCTGCCAACCCGAGATGACATACATCACATGTCACAAGAGTTTGCATAAAAAATCTAATGCTCGTTAACGATGACAAATTATCTAGTTCCATTTGACAAGTGTAAACATGAAGCATTTTTATTTTAATTACACTATTATATTCATATCTAAAGAAGCTACATGCTTCATCAGCTTGGTGGGGCTTTATTGGTCAGAGCGCCGTCATATTCGACGAGTTCCTTCCTGAAGATACTCCCTCCTTTGAGCAGATAATTTTATGAGCTACGCTTTTTACTGCTGTCCTGGACCCTCGTGCAACGTTGAAGAAGCTCCACACTGACGTATTTCTGTGAAATCTTGCAAATGGCGGTTGACGCTAGACACCTTTAAAATAAATGCATTTTGTTTTTTAAATAGGTAAATGTGGAAATGTGTGTGCCTTCAAGCCGCAAACTGTTAACTGTGAGGAAGTACAAACACAATCCTAAGACGAAAGAGCATGCACTAAGATTTAAACAAAATGTATCCAAAAGAGTCTTTATGGTCTGTGAGGCAAATGTGTTGCAGAAGTTTTTTCGAACCAAACCAGTAAAATTATTTAAGGAAATAACCACACAGGCAGGGGTTGAGGTACTCAAAATTCTTAAAACAGACAAAGGTTTGTGAATTCTTGTACCCACTGAAGCGCAGAGGGATAGGATTTTAACCCTCGAATGCCCAAGGGGGGGTCCGACCGGACCCCAGGCCCGTTTTTCCCGGATAACTTGTTAACGGCTATGGATCTGCAAAAATGCTTTTAGGTATTCCTAGAGCAACCATTTGGGCATCGAATGGTATATTTTGCGTGAGTATTGTCCAGCCCCATACCCCACAACCACAGCATATACTAAGGGTACCGCACAATATGCGGTTATTTGCCTTACATGCGTATGGTTACTGGCCAATAAATAAATGGTCAGCGCACGTTATATGAAATAAAGATTCATATAAATTATTGTGATTTAAGATACATCAATCGATTGCAAATTCATTTGGGATTACATAGAACTAAATTCTGTAACGATATTCCAAGCCCTTCTCAAGATACAAACATAAAAACGATAGGCTTCCTTCGGTCAATGACGCAAGCAAGCATAAAATGTGTATCACGATATTTTACACTCCTATTATACACCAGGTGGTGCCATTGTGTTATAAGATACATCAATCGATTGCAAATTCATTTGGGATCACATAGAACTAAATTCTGTAACTATATTCCAATCCCTTCTCAAGATATTCACAAAAAACGCTGGGTCCGCGCGGCCCCCCCCCTTGGGCCTTCGTGTACCAAAAAATACCTTGGGCACTCGAGTGTTAAAGCCAACAAATCTTTGTTGAAGCAGTGTCACTGTGACTTTGTCCAAATCCATATCAAAAGCAACCTTCCTCTTCGAATTAATCGTGAAATGGCATTATGGTAAATCCATGAGAATGTTGAAAATCTATCTGAACTGGCCCTGTCCATTGAAGCTGTTCAACTTAAAACTATTGGCAATCCTGATACCAGTAAAACAAACCTAGTCACTCTTCTAACAGGGGAAAGACTTATTCCCTTTAATAATTTTGGGAGGAGGTTTAAAGTCCATGAATATATACGAAAACCTATGAGATGCGACAAATGTCAAAGATTTGGCCATATCAAGCATCAATGCACAAGTGCATGTCGTTATTTGCATAGGATGCGACGGGAATCATTTATACAGTGCTTTCCCAGCTTATGACATTAGCGCGATAGTGGTCTACCTTTGTAAGTTTATAGAAACCTGTTGAAACGTTGTACAGGTGTTTAAAGTGGCAGTTTAGTCGTCGGATATGAAAAGATCTCCAGCGTTAAATGGTCATTTCGCTAATTTTGAGAGTATCCATTTATAATCTGCACATACTACGTGACATGCTACGTCGTCGTCGTCGTCGTCGTCATCATCATTGCGTTCTATGGGCTCAGTGCCCGCTGGTGTCAATCGCATGTTTCACCATCCGTCTCCACTTGTCTCTCTCCTGTGCCATTCTGGTTAGTCGACTTCGGTACGTAGAGGTCGACACAAGATTGCAGGAGGACAGGTAAGAGTATATTAAAGTATAATTCAAATTGACAAGTATGTGTCGTGACAAGACATGCCCGACACGAGAGATAATATTTTTGATATTTTCCTGGAAATTGTATGCACGATGTCGATTGGCAACTTATTGTCTCATTATTATATTCAGTGTCTTTATTGCCGTCTTGTTGTTTGCATCGAAAAGCATCTGCAAGAATAAGGAATATATTACGTTGAACACCGATTTAGAGGTGTCTAACTTAAATCAATGGAAATCATAATTTTCTGGTGTGTGCTAACCGACGTCGTGCATCTGAAGAACCCGTTTAATTACATCCTTATGTTGTGTAAACTGACTGTAAAGTGATGCAGTGCAACATAAAGTTTATTTATATGTCGCTGCATAAAGCCTCTCAGACGCGATCGACAGGTGATCAACACTAGCTGAAAGTCTACATCTTCAATTGTGTAGAGGACAACATTTACACATTGTCTTTGATTGTAGTCAGTGCTTTCAGCCCTGAGGAGTTTATCTAGGAGTTGCGCTATATAAATTCGAGTTCAAGATTACCGGTACTTTATTGTCAGAAACGGATGTTGGAATGTTCGAAAGTAGGGAACGGTACAACAAGACATTTTTTAGGCAAACCGCTGAAGACTGGTGCCCCTCTTCATAAGCAATAATAATAATATTCGTTTATTCAAATTCAATCTGACACACCGCAGAACGATTACAGGTACAAGTTATACGAAATACGGCAAGCTTCGCACGACACGCAGGTCGGCTACAACAAGTTCGGTATAGCTTAACACTAAGTGGCCTTAGTGCTGGCACGCTCCTGGTACGGCCAAGCCAGAATAGGGAGGGGCGATCTTATTTTCAACAGACCGGAGGCAAACAACACAGCAGAAAGCGCCACTGGCAGCTAACAGAAAATTCAAAATGACTTTGCTTGGCTGTCAAATAGCTGAATTTGATTCCGGTAATAACAAGTGACCATCTGTGTTCAATATGAATTCTTTCATTCGCTGGTGCATTTATGTAGCGCCTCTTCAAGGGGGCTACTCAGATGAGCCCCCAACCTCAGCGCGGCCAAATAAAACTGTCTTAAGATGAATAAAAGAATGTCTTTATATAATCGTCTTAATATAATCTATATATAATGCATCTGATAAATTGTTGTCATACTGCTGCAGTTATGTTATTTTAAATCATTATCGATGATACTTATTATCTTTACGTTTTGCAATAATTATAATTCAAGTCTATCAACCAATGTGTGTCATAAGACACCTTTTAAACATAGTATTCCGCGTCATAAATAGATAAATATGGCGAAATTTACAGTCGGTGTCCATTTTGAATATCTCTCACACACACAGAGTCGTTTTACGGCCAAGTTTATTTACACCAGAAGTAAAAAAAAGAAACAATATCCTGTTCTTTGGTTTGTTGCAGTTTAACGACACTATCTGGTATAAAATATCATTCTCTGCGGCCTTCGCCTTCAATTTGTTTCCAGCTTCAGTCAACATCTTAGGACAATTAGGTCAACATTGCTACTCTAGACAGATGCTGAAGGATTAAGACAACACGCACACTATGTAGAAAGCTTTGTATGATGCTTCATTGTCAATTCGGAATTCTATTGTCTAACCTCATCTGTATATAACTTCACATCATCGATAACGTAGGCAGCAGAAGCAATAGCATCAATTTAACGACAATGTGTCATGACAAAGATAGCTACTAGGGTGGAGTGAAAAAAAATTTTTTCGAATTTCAAATTCCGTTAGCGATCAAAAGTTGCGTATGGTATCACAGAATTGCTACAAAAAATTTGAAATTTTTATGTTGACGTCTTCTGCCCTCTACCGGACGATTTAAGGACGCCATATTGATTTTCAGTACTGTCAGGCAATTTAGCCTGCAATATTTCATGTTTACGTCAACCAAAGTGATAGAATTCCATCATCGTGACGTGACCTAAACTATTATGTATTCTTAGTAGTATTCGTAGTATTTTTTAAATACATTCTAATTGAATTTCATTTTCTTAGCAAACTGTAGAAGCAACATGGCTGAGAGTCGCTTAAGACTTCAGAGAAAAGTGAGCATCTGTCCAATATTTGGAGTTGCAAAGCGAATGAAACTAGATGTCTTACCAACTATTCGAGATCTTCTTGAGGACTACCAATGGGTAAGGCTTGATTTACGTAAACATCCAGTTAAAGAGCCCGAAGCATTCGAAATTGTCAGTGTTCTAGTTAAAAAAGTGAAAGAAATTTGGACACGGGCCTCTGTCCCGACTGTTACGATAGATCGAATCACTAAACTTGTGCGAATCCATCATGATCAGTATCTAAAGTTAATCCGATACCCCGCATGTAAAAGAAGTGCCAACTACGAGCAGAAGGTCGCACAATTCAGAGAACATGCAATAAATACGTTGTTTGACATTGCCAGTTGCAAGTGCTCAGATCCAGCCGCATGTAAATGTCCAAAAGAAGGAAAGATTCCGGTGGAAGAAAGACAATTTCTAAAAGACCAAAGAACTGTAAGGACAATGATGATAGGGTCAATCGACCGGCCGAAAACAGAAAAACTTATGCTTAGAGCACAACGGAAGAAGGACGCAGCGATGCGACTTACATCAAGCGGTGCTTCAACATCAAGGTCGGTTGATGAGCTTGATGAACATTATTCATCTGACAAAAACCTTGAAGGTGACGAAACCGATAATGGATCTTCAGCAGGCAAGGAAGAAATGGAAGACAAAAAAATCGCCAAAACTCAACACTCACAACAAAGACGACGACTGACGAACACGGCACAAGCGTCAGAGAGATATGGAATATCTGACAGAGCAGCAGCAGACATTGCTTCGAGCCTACTTACAGATTTCGGAATAGTAACAACTGGCGATAAATCTGAGGTTATTGACCGTTCCAAACTCCGAAGAGAAAGAAAAAGACTGCGTGAAGATTTGCTTCAGGAATCCGCAAGCCATTCTTCGGATCTTCGCGGTCTATACTTCGACGGCAGAAAAGACAAGACTCTACTGCAGGAAAATATTGGAGGTAAGTTACATCGCAGGACTGTTATTGAAGAACACATAGTATTGATTGAAGAACCCGACTCGAACTATTTGGGACACATTGCTCCAGTGCGTGGCAGTGCTGAGTGTATAAAGCAGGCCATACTGGATTTCTTCGAAGAAAGAAAGATAAGCATGGAATTATTGGCTGTCATGGGATGCGATGGAACGGCTGTCAACACAGGACATAAGGGTGGTATTATCAGATTGTTAGAAGTACATCTTAAGCGTCCACTCCACTGGTTCATATGCCTATTACATAGCAACGAGCTACCGTTACGTCACCTCTTCGAGCAACTTGATGGCAGTACTACCGGACCACGAAGCTTTTCAGGCGAACTTGGAACACAAGTTCAACGATGTGAGAACATGCCAATGGTTAAATTCCAGCAAATTGAATGCGATTTACAAGTGCTACCTGACTCTGTTCTGCAGGATCTCAGTACAGACCAGAGATACTTGTACGACATGTCTCAAGCTGTATCTAGTGGTATATGCGATGAGGCACTGTTGCATCGAAGTCCTGGAAAACTAGTAATGTCTCGTTGGTTGACTTTAGCCACGAAAGAGCCAAGCAACTGTCTCTCGACAATTACTGAGTTCGTATTGAAAGTTTACGCCCCTGTTTGGTTTGCAGTAAAGTCCAAACCCTCCTGCAAAGATGGTGCAAAGCATCTGTGGATGCTTGCTAACAAATCACGATACTTGCCTGATTATTTAAAGTCAATAGTTGATCCAGTTATTCAGAGAAACACCTTCTTTGCTCATCCTGAAAATGTACTTCTTTCAATGATCACGGATGAGAGAAAATCAATTCGAGAATTAGGATTCAGAAGGATAATGAAGGCGCGATCGAGTAAGAAGCCTCAGAGAGGAATTCGCATATTTCACCCCCCAAGTTTGAACTTTCATGCAGCCGACTATACAGAATTAATTGACTGGCAGTCAAGTGAAGTGACAGAGCCACCTCTAACGAAGGACATAAATGATGACGACCTGGAACAGTTGATCCACAATGCCGACGACTCCGCGATTGATTTACTTCGCTTTCCAAAGTTTCCATGCCATACTCAAGCAGTCGAGAGGTCTGTCAAGACAGTTACAGAGTCATCATTGCTGGTTGTTGGACAGCATGCAAGAGATGGATTAGTTCGCGCAAGACTTGAAGCTAGAAAGATAATGCCAACATATGAAACAAAGCGTGATTTCAATACTAAATAATTACATACAGAACTCCACTAATAGCGAATTCCAGGATATGGACGCCATTTTGTCCGCCATTTTGGTTTTCGTGCAGTGCTACCTGAATGACATTGGCTTCATCATATTTGTTGACCTCGAAAATGTTGACTCAGACCCTGAAATCATGATTCCATTGCATACATGACTTCATCAATTGCCATTTTAAGATTCTGGCCGCCATTTTGTCCGCCATTTTGATTTTTTGAAGTGCTACATATATATCTTTGATTCCATTGCATTCCTTGAACCCTATAATCTTAATTTAGAGCCTAAAACCGTGTTTCTGTCACATAAAATGCTTTACTTTTAGTCATCTGAAGTAATTGGCAGCCATTTTGTCCGCCATCTTGTTTTCCCATGGAATCGCTAATAATCCAGATTGCTAACTGCGATTTTCGTTTTTCTGAGGGTCAAATTAGTCTAAAAACACCAGTTAGCAAATTGTTACATGACTTGCTTCTAACATTGGAATTTTCAGATACCAAGCCTGGTCTAAAAATGCCTGACAGTATTTAAAATCAATATGGCGTCCTTAAATCGTCCGGTAGAGGGCAGAAGACGTCAACATAAAAATTTCAAAATTTTTGTAGCAATTCTGTGATACCATACGCAACTTTTGATCACTAACGGATTTTGAAATTCGAGAAAAAATTGTTTTTCACTCGGATTCACTCCACCCTAATAGCTACCACCGCCCTCCTCCTTCATCTACGCGTAGGACTGGCACTACCCGAGTTCGAGCAGTGGCGGAATTATAATAATTTAGGCGGGAACCACCCGACGATGTAATGGTGACATGGCGTTGCAACAAAGCAGTGACTCTTGCATCAAACTAATGTCGTTGTAGTTTTATTCAAGAACATTCCTCAATATGGAACAGACGAATTATTATTTTTATTATTGACCAGTTGAGTATCGTTAGAAAAAAACCGAAAAGCTGTGTATAAATTGTGATATTGGACTTCATATGCAATTATTCAAACGAATTGGATGACAAAACATGAAACAGTTTCAGTGAAAGTTAAGACACTGCTTGACGATCTAGTCAAAGATGATTTAAATGACAAAATGTTTTTACTTGCTTCTGTAACCATGAAGATAGTCGCGTACTGCTTAACTTCCAGGCCTCCCTCCCAGAGTGCACCACTTTACAAGAAAAATATCTCCGAGGCATCCGTAGTTAAAATTTAAAACTTGGTTCACATGTTTGCACGCCGTGTTGACAAATGTTAGCGTCGACCTGAAAGCAAAAGTTGGTAGATATTGGGTTAACAGTCAAGGCGAAAATTGGTATGAATTAATTTGTCCTTTTGTTTTTCTTATAATTCTATAATTTTGTACAAGCGTTTTAGAGGTGTGTAATGGTCATCACCGTTTGAATTTGAAATGAGACACAGCTTGACCGAAAAAGTTATTAACTTTAGCATTGGGTCTTCGTGTGAAGATTGCAACGGCATTTTATTTCCATTCTTAGAGTAACATACTTGAGACTGGCACTGTAAAAGTACTATTAGTTGTGCAGTTAATATGTACTAAATAACTTTTGGTTCGAGCCTGGATTGCCCATGAATTCATATATCATCAGAAATTTTTACTTCATCTGTTTTCTTTCTCTAGTTCTCTACTGACGTGTGTGTGTGTGTGTGTGTGTGTGTGTGTGTGTGTGTGTGTGTGTGTGTGTGTGTGTGTGTGTGTGTGTACATGTCCTAACGATTAACCATTGGGGAAAATGCATGGGCCGCCCCCCACCCAACGCCTCCATTGAGGGGGACCGTCCTCCCTGCCCCCCTCCCCCCTAGGTCTTCGCCCATGTGTGAGAGAGATATTCTATATACAATTCTTGCATCCATTAAGGCGATGAAGTCAAAACCGTAAGTGCAACGTCTTACAACAGACCGAGGATGTAATCCAAGTATTAACTTAATACTAGAAGTTTTTCAATTGTTCGGCTGTAGTTAAAATAAGTATAGACTAGTTCTTTTGATTAAAATGTATTATTTTCAAGTTAATAGGAATTTACGTAGTGCCAGAAAGCAGAACAATATAATTATTATTGCAATGTGCAGTGATGTTAGAAACAGACATTATTTTGAAAATCAACAGGCAGATATCAAAAGTAACCACGAGCCTGTAAGATAACGTAGTCATGTGAGGACTATGCAATCCCTAAGTCAAAGGCTTTGATTAGATAAAATGAAACCTTTATCCAATAAACGAATAAATTACAGAACGTTATATTGCTGCAAAGAAGGAACCATGGATCCTATAAGTCCCGACAGTCATGCAGTTTTACAGTTAATTGACTTAGTTTCGGTTTAAACACCTTTAACTACGGCTATAAAAATGCTATAATAGTTTGTCATCGTTCAGGACAGAAAAAAAAACTTCGAAAGAAGAAAGCTCTTAAGTGCTGTAATATGCCGAGCAAATTTCTGCCCAGGGTAACGGCCTATGTTATCATAGGTCCTGGTCAAATCGGATCCATCCAGGACAGAAATCGAATATCCATTTTGTCAGGATCCCGGGTAGGAGATGGATAGTTTAGCAATGACGAGGCTTTCGATTATTTAGTGATTGACGGAGAGGGCAGGTTTCAGATGTTGGCCAGAGCAGAAATGTGGCTGGCGATTTCTGTCTAGCGTGTGTCCCATTGATAGCTGAGTATCAGTGAGCACACTGAACTACTGTCTCAACCTGAAGATGAAATGACGAAAGAGGAAACAGACAGCTAGAGACAGAGTGAAACAGAGAGCAGCAGGCGTGCAGACAACGAGAGATATTTGACAGAGAGGCAGATAAACAACAAGAATTTATGCCCTGGTGAAGAATTGAGCCAAGGACCTCACCGAACACTAGTAATGACCTGAACTCATTTTCAAAAGATAAATCAGATCAAATCACTAAATGAAAATATTCTGCTATTTAGTTCTAGTACCAGTTGATGAAAATCGTTTATGTTACACATAATAGCAATGTCAATACAAAACAACAGTCATTGGCGTTAAAAGGGTAGCCGCTAGATGTCGTTAATCGATTGATACCATGACCCTGTTGTATATTCTGCTTAAACACCTTCATATTAAATTTTAAAAAGCTATATATACCAAAATATTTCCGTTTTTGGTGTTATCGTTGATCTGGGTACTTATGAGCAACGTCTTTCTTTCCACTACGATTATAATACAACTCAATATACCGGTAATTGACTAATTAATTTTTCGTACTGCGTCAGTCCAAAGCTGAATAACGGAAATGTTCTGTTTGAGTGATCTACCTAACGATGGCCATTCATACCTGCAAATGTGCCGCCAAACCTACACTCCACTCTTCTCTGCTGTAGTAGCCCAAGGTTACTGCCGTCAAAAAGGAAAACAGTCTACGCAAATAGGTCGAACACTAAAAAGAGCTGTGTTATGCCAAACTATTTTTTCGTTGACATAAGCACTCGTCAAATCTGGATCCATCTATTAGACCGCCGATAGATTATCGCATACTGCCGAGAGTAGTAAGTCTAAAGAGGTTAACTAAAATAAGTAAGTAAGTATGTGCTCTATTGAACCGCCTGCAAGCAAACTGCGGGAAGATTGGACGAGAAACATAATATAGATTAAAATTCGAAATATACAATTTAAAAAATCACAGTTCACAACAAAAACAAAAGAAGAAACAACATATCAGACATCTTTGGATAAAAAATGATCATTGCGCTCTTGATATCATTTGCCACTTGATGCTGTTATTCTTTTTCTATCGTGGTTTAAAGTTTTTCATGTGGCGCCAATAAAGAATAAATTCATTTTACATTTACGACGGAATGTCGCTAAAAGCAGAAATTTGCTAAATAAAATTTCATAGAGTGACTCTAAGATCAACGTTGTGAAGATACCCTGGATAAAAAAATTTTAATAAAAAATGTTTCAGTAAAAAAAACAGGAAGTAGACGTATACCTCATGTGGAAGCCCTTTCCAGACAACTGGGCCGATCACAGAAAAGATTCTATGCTCAGTATGTTGCGTCGTTCCAGTTCATGCAAATGGGACCAAGAGCAATCCCTTCTGTGCAATTATGTCTTTTCCGTTGAAATATAGACGTTACATGAGTTTTATACTAATTGTCATTATCATGAAAGTTAAAATTCCCCCTCTGGCAACGTAAAACTGAATCAACGCGAACGTCTTATGGCTAAACTTTTAGCAGCTGACGGATGTGATTACACACCTTCAAAACGCTTAAACAATTGTCAATAAATAAATAAAATTGTGCACTCGTCAATTTTGGAAACAGTCGCAATGTAAAACGGACTAGCTGGGATATTTGGAGTCACACGTGGAATTAAGGCCTTTCGACCCCAACCCAGTCCTACGCACCACTGTGGGGCGGGTTCACCACGTTAATGTTACCCAAATATTGCTACAGTTTACACACAATCTTGTTTGTCTGCATGTTAAAACAGTAAAGACCATAAATTATTTGGCGTCATGCCTAGGATTCCGGTAGCGCAATGAAAAAGACACTGGCATGGATATCGGGTGACCCGATTTCGAGCTCCATATGGCGGATGTGCTTTGTAGGTTGATATTAGCGTTGTGTATTGAGGGCTGTCTGTTCTTGTGATTTGTTTCAATTGCTTAACTGTGGGCTACATTGTGGCCGTTTGCAGTATGACATAGTATGTCAACCAATTTGTTCAACAAAGAAATATATACCAACATCGACATAACAATGATTAGACGGTAGTCTGAATACCAAAAATGTAAATTTTAGTGCATTCTTTCATACATAATGGAATCATGCCAGTCCTAAATCGTGGCGTCATGGAGAATTGTCAATAATATCTAGCAAAAGTTTATCAAGAGTGAAATATGCTAAATGCATTCAACTGAGGCTGTGCTTAGAAACCTTTTAATTGAGTCTTTCAGAAATCGTAAATATTTAATTTACGTTCAATTTCTAATAGTCTTTAGAATAGATAATTTACGTGTCGGGGTGTGAAAAGAAGACTTTACTATAATTATGCATGGGGGCAATAAGAAACACTGGGGGAGTTGAACCCCTCAGCGTCCCTCCAGATAATTCTGACCAGTGTTACCGCTCCTTGGCTTTTTTCCCAAGATCTTGGCTTTTTCAATAGTACCTTGGAATATTGGCTCTTTTTCATATGACCTTGGCTTTTTACTTGGCTTTTTTCTGCCCATTAAATAACAATTATCTTAGCAATGATGATAATCCACTCCGAGTGAATGAAAGACCATGAGAGCGGCTCTCAATGTTGATCGTTCGGCTCATTTGACCTTGACTCGCTGTCTGAAATATCATCAACGCTTGCAAGTCTTTCTTTTGACAATTCTTGTGCTTAGTGAAACTGCTTGAACATGCGGTTGGGCTTGACAGAACCGTCTCAACAATTTCCTGTAACCTGTATGAGAAGCGTCTTCGTCCTCCTTCTCACAGGTGTTGGACTGGCATTACCTTAATATTTTTAGATATGATATAATAATGTCGTCGTCGTTGCTAGTCAAAAGTGTCTTATGACAACAACAACAAAGGACGTTGATGGCAATAACCGAAAAGTGTCAAGAACAATCGCAGCGTCACAATTTTTTGCTACTATTTATTTTGAAGAGCAATCTGTAACTTAGGCAATGACGTCTTCGGCTATTTACAAGTAGCCTATGCTAGAAAGATGCTTATCGTCAACCGTTTCTAATATTATTGCTTCGTTTGATTCTTCTAATGAGCAAAAACCTCAGCATTGTAACCCACACATCGAAATGCTGAAGTGTGAGTTATTATAATGAAATAGAATTAAGTTATACAGGTGTTCAACATACAACATTACCAATGCTTGTATTGCCATAATTGTAAATCCACCACGGCGAGTAATGACCGTCTATGATGATAGTCTATAGTTTAACAATGCAACATACTTCATGAAAACGTGGGGAATGCATCTTTCCATTTTTATAAAGATTTTATGCTTTTTACATGTATTAAGTGCGTCTGCATGAAATTAAGGTTGGAAAACATGAATTTTGAAAATCAATCTGTAAATAAGTAATCCAATATCCAGCGCTAAAGAAATATTTGTGTGAACTTGTATGCAGCCAGAAGATTTTCGATGAAGGCAAACAATAACTTATTTAACATATAATTTACATTATATAACGTAGAACATTTCCCATGGGCGTAGACCTAGGGGTACAGGGGGGACGGTCCCCCCCCCAAAAAGTGTTGGGGGGACGGCCCATGGATTTGTCCCCCCCCCAATGTTTGAGCGTCAAGACTTTTTTGCCAGCGAAAATAAAAAAAATTTCGCCGAGATTTTGGCCTGATGACTAAAAAAAAAAAAAAAAAGGCCGTCAACTTTTTTGGGCGGTGGAAATAGAAAATTTCGTCGAGATTTTGACCGGATAACTAAAAAAAAGGTCATCAACTGTTTTTGGCGGCGAAAATAACTTTTTTTCCGAGATTTCGCCGGTCGTCAGAAATTTTTCTGAAAATCTCGCGTCTTTTCGTCCCCCCCAATTCTCGGCCCAGGTCTCCGCCTATGACATTTCCATAGTGGAATTACATATTTGCTATATATTACGACATTAATAAACATTGACTTTATGATAATAAAAATAAATGTACCACCGCAAACGTATTAAATACGGTATATTATACACAAGACAGAATTCAACTTTATTGAAAGAAATATACGAAAGCGACTTTCCGTAGAAGTATATAAACATGCATATTTGTACATTGTATAAAACTGTGAGCTATTACTTTACTCGCTGCTTTATTATAATAATCGACAGCGTACCGTATTATCCCGAAGTGTGCACTTTACTACCGTAGTCCATGGAAGGACGTGAGCCACGCATTAAATTGCTCATTTACCGTCTCTGACCCCTATAATAATTATAGACAACCGATGTGCAGTCGTAATAAAAGCTCAAGATATTATTTAATTAAATTTGTTTAAATTATGCGCCACCAGCGGACAGCGTCTTCCTATAAAAATCTTATCGCTATCAAAGACCATCCTTGTTCCTATTAAAACTTAATCAGGTCTAAACCCTTTCCCTCTATAAAAAAACTGGTTCATTTAGGAAGCAGAAAAATACAAATAAAGAAAGAACAATCCTATCAACACACCTCTTTTAACTAGAGTTGTAGTATGCCAAACAAATTTTTGTCCTTGGTAGCGGCCTCTGTAACAGTTTACATAGACCGTGGTCAAATCTGGATCATTCTCCTCATTCGCTCGCTAATTCGCTCGTTCGTTCGTTCGTTCATTCATCCATCCATTCGCTGATTTTTCATTCATTAATTTATTCAATCTAATATTTATATTGTGTCCCTTCAAGCAAACTACTCAGGAGCGATCGCAGCACTGCAACATCAAAAGGAAAAGACCCGAAAGATTTTTAAAGGAAAGTTTGAATAAGCAGATGTTAACAAATTATGATCGCGTTGACGCAGTTAGAGGTTACAGGAAGTAACTTGCTTTCATCACTGACGGTCTTTCCTATCGTATGATGACGTCGCAAGACGTCGTTAAATTGTTGCAAGGCAACCCATTTATAAGCCATGATAGTTTAAGCAAGATCCGCTTTTTGCCATCAGATGTCGTTAAGCGTCCAGTGATATTTTAACCGAAGCAGTTTACGTTGAAATATCGTTGTTGCTCAACACCTCTTTTAAATGTGTAACTACGATTATATATAAGTAAATGTCACGGTATAATTTGGTTGTTGTGGAGAACAGATGATAGAAACTTCGGAAAAGTTAAACAAAAGTGAACTGAAATACAATGCAAACTTAAAAAACTGCTGAATAATCATTTTGGTTCTTCGCTATGCAGCAAGATAACTCAACATCTGAAGTATTTTCTTCAGTTTAACAAAGTTGATTACATTTGCCTCGTCGTCCTCGTTCAACCAATCTCGGGACTGGCACTGTACTGGCAGAGTGCGACCATTGGCGAAGTAATCTAACTCGACGAGGTCCACGAGGTCTCTACATTGACCTCTAAGGGGAACGTCCAAATCCGCCACTGGAAGTGCCAGTCCAAAGTCTGTGCAATGGGGGACAGTGATACTAATAAACTTTGTTATGACACATTGTCGTTAAATTGTTCAACTACATGTATTATGCTGAAGTGAGAGTCCAATAAATCTGATTTTTAGCCTCGTGCTACTTCGGTCTCCCCAAAATCCAACTCACCCTATTATATGCAGCCAGTTTTAAACACTGCTGCTAAATTCATAGTACGTCTTCCTCAGTTATCTCACATTTTTTTCTTATGTGGCCGAAGTCTTATACTGACTCCTATCACCACACAAACCCAATTTTATAAGATCATCTTTCTGGCCTCCAGATCTCAACTGGGTCTTGTCCCAAAAAGTCTTTCCTACAATAATATAAGTAAGCCTTTCTTAGCGACATATGTTCGCTCCTTGCGGTGTGCTGGTCAAATTCGTACAAACTAGAATAGTTAAAACCAAATAAATTTGAACTCAATTTGTAAATAAAAAGGTTAACCAAACGATAATAATAGCATCATCAAACGTCAGCCATTTTTCTCGGATGATTGCAATAACGACAGCAACGGAATCAAAGGTTCTCATTCTTCGACTTCTTATAGTGTCGCTGTAAAACTCAAAAGAGGTGTCTGATAATTTTGATTTTAAAATTAAACAACTGCTCTGCTTTAGACCTAGTTGCTCGTTTGCTTTGTCGAAACTTAGAATACATCGCTAAAACAGTTTATCTTTAAAAAACGCAAGTGTATGTGGAGAACTTCATCCATCACCACTTATGTATACATGTACATGTACATATAATTTTATGGCGCAGTCCCAATCTCTTACATCAATCTGGTTCCTCTATTTCGAATACGCTGTTTCCATCTACACGATCTCAAAATCTAACTGGTGAACCCATCCTTTTTCTTGCATTTTCTATTCGCAAAACCTATTTCTTCGCTCGCGGCCTTGTACACTGAACGATGCACTCCAGTTTGTAGGCGCATTATAAATGTTTAATTTTAGTACACTATAATACAATACAACATAATACAACACAGAGAGGACTGAAATACATCTGCAATTTGATATACCCCTCCTTACAAAGCTCACAAGTGCAAACACGCCTCAACGGTGCAAGTGATATAATATTGCTGAACAATAATTGTGAGTAAATGACTCGCTCATGTTCTTTACGCGAAGAAATATCGAACCCGTACCATCTCTGGAAAAGAGACCGATCTGTATTAATATCTAGTGAACACATTCTAAATTAAAAAATTTTTAAAAATACAATAGATGTTCAACGAATACAATTATACATGCAACTAAAGATGTCTAATCGGGCAAATTCTCTTGCAAATGTGTGCTTAAAAAATATGTATTGTTTCGAGGCCTCTCTGCTCACTCGCCTATAAAAGATTGTAGTGTAGATGAAAGCACACATCTGTATGGTTATGAGGAAGAATAGCAGTCATCAACATACCTCTTTTAAGAAATAACATTGCGTTATAAGTACTTGCACGTTTACAGATCTTCACTTATCTTGTTCGTTAAAAAGGGTAGACGACATGAACGATCTCTACGACGCAGAGTTTCTCGAGTTGAATCACGTAAACCATTTATATATTTTTGCTGAAAGGCTTTTGAAGGTTTCTAAGGGCATCAGTCATTGTTTGGTAGACTTTACACACCAATGCCTTGGCAATGAGTTCACTCTATATTTGGATAGGTCGTTCCATTTTACGCTACTTTACCAATTCTAATCTAACCCAAGAATCACCATTGACAAAATCTAAAAGTGGAACATTCTTTGGTTCAATGAATTCACGTCGTATCAGTTTTATATAATGTACAAATATGCATGTTTATATGCATCTACGAAACATCGCTTTCGTACTTTTCTTTCTATGAAGTTGAATTCTGTCTAGTGTATATACCGTATTTTATACGTTTGCGGCGGTACATAAATTTCTATCATGAAGTCAATGTCTATTAAAGTCATGATATAGCAAATATGTTATTCCGCTGCGAAAATGTTCTACGTTATATGATATAAATTATATGTTAAATAAGTTCTTGTTTGCCTTCATCGAAAATCTTCTGGTTGCAAACAAATTCACAGAAATATTTTTATAGCGCTGGGTATTGGGTTGATTTTTTACAGATTGATTCTCAAAATTAAAATTATTAGAGCCCTAATTTCATACAGACGCACTTAATACATGTAAAAAGCATAAAATTCTTTATAAAAATGGAAAGATGCATTCCCCGCGTTTTCATGAAGTATTTTGGCATTGTTATGTTATAGAAAAAAACTATCATTATTTAGACTGTCGTTACTCCCAGTGGTGGATTTAAAATAGGGCAAAGCAGGCTTTGGTAATTGTGTATGCTGAACACCTGTATAATTGAATTTTATTACATTATAATAACTCACACTTCAGCGCGTCGATGTTTGGGTTTCAATACGGCAGCTTTTGCTCATTATAAGAATTAATCGAAGCAATTAGAGACGGTTGACTGTGAGCTTCTTTCTATCAGACTTATATTGGGCCATACAAATAAATCACCGAAGAGGGCATTGCCTAAGTTACAGATTGTTCTTCAAAATAAATAGTAAAACACAATTGTGACGCCTCGATCATAGGCCTTGACACTTATTGTCTTTAACAGAGACATAATATGTATTGACGTCGATGGCATAATAGACATCAGAGGCTTAATAATATTGTTTGTTTGTTCACTTGTTATAGTGCCCATTCAGGGCGCTGCTCAGAGGCGCTCCCGACTACTGAGCGGACACTGCAAGGAGTTTTGTTTTAAAGGTCACTGCTGTCTTTAATTGTGTTTCAATTTCAGAATCAGCATAATTAGTTATTTATCTTTTGCGAATCTATTCGAAACATCGATATGATATTTATTTCTTTCATGGTGATTTTTACAATTTCAATACCCATATTATATATTTGTTTAATTTTAATTATTTTATATTTTAGGCAACTTGACGTTGAAAGGTAATAATGACTCTAGACGAACGGCTAGATAATAAAATTATGACAACCTTCCATTGGCAATATTAAATGCGAGTTTAATATAAAAAATGCAGTTGCATCTGTTTAAAAGGTGTTTTAAAATGCAGCGGCTATTTTAAGTTATCACAAAGCGGAACTTGTAAAAGCGAGGCAATAGACAAGCGCAGGACACTGTCTTATTCGCAAGGCTATCTTCTAATCATAGATATTGAAAACGACATGTTTCGTCATCAGTGGGATTATGGCAACAGAGGTAACCATAGGAAGCACTAAACTGATTTAGATTTCTGAAGTGAATCGCAATTATTTAATTAATTAAGGGACGCATGGTTAAATCTCGAAATTCGGTCTTCAGTCTGGAAATATTTATAGTAATTGTAAAATTGTATATGACACTGGACATCTTTTATAATGACTTTTATACAATTTTATATATCATAAATAATCAACAAATGTATATACCTGCTCTCTCTCTCTCTCTCTCTCTCTCTCTCTCTCTCTCTCTCTCTCTCTCTCTCTCTCTCTCTCTCTCTCTCTCTCTCTCTCTCTCTCTCTCTCTCTCTCTCTGTCTCTCTCTCTCTGTCTCTCTCTGTCTCTGTCTCTGTCTCTGTCTCTCTCTCTCTCTCTCTCTCTATATATATATATATATATATATATATATATAAAATAACTAAATTGAAATCAACGCTAGGTTTTTCTCATAGCTATAATGGAGGTCGCAAGACACCTTCAAATCACTTACCACCGAGTAATAAGAACGTTTACAGCACATTTTCCATAGTTCCCGATCCTGTGCAAATATAGTTAAGCTGTATATAATCATGGGCGGAGACCTAGGGGGGGGCAGGGAGATGATCCCCCCCCCAATAAAAGTGTTGGGGGGGGACGGCCCATGCATTTGTCCCCCCATTCGTTGAGGGTCAAGACTTAAAAAAAGTCATCAACTTTTTTTGGCGGCAAAAATAGAAAAAATCGTCGAGATTTGGGCGGATGACTAAAAAAACAGAAAAAAGTCATCAACTTTTTTGGCGGTGAAACAAATTTTTTCCCGGAAAATTTCGCGTCTTCCCTCCCCCCCAATTTTCGGCCCAGGTCTCCGCCTATGTATATAATTATATATTTTATAGACTTATTCAGCTGGACGGAACACAAAACAAGCGAGGAAGTGCTGGAAAGGATAGGAGAGGCAAGAATAATGATAAAAAAACAATCAGAGAAAACAAAAGAAATGGATAGGGCATACGCTATGAGGAGACAACCTAGTAAAAACTACTACTACTGCTACTTTTTTGCGTTTCGTTTTTGAATCATCAAAAGCGGTGGGTGGCCTCACCAAAAGTGATATAAATCTTGTCCTGTTTGAAAGATTTTTATGAAATCTGACTGCCACTTGGAGATACGAATTGTCCTTTAGCCTGTAAAATTTCATTCCGATATTCTTACTTCTGGCCAAGATATTGACCAGAATAATTGAAGTGGTTTTTGTTGCGTCGCGTTTATGAATCGTCAAAAAACGGTGAGTGGCTTCACTGAAAGTGGTATAACTTTTGTTCTGTTTGAAATATTTTATTGAAATCTGGCCATCATGTGTATATATGAATTGTCTCTAAGCGTGTAAAATATCATTTCAAAATTCTTACATCTGGCCAAAATATTTCCATAAAAGCCTATGGGGTCATTTTTGGCCCACCCTGTAAAATTTTTATTATTAGCATGTTTTTTTAACCAAAATGGATATCTACCAATTTGGTTGGTCGAAAGTTCCTTAAGCTCGTTGCAAGAGTTGTCGAGTGTTTGAAAAGCGCTATAAGTAATTCACTGTTAAAAGTAATTGTAAGCTTCAATAATTATTGATATTAATATTTTTTTCTAAATGGAGAGTTTCCATGATCTGCTACAATATAATATCATAGGCCTACTACTACCGCCAGTAGTACCCAGTACTGATGCTGTTGTCATCGTTGTGGTTTTGTCGTTATTGTTTTGTTACTTGGGCATTGGCACTGGCTTTGGCATTGTTAAATAGTTTATCTGCATTATCATTGCCATTGGAATTTTGCAATGTTATTGTTATCATTATCGTTATCGTTTCGTTGTCACCTCTGCTAACACCTTCACCTAATATTTCGTTGTCTTTAGTTTTGTAGTACTTTCTCACTGACGTCTTGAACTGCGGTGTTCCATCCTCCTCTCACTCATCTTCCGTCGTCTCCATCGCATCCTCCTCTTCATCTTCCTCTTCTGCTTCCTTATCAGACCGGATGTTGCAGGTAATTGGTTGATTTAAATAAAGATTCCGTTAATTCGAGTCTTATCCTTTGCACAAATTCTCTGATGGATTATTAAATTTTAAAGATACGTCTTAAAACACTGCTATTAATGAGTGACACTAAACACCTTTCCTAGCGATTCATCAAACGCTATATAAGTAAAAGTTTTGACAAGTTGTTAGGTGTTCCATGAAGAAGGATTCTACGATGTTGTTACATGTTTGTGAACGAAGAAACTATGGTAGAATATCCTTTGAATGGCTTAATCTTAAATAATTATGATTTATATTGTGTGAGTTTATTAAGAAATCATTTTAAGTTAGTGTCGTATCTTATACTGTTTAATTAGGGTTTTCGCCCCCACCCTGGCTCCATGGTGGTAGAGATTCGCCTCCACAGGGTATCCCATGCCCAGACCGACAAAGTAGTGAAGGTTTTGAGTGAAAAAAGCTCAATAACTGTTGAAATGCATTCCGGTAAAGCACACACACACACACACACACACACACACACACACACACACACACACACACACACACACACACACACACACACACACACACACACAATATTAACAAGCAGAAAAACAAACAGAGACAGCGCCAACGATAAAGAGATGCGTAGGCAGACATGTAAGCATTCAATCTGACCATACTTATTCTGTGTGATCATACTTTGATTTCTTTGTTCTCCTGTAGTAGACAAAGACGGACAATGCGATGACCTTGATTCCACCACAGGATCGACCGATTCCAATCAGGGTTGCCAGGTCGTCGCGAAAAGCGCGAATTGGGCGACTTTTTAAAGTGTTCGCGACTGAATATTTCGTCCTCGCGACCTCGCGCTTTTTGGCCGACTTTTGAATTGTCTCGCGGTCGCCACGGCGACATTTTGAAATCTCATAAATTCACCGCTTGTAGATTAAAATTACCGTGACCAGTTGTGTGTGGCGTTGTCTACGTAATAAAAAAGGCATTAATTCTTTAGGGAGCACGGACTGATTTACGGTAAGCACCAAATTGCTTGTCATCTAAATTTTTACGTCAATGTTTTCATCATGTATCTTCCGACTGGCGCGTTTCTATTAAGCTCCAAGAAATTTGCCGCCAATAATTGGCTCAAACTTAATCTTTCATGCACCAGGCAAGCGGGCCCCTGGTCTATTTTGGAAAAGTACTAGGGCCTATATATAGTATTTCTCTAACTCACGTTATGGGAAAGTGGGTGAAATACGTTAAATTATACAACAAGAATTTAGAAGGACTCCCAGATTGTGAAGGCAGGTTCGACCACTTCCAATTAACTGCAATGCATTGGCCTATATACATGTACGATTCTTTTATGGTTAATGGCTAGTAAACCAATTTAGCCGTAACTAGAAATTGCGGTGAAATTCATTACTGACTGCAAAAATACTTAATGTGTAACAGACTCCCGGAAAGACTCATGGCACAATTAAATCATTAGTGACGTGTTTTTTTTATGACATGATGACTGTCAAGTGATCCCTCCGGCGAGGACAAAGCGTTTTGTAAGGCATGTAGAAAAGCTCGATAATCTCGCGATTTTCGCGACTTTTTTCGTGATAATCTCGCGATTTTCGCGACTTTTTGTCGTGATCTCGCGACAAAATTTTTCCGAAATCTGGCAACCCTGATTCCAATGTAGAATGCGTGGCTCGATGAACCGGTCAGAGGAGAACCTTCTAGTTACATTATACGGAAACAGAACAGAAAAGCCACTAAAGAATTGGTTTCCGCATTTTATTTATAATAAGTCGAAAACCTTCTTAGAGGTGTGTACGCAGACTGATCACTGAATATAATTATTATTATCTATGGAATTTTCAATTGTGTTTGTGATGGTGGTAGTAGTAGCAGTGATGGTGGTGGAGCTCGCGATAGGTGGGTGGTAGGGTGGGTGGCTTTGTGATGTTGTGAAGGTGGTGGTTATTTTTGGTGGTTGTGATCTTTGATGGTGTTCATTTTTGGTGGTTATGATTTTTGGTGGTGGCTGTGGTTGTGGTTGTGCTGGGTTGGTGGTTGGGTGAGTGCTGGGGGAGGGGTTTGCATAATGATAGCGGTGTTTGTAGTGGTTGTGCTCCCAATAAGGCTAATATAGTCTACCACTACTAAGCAGTCGATTGGTCGGTCTGTCCGTCCGTCCGTCCGTCCGTTTGTCAGTAAGTAAGTAGGCAAGTAAGTAAGTAAGTCAGTGGGTCGGTCGGTCGGTCGGTTGGTCTGTCCGTCCGTCCGTCCGTCCGTTTGTCAGTAAGTAAGTAAGTAAGTAAGTAAGTAAGTAAGTAAGTAAGTAAGTAAGTAAGTAAGTAAGTGAGTCAGTGAGTCAGTCGGTCGGTCGGTCAGTCAGTCAATCAATCAAATTGTCCGCTTTTATTAAGTTTCAAACGCATCTTAAACAACATCGACATAGTGATCCATATTCACGACGATAATAATATTCACCCATCCATTATTGCTATGGCACGGGATAAAAATAGTAGTAACCTATCACGGAAGTCGACTTCGGTTCGAAATTAATTCCTGTTAACCCTCTTGACACCACCCCTCTGCCATACCACCTTCTCCATCTTTCATCGGCTCCCAGTATAACTAAACCAGCAACCACCAACCATAATTTTAATCAATGCGTGCAAACAAGGTCCAGCAATAATCTGCGCGGCTCTGGGAAGCGTTACTGATCGCAGATTTTCACGATTTACGGGTCGGTGAGTCGTGAAGTTGGAAGTCTAATCCGATGGTAATAACGGACTCGTCGAATGTGTTTTGGGCGAGGAGCGGTGCGATGACGGGTAAAACTGCACCTGATCGAGTACAGTTTGAGGTATTGCAATTAATAGGTTATATTGACACTGCCTTTTTGCTTAATGCACATGATTGCATTACATGACGACGTGTAATGTTACACGAACGCTAAGGTGTACTTTTCTTAGACACCTTTTGGATAGATTATAAAATGTTATACACTCGGATATTATAGGTCTTGCACTGGCTTCCTTTCCCGCAGCAAATCTCATTTAGGATGACATCTTTGGTGTGGCGATGCTTATTAGGCTGGGCACACTCTCATCTGTGTGAGCTTTGCCTCCCTCTTTCCACTTGCATAGGCCGCCGCGCACTGCGCTCTGCTGTCCATGGTGTCTTAATGGTTCCTTTCACTCGCTCTGCAAAAATGCAGAGGCGTTCATTCTCTGTGGTTGGTGCAACAACCTGGAACGGACTTCCCTTGACTATGTGACACTGCCCAATCTGTTCTCATTTTCACAAACTGTTGAAGACTTTTTCGCTTGATCTCGGCTGGGAGCGCCTCTGAGTAGGTACCTTGAAGGCGCTATATAAATTACGATTGATTGTTTGATTGATTAGAACTTAGTATGTCAAAGGTAGCAGTGTCAGTTGGCAAAAACCTGTCGTATCAACTTTCCATTAATAGCGACAGACGACTCATCTGACCCTCATTTGCACAACCCCACCATGCTAGTGAAGAATAAAGCATTCGCGCGACTGTGGTGGAACGTACAACATCATGGAGTCGGCTGCCAGTCAAACCATGCGACACAAGGACACGAAATGCATAAAATGAGTGCTTTGCTTCACGAACAGTGTTATCAATATGTTCATAAAACCCCGATCTATCTGAGAGTGTGACACCAAGAACATGTGAGCATGGGGCAAGTCTACCAGGATCGAGCAGCAGTGGTCCAGTGTGCTGGATACAAAGGCATGGAACATTGAAGTATTGTGAACCAGCAGCGGGAAACAACCCGCAACTGGCGTTAGAAGAGTTAACCTCTCACCGTTTAACGAATTCTTACCGCAAGTCATCTCGCTTTGATTTCTGTAACTTGATCGAATTATTCGTCGTTGCGACATATTTGATGACCAAACAGTACTGTCGTTGTTTGAGAGATCAGTCATTTTATAAATTCGGAAACTAGCGATTAGGAGGTGTCTAAATATGAGATGAAGCAAAAAATTTCAATCCAACGGATTGAAATGGCAATGACCTTCAACATAATAGGATGATGTGTTACAGTAGGACTCTAAATGCACTCGTGGTGTGTGTCCACAATTAGTAAACGTCGACGCTAATAATCTCCCTTTTGATACCGCTACGACTAAGCTTAGTAGCGATGACACTGTAATTTTGCATTGGTTTACAGAAATGCTTACATTTTATTATACGGGAGCAGGCACAAGTAAAGTTGAATTACCCTTGCAGGCTTGCAAACGTGAAAGGAGCTTATTTCTTTAATGTGCGTCACGGTGGTGTAGTGGGTATGTTCGCTGCCTTGCAGCCGGAGTGTTCCACGTTCGAATCCACCTCAAGTTGCCGTGTAGGGACCTTGGGCAATTCCTTCACTCGCAATTGCTCAGCGCTTCAGAGTAAAACTCTGATGCAGTGTCCGCTCTGCGGTCGGGAGTGCCTCTGAGTAAAGGGCTCGTAGGGGCGCTATTATAATTGCACATAGAAGCAAACAAAACAAACCTACGATCTAGCATTTCGATTGTCGTATGATTTAACGTCTATGTAATGCTTCGCCCGATATTTTAGAAAATTCCGATAAGACAAAAATTCTTCAGAATATCCTTCAGAATCTCGTCTGGTTTAGAATTTGATCAACAGTCAGAGACGATTTCATCCGTCAGATGTTGCTAAACACTCGATAATACTACGTGTTAATGAGCATCATTTAGACACCGGTGTTTCGAGATATTCAAAGCTATATATAAACCTCATACCAAATTTGGTAAATCATTTCTGTTTACGTGTACTTGCAGAACTCCAGTGACCTTGTCAGCAACATCAAATATTAAAAACATAAACGACCTAAACTAAAAGATCGAACTATAGAAAGGAACTATAATCAATTTCCTGCTTTCTATAAGCAAGTCCAGACGTTCCCCTGTTCTTTCATTTGGACGATTGCAATACTAAACCCAATCAGATCGATGATAACGAAAACTACTGCGTTCGTATACGGTGACTACAGTTTATATTAAGACAAATGTATGCGTTGGACATGGACATTTACAATTTATGCGAATCACGATGTAGATTATGACATTGGATTTCGTATCTATTTCTAAAGTAGATGTCATCTTGTGTCAATAATAATTATCAACGTCGATCATTAAATCCCTACAAGTATCTGGACAATACCAACTTAATTACGTCATTTTCGCACCAGTGCCTAATGTAGCATTTTAAAATCGTAAAAAGAGGTGTTTACAGTTGTGAACAAAATTCTTGAAATCTCTGGTGTCTTGCGCTGCTAATATTGTTTTCCAAGGGCTTATAACACAGCGAACCTAAGCAATTGTGAAGTCTTTTATGAGACCAGATTTTTCTCCTCCTTAGTTGTGCTATTTTCTTCGCATTATTCATAGAAGACCAGCAAACAAAATTTAATATTCAGCAGATCTTGTATTTACAATGAGCAGAATCATCGAACATCAAAATCTAAGAAGAACGAAGAAGTCTGTCAACGAGACGACTGAAAAGCCAACGTCACCGCATGACGTCATTCAGTGCCAGTCCAAATCATGGATATGAAGGAGGGCGACGTTCATGGTCTTCGTCAGCAAAAGATTTCGTTATATAGAAACCATTACTACTGTGAATGTGCACTAACTCCGAATTAACCATACTCTATCGGTGCCAGTCTATTGAGTCAGGAAAAATGGAAGTGCGATAATTTTTAGCAATCCTAAAATGGTGATTAAATTATGGTACCAGCGGCGCCCGCAGACGTACGCACTTACGCAAGTGCGTACAGCAGCGGCGCCCGCAGACGTACGCACATAGGTAAGTGCGTACAGCGCGATGACCCAAAAGGTATGTTTTTGGAAAATTTTAGGTTGATGACTAAAAAAAAAAAAAGGTCATCAGTTTTTTAGGCGACCTAACGAAAATTTTTCCCTGTTCGCCCCTCCTTCGAAAATTTCTGTGCGTACAAAAAAAAAATCCTGCGGGCGCCGCTGTATGGTACTACGTTTATTGCTTTCTTATAAGCCGTTCTATAAAGATTTACAAAATGCGTTCATGCTATTTTCACGAAATTAATGGTTGTGACGGAAAATTTTCCTTAGTAGAGCGCAATAACTGAGGTATCGCTATCCATGAATAGTAAATTCAGTTCACTCATTCCACACCTCTAAAACGCTTGTTACAGAAGTTATATATACTGACTGCGTTAAACGCTGTCAAGTGGGGTTTTTGTATTGGTCCTCAGAATATTAGCGCCAAAGAGATTAGAAGATACTACTGGATGGGAAAATTGAGAAAGATTGGCATATTGCAACGTAAAGGAAACGAAAGGTTAACTTATTTGTAGTTCAAATCGTAGGAAATGGCTTTGGCAATTAAACAACTTTAAAACACTACTCAACATAAATTAAATATAAGGAAATCGGCATAGATTAAGTTACAATTCATAACGCTTACAAGTGCTGTAATAAGCCGAGCAAATTTTCTGTCCAGGGTAACGGTCTCTGTTGTCATAGACCCTGGTCAAATCGGATCCATCCATCCATTGCATAATGGTCTGCAGTGTTTTCAGCAGATGTGGCTGGTAATTATTAAGATAAGATAAGACAAGATAATATTATTCTTTAATTCACCAATTGCCAACCGCATTTTGGTTCACAGATAATTTTATGGTACAATTAAATGAAAAATATGTGTAATAGACCGATACATATTAACGGAGTAATGGATAATAATTTGAATTTAAGATTCTAATGTTCATGCGTAATTGCATAGCAGGCCAAGCTCCGACCTATCTTATGGAACTCTGTGTACCTGTGCTGTCCATTCCAGGCCGTAGATTCCTTCGCTCTGCTACGCATGATGACCTGGTTGTCCCTAGGGCTCGATCTTCCACAGGGCTTCATAGAAGCTTTGCTATGGTTGGTCCGTCTTTCTGGAATAAGTTACCTATTAGTCTCCGCAATGAACTTCTTTGTCTTTCTTTGCCCCTTTTCCGCTAGCGGAAAACCATTCTCTTTGATTGTGGTTTGGTGTCATGTCGGGAGCGCCTCTGAGGAGTTCTCTTGAAGGGGTGCTATATAAATGTAAGATTACAATTGCAATACAATTACAATTACAATAATAGTCCAGTTAATTTTTTCGACGCATTTATAATGTTGGAAGTCCGTGAGGAAGATTTCAAAAAGTATTGAAAATCATCTATCCTCAACGAGGTTCACAAAACAATTATGTTGAGAATATATGGGATGGTGTTCTGCACAAGTGGACTAACCACCAAATTCATTATTGTCCAGAAAACGATTATTTTTAAATTACTCTTTTGATTCGAATGGAAAATCTTGCCCCTTTTCCGCAAGCGTTTGAAAACCATTCTCTTTGATTGTGGTTAGGTGTCAGGTCGGGAGCGCCTCTGAAGTGGCGCGATATAAATGTACGATTACAATTACAATTACAATAACTCGGGTTTATCTCAGTCAACTGAAGTTATGCTGCACATTATTATAATTACTGGGACTGATGCCAATCATTTAATAATAAAGATTTCAATCGACGCCACAGTCCCAATTGATTCGTCAAAATCCGTTGAAAACTGATTTCCAGTCCAGGATTTGGGAAACTCTAAAATCTACAGCTGCAATCAAAGTGTATGTTATTATTTTCTACTTGGATGGACGGATTTCCTATATGTTTCTATGAAATTCTTTCATTGCCTGTGTTTGAAGTTCTGTGGCTGATCCTACGTTTCGCTCATCTGTCACTAGACTTCGGACTGGTACCAAAACATCACTGGCTGTGGTGTTGCATAATTATGGTCTTGGTTTTTCGGGAGCAATGGTTGAAGTAACATTATTGACACGATTAAGCACCTGAGTACACATCATACATTGTATGCCATCTGCTGCATTTTTATCATCATCTGTAGTAATTTTTAAGGTGTGTAAGGACATCAGTTGTTTATATTTTTCAACATCATAACAGTATTATATAATTATGATGAAAAACGTTCAGACGGCGTAATGAAGCTATAAATGTAGAAATCGTCTACAATTGTAGTTGGAAAAATTGCTATACATATTGTTGTGAGCAGTGTTCCCTAAGTTAAAGGTCCCTACCTGGTTCAGCTCACATAAAATAACTCGTGTCTAGTTTAAAGGTATAATTTTAACATAAAGAACGAAAATGATACAGTTACCACACTGTAGGCCAGTGGAAAGTCGTCGACGGCGCGGCATTCTGCGACGAACGTCTTCAAACAGCAACAGGCTGGCGACGAAGTAACTTAACTAAAGACACCAGACGAGGTGTAACGAAAGAAAGCTTAACTAAACTTATTCTAACGAGACCTGACAAGAAGACTGCCATGCAGTCAACCGCAGTCGAGAACATCAGCGCCTCACCATAGCTTAACTAGCATCTTAAGAGCAAGACCACCACCAAGAGAGCGTGAGCTCCAGAGAGAGAGAGACGCCCCCTGAAGTCAGACCTTATATAGAACAAGTCTGTCACCAGGTGTCACCCTCCAGGCAACCAAAGTCAACCGTCCGTGGCAAAAGCCCATCCCAAGAACCAGTCGTAGAGAGTCTTGTAACCTAACATACCCCCGAACGACCACGAAAGGCAGAAACCAGAAGGGTTTCTGACTTAACTAGCATGCACACGAAAGAAGGTTACACGACTCAAAGAAAAGAATCGCATAACGAATCAGAAATTATGACAAGTAAAAATACATGACAAGAAAACAAATGTAGTTAACTATACAAGCGAAACGTTCAAGTACATGTACGTTCCCCCTAAAACATTCTACTCAAGATTTCGAGAAAAAAAGAGTCCGAAACAAAAATGAAGTTTCCATAAATATTTTACATGGATTAGGAAACTCGAAAAGTCATTACAATTTTTCGCATCAATCGCCAAACGAAAATCTGCACACTACATCAATCAACGAAATCGAACGAAACGATTGAAGCCGAATGTTCCAAGAACACATTCTCGAAACCATCCAATGCGAAAGTTCCAAGCCAGCCTTCGCAAACTTTCTTTTCAGTGACTGACAGAAACTGAAGAAACCACCGACGAACCATGGCACACAGCCAAACCACAGTGTGAAACGACACACCATGGCGAACAACAAAGTCGCAGACTCGGAAAGAGACAAGAGCGAAGACACTGTCTCGCTCGACAGCATGGACGCAAGCGACAAGCCATCGTACTCGTCACTCGCGAAGGACACACGCGAAGTCGTCCCAGAAACCGTCAAAGCCAAGATGGTAGTCACCATCCATTGACCCACGAAGGCGCTCACGTTCCTTCTTCGAAGCCTCGCACAGTCGTAGCGCAGACTCCCGCCATTGAAGACCAACGATTCCATGCCATCCATCTGCAAAGAACCGCTCTCACAAGACAAAACAAAAGAATTAGCGTCATGGCAATTCAACTCAACTTCTGGCAACGAAATACCAGCAAACAAATCACTGCCCTCAGGCACAACAGACCAGAACACATCTGCAAAATCTTCATGCAAAGAAGATACACTCACACCCACAGACAAACTCACAGAGTCAACAGTCTGGAAAAAATCACCCGAAACACAACACATGACCTCATCGACTGAAGAGTCCATCACATCGATAGGCACAAAACTAACTCTTGAAGCAGAAGAGTAAACGCAACTCAACTGAAACTCAGATAAATCTGACGAAGCATCATGATCATTCAGATAATCATCGAAAGAATTAGTCACAGTATTTCTCACTGCACTAACCAGAAACATGTGAAAACGGACAATGCCATCCAAAAACAACTGCCCCATTCCTGCAAAATTCACATCCTTATCAACATGAACCATAACCCCAGTCAACACAAGTTCATTCGACCCATGTTCACAAACGAAACAATGCGTAGCCAAGACACACTTGTTCACCTTAGTCATGCGTCCACACAATTCAACATTCATTGACAACAGTGCAACCGTAGACACCGTACAACACCAACTCATCATCCATCTTTTCTCATAGACAACAGTCGTTATCATAGACTGCACAACCATATTCTCACTTGCACACTCATGCAACGAGACAACAGACAACAATGACGTGTCACACACAACAGTTGTCCCACTCAATTGCAGCACCAAAGATTCATTCACGCTACCATGCGACGAATCAACCACCGAAACCGGCGAATGCACAACACAATTCATTCCTGAATCAAACTCAACAGTCTCATCAAAATCATCCATTGAAACCGAATTCTCTTTCGCCCGAGACCAATTCTTCCAATCAAATTTACTGCGCACAAACAATTTCGCACCAACTTCACAATCCAAGTCATTATGCCAACATTCCATCACGTTGCGAACGAAGTCATTCATCCTCAAGAGACCTATTTTCTCCAACAATCTGTCACACATATCCCTTGTAAGCCAACTTCGGTAGTCTTCCCGCTCATACCAGACATTCAAACAAGTCTGATGCAAGTATCGAAAAGCCAAGCGCCTAGTCCACATGAACGTTAAACCATGAGACACAAATTCAAAGACAGAACAAATAGGCCTACATGTACTTTCAACTTCATCATTCATAGAGGTGCGCACAAAATCCAATACATCCTCAAACAATAAGTTTACTTCAAGCGTACACTCATCACATACATTCAACAACACGTTAGCCTCTGTCTGGCAGCCAACTTCAACAAAAGAATCATGCAAAGCACTTAAACTACCATGCTCATCCAACCGTGTACTCATATCTAAGTCCAGTACAGACACACCTTCCAACGAAATGTCTAAGTCAACAGACTCATCCGACAGATCAGAATCACCAACGAAATCATGCACACACTCAACATCATTGACAGTGTCATCCAACGAACCCAATACAGAATCATGCTGTACGTCGTTGTCTTCAAATAAACCACACTCAGACACATCAAAAGCATCGTCGTACACGTGCATCTGTTCCTTTGGCTGCGTATCGCCACTGACATGATGGTCAGCTCGAAACACACATTCGGACTGAATAGGCCTACTTAAATTCTTATCTACCATGCAAGCAGAATTACTCCGATAAACTGACACGCCTTCCTTAACATTTTCCGACAAAATGTGTCTGAACCCAAAAGAAACCTGCTTAGTCTCAGAGGCCAATTTCTCCTTTAAAGTCTTCCACGGAGACATTCTCAATTTCGCAACGCACGAAATAGAAAAAAAAATTGGTTGCCACGCCCCCAAAATTCTAAACTATCGAAATTCTCTCAACTTTCAAGAAAAAACTCCTCGAAAAAACTCGAAAAACTCTAAACTCGCAACAGTCGAAAAAAAAACTTCCGAAAAAATCCTCGGAGTGCGACGTCAAAACTTCAACCGCCAAAATGAGCAGACACGCCCCTCAAAACTCGAAAGTCAAAAACGCAAACCGGAATTCATACCGTAAACGAGAGCATACACGCCCCTCAAAATTCGAAAGTCAAAAATGCAAAACGGAATGAATACCGTATACGAGAGCAAACACATCTCTCAAAATTCGAAATTCAAAATTGCAAAACGGAATGAATACCGTATACGAGAGCAAACACATCTCTCAAAATTCGAAAAACTCGCAAAACTCTCAAAACTTCCTCCAAAAGCAAAAGCCATTGACCTATCTTCACGGCCAACGAACAATTAAACACTACCAAACGGAATGTCTACCGCATAATAGAGCTGACACGCCCCTGAAAAATTCACAATTTCACGAAAAACGCCTACCTACGACGCAAAATTCTGAATAACGTGAAAAAAAATATCCCGCGGGCCCCCATATGTTGTGAGCAGTGTTCCCTAAGTTAAAGGTCCCTACCTGGTTCAGCTCACATAAAATAACTCGTGTCTAGTTTAAAGGTATAGTTTTAACATAAAGAACGAAAATGATACAGTTACCACACTGTAGGCCAGTGGAAAGTCGTCGACGGCGCGGCATTCTGCGACGAACGTCTTCAAACAGCAACAGGCTGGCGACGAAGTAACTTAACTAAAGACACCAGACGAGGTGTAACGAAAGAAAGCTTAACTAAACTTATTCTAACGAGACCTGACAAGAAGACTGCCATGCAGTCAACCGCAGTCGAGAACATCAGCGCCTCACCATAGCTTAACTAACATCTTAAGAGCAAGACCACCACCAAGAGAGCGTGAGCTCCAGAGAGAGAGACGCCCCCTGAAGTCAGACCTTATATAGAACAAGTCTGTCACCAGGTGTCACCCTCCAGGCAACCAAAGTCAACCGTCCGTGGCAAAAGCCCATCCCAAGAACCAGTCGTAGAGAGTCTTGTAACCTAACAATATGTAATAGAAACCTTGTACCATGCAGCGCTCGTGAATAAGCCGGTGCCCCGCGCTTGGCTTTCGAGTGGCGCTTTAGAAATTAGGAGATTACGATTACGATTGCGATTGTCGTGACAGCAACATACTGTTCTAATTGTGTAAGTCTGTAAGATGTAGAAATTCAGGATTGTCGAATTTCCCACTTTTGCCTTTGTCCTACGACATGAATAAGCCATGGACATCTATTTCACTTATATTACCTATCAGCATAATTTTATCTCTCTATTCCAACTTCTTCCATACATACATTATCCTGTGTCGTCAGGTCTGTTCAACTCCCGCCACTAATGTGTTAGGGGTTCCGGATAACCATCGTTAAAGTGAGAAATCGCCTTTTTCAGGTAATATTTGAAAGCATTTTAAAGGTGTATAATGGCATTCATCATAATTGTTTTATTTATCTCATAGAGCAACTCTTCTTGTGTTTGCGTCATTACACAAATATCCACAAATATCCATACCAATCATTTTACTGATCTTATCTACAAGTGTTTCTCTCTCTGTCCGATCATCTTTTGTATTAACTAATAATTGCAAATCTTGTCTAGTCTGGTTCTCCAAGCTATTATGCTAGTCGTCTCTGGTGACCTTAACTTACACATCGAGGATCCATTGCAATTTAGCGGTTCCTTACGGCGAACGACCATTTCAGCGCCATAACAGAGATAGTACAGTTGTAGTTGGAAAAATTGCTATACATATGTAATAGAAACTTTTAACTCTTGTCTTGTCTTGTCTTTAACCATCCTCGATTCGAGGGTTGGTCGCTTCATGGACATGCCTTCGCCACTTTTTCCTGTCCTCCGTCTCCTTCAGTATCCTCTCGAATGGTAGTTCCATCCACGCGATGATGTTAGCGATCCATCCCATCCTCGGTCTTCCCCTTGCCGTTGCTCCCGAAATTGTACCCTGTATTACTTCCTTTTCTATGCAGCCCCCCTGTTTCCTCATCAAATGACCGAAGTAAATGAGTTTCCTTCTTTTTATCGTGATCAATAAGGTTCTTTCTGTTCCCGTTTTCTCCAATACCCATTCGTTTGTTCTTTTCTCTGTCCATTGCACTCTCAAGATCTTTCTTAGACATTTCATTTCGAAAGCATTTATTCTTTCTTCTTCTCTCTTTCTGATCGTCCAACTTTCACACCCATATGTCGCCACTGGCCATACCAAAGCCTTCATGAGTCTGATCTTGGTAATAATTTTGATATTATGACTTTTCCATATCGTCTTCAATGCTGTCCCTGTGTTGAGTCCTCTTGCTAATTTCTCTCTTATATCTGTGCTGCTGTCTGCATCTTCAGTTATCAACGATCCTAGGTAATACTTTTAACTCAGATGTGCAAATAGCCATTAGTGCATTTGCATTATAATCATTTGAATACAACATTCATACACCTTTTAAAATGGGAATATATCATTCAAAGAGGAATAATTTCGTCATTCGTGGCGTAATTTTTTGAAAAATGTTTGCCATCAGTGATGCCACAGCTGGGTTTTTTCTACTAGATCTGGGGTTTTCTGCCTCGTCTGGGATTCTGGGTTTTTTCGGGCAAAATCTGGGTTTATTTTAGTGACTCGACCATTTTGTATTAAGAATATAAAAATATTCTGTGCATTGACCAATGTTCATTGTATATAATTATAGCAAAATTCAACGTAAACTGTTGTGCTACATAATTTTTTCCCAATAATTTTAATTTAAAAATCCACAATCAGGAGCTCACGTTGTCAATTCACGAAAGTTAAAAGTTGTGGCTACATTTGATTCGACTCATTTGACGAACATTTTGTTAACCCTCATCCGAATAAGCGAACATTCCACTTATTTTGAGCAAAAGGGGTCTAAAATTGCTCAAATAAATAGTCTGGTTTTTTCTGGGTTTATTTCAGAAGAAAATCTGGGTTTATTTATAACACGATGACTGCAACAAAAGCATAACGCCCCCATTACATTGGGCCCAGTTGCTCTATGTGGAATAATGTGGACATCTTGCCAAATCTACCGATTAAACCGACCACTCGTAGAAATTCATTCTTTGTGTCAAATAAACGGTCCTACAGGTGAATGGAGCAGTTTGGCTTATTACGGAGAACCTGTTGACTGCGTCTTATAATTGTTGTTCGTTACTTGTGTTCCCGGCTTTCGGCTGTCACAGTTTTCTAATCGCAAATTTTTTTTCAATAATTTGGTTGTTAAGTTACATTGTAATATCCATTGCGACACTTAGTCATATAAAATGTTAATAATGTTGCCATTCTCCTCTCATACAGCTTAGAATTGGCACTGCCGCATGTTTGATTTTGACAGAATTAGGGATCGCAGGTCGGAATCGTCGGATATGAGGGTTGGAAGAGCATTCCATATCTTAGGACCCAGGTATTTAACAGAAAACTGCTTGATTTTAAAGTGCTCAAAGCACTACGATAGCAGTTAGCATGTCTAGTGGCATGGTGATGTAATTCAGAGCCAGTAGTAAAGTATTTATTAAACGAGCTTGTAATGTCGGAACTTATCATATTTGTACGGACACAGCGTCACCAAACATCAGCTAATCTAACGTCTTCGGGGTGGCAGGCATGCGTCTATGGTCAACGGACGAGATCGATGTTTATCATCACCGCAATTATAGCATATCGCCGATCAACAAAAGCAACTATGATTCAACTCTACGGTAAATATCTTCGAACAATTGACCTCTATATTACATTGGCGCTATATAAATTCTTAGATTAGGAAAGGTGAAGTGGACTGACCCTGTTGAGACGTAAAAGAGGCTCAGTATTTGTAGATAAAATTTATATCAAATGACGAATGTAATTATTAGACACCGTAAAAATGTTCTGAATTGTTATATAAATTGTTATACAAATTCTGCCTGCATAATCCATCAACACTTATTTGGAATAATTTTAAAGCTTCTTCTTTTCATTTGATTTCTTCGTCCTGTTTAATATTTCCCATGACCCTGTTACAGTAGCCACTTGCTGAAATTGTGAAATTGTGCAGCTGAAAGGAACAGACAGGTAAGCAGACATGCAGCTGGACGGATACACTTGCAAACAGACACGCACGATCACAGAAAGCAAGACACTTTAGATCAATGGTTATAGGCCTCCTTTCACGTGAAGATGGGTGGACTGGGAATTCGTCGGGTAGCTTCGCTTGCACTCACTGCCTTTTTGGCTTCTGCTGTAAGCACACGCCCTCCAAACTTCCATGTTGGGCTTCAATCACACGGAGATCGACGTATGCGTGGAAGAGATCACGCAACGCTGTTGCGTTGCGAGCAGTATCACACCGCCAGACGAGAGTGTGGCCCACAAACAGTCGCACTGGGACAGACCGCTTGTTATAGAAACCGCTTATCACTGGTCACCCCCACACAGACGCTTACCATCAAGCGCGCCTTAAAGCAGTTGCTGCACCTCAAATCGGCGACTGACTGTTTGCACTTCCAATATCGTCATGTGGATTGAGGATGGACGATGAAGCAGTGGCGGCGCCAGGGGGGGGCTGGAGGGGGCTAAGCCCCCCCCTAAATGCGGCTCAGCCCCCCCAAAGCAAAATGCGGAAAATGTCTATAACGGCTTATTTCGTAATAAGAAAACTAGAAAATGATCAATGGCATCGAAATCTACTTTGAGAATGAAGTTAGCGACTTCATTTCTTGGCCTCAGTCTATGAAAACGGGTGACAAGTTTGCACCATAACCTTTTGACCATACAACGGGACAGGGCTGTCAAAATTGTCGAAGAAACAACATGGCTCTTAGACACCTCGTTTCAGATTGAAACCGTTTTATAAGTATTAGACGTATAGAAATAGGGTTTTCTCCCTCCTGCAATCAACTATATGATCACAGCGTAGATGCTTGCGACAGTGGCGTCGTCAGAGGGCTAGGGGTTATAGCCTCTTAATGCGGTTCAGCCCCCCAAAGCAAAAAGCAGAAAATATCCAGTACGGCTTATTTCGTAATAAGAAAGCTAGACAATGGTCAATGGCATCGAAATCAACTATAATTATATACAATATTATATATATATATATATATATATATATATATATATATATATATATATTAAGTTGCTTAGGTTATTTAATTCGTTGAATGCTACAAATTTAGTGAACCAGTTTTGTTGCATTTAGTAGCTGCTTACTGTAAACCGTTTCTTCTTTATGGAATGGAAGCTGTCAGCCATACCAAAAGTAAGCTGAACTATTTAGAGTACACTTACAGCTCTGCAGTATGTAAAATTTTTAAAGTCTCTCATAGTAGTGTTGCATCTGTACTGCACATCATGCATGAAAATAATATTACAGACTGCTGGTTATCCAGAAGATTGCGTTTTATCCAGAAATGCCTTTGACACAACAATGTAGTTGTCAGATTTGCGTCATGTTTCTCTTACACACCTCAAATGTGTGCGCTCTTGTCATTTTCGGTATAATACTTACTATATTGTTGTTGTGTATACCACCACTGTCTGGGAATGTAGACCTACGTTTGATATAATGGTCAACTAAGAAGTAAAACATTTGTGTTCAGATATATATATATATATATATATATATATATATACACATAAAATAATTGTGTGCTTATATCTAAGCAGTGCTTAAAGTGTGAGAAAAGAAGTGCCTGGACGCCTCTTATCTTTCTAGTCTGTGCTGGCCACTAAGTGACAGGACGGTGTTCAGATTTTAAAACATGTGCATGGACGCCGTCCATGACCGTCCAGCCACACTTTAAGCCCTGTATCTAAGCATGCATATTTTTGTATTAAGGAAACTTAAACTGTTTTCTGTCATTAGTAATATGGAGGCAGATAATTATAATAGTGTCCTGTGAATGCTGTTGGACACCTTTATTGTGATTTTTCAAAAATTTGTGATTATTTTAATTGAATGTCCAGGGTAACGGTCTCTGTTGTCATAGACCCTGGTCAAATCGGATCCATCCATTATTGTGATTACTTTTTTTATTGTAAAATTTATGAGTATTAATACTGTGTTGGACACCATTGTATTGTGATAACTTGGAACTCGAGTCCGAGTCCATGGTCGACTTTTTATACGATAATACTGAATTGCACACCATTGTATTGTAAAATTTCTGAATATTAATTCTGTGTTGGACACCTTTTATTGTGATAACTTGGATCTCGAGTATGTGTCCATGATTGACTTTTTATACGATAGTACTGAATTGCACACCATTGTATTGTGGATTTTTCTGAATATTAATGTTCTGCTGGACACCTTTATTGTGATTTATTTTTATTTGTGGTTAACCTTAATTGAATGTCCAGGGTAACGGCCTCTGTTGTCATAGACCCTGGTCAAATCGGATCCATCCATTATTGTGATTACTTTTTTATTGTAAAATTTCTGAGTATTAATACTGTGTTTGACACCTTTTATTGTGATAACATGGATCTCGAGTCTGTGTCCATGGTTGACTTTTGATACGATAGTACTGAATTGCACACCATTGTTTTGTGGATTGTCTGAATATTAATGTAATGTAATGTAATGTAATTAGTAATTTATATTGCGCCGCTCACAACCAAGGCCAAATATTAATGCTGTGTTGGACACCTTTCATTGTGACAACTTGGATCCCGAGACTGTGTCCATGGTTGACTTTTATACGATAATACTGAATTGCACACCATTGTTTTGTGGAATTTTTGAATATTAATGCGGTGTTGGACACCTCTTATTGTGACAACTTAGAACTCTAGTCAACATGGCTTTTGAGTGCCTGCATATCGGTATATCAAAGACAATAGGGACTTTACATTACCTCACTGTCTGCACCACATAGCTACTCGGGCTGCTATGTGCACACGCACTGTATATAATGCATTGCCTTTCGTCTCAGATGACTGAAATTCGGGGTATGCTACCGACAGCGCTGGCACGGCATAGACTTGACGCGTACGCGTTTGAGGACACCTATTCTCTTTTGCTACCTTGGTTGGACACCTTTGTTTATGATAATTCGGAACTTAATCTAGGTTTGCGGCCGGATACACTAAAAATCAAAAAACTCAACAATTGCTGACTTCGTTTAAATAACCCACTCAATCTCCAACTGCATCGTGCAATGGAATATTTATGTGGAGCGCGTTTGTGCCAGTGCACAATTTTTTGTAAAACCCTTCGCACGATTGCAATATGACCGCCCTGGGAAGAAAATGTTCTAGTTGCGTCTCTGGGAGGGAGGAAGGCTTGGGGCTTCAGCCCCCCCAAACCTGAAATCCTGGCGCCGCCACTGCGATGAAGCTGTAGGAATTGCGGTAAGCCTCCGTCTTGGTGTGGGCAAATGCGAGCCACACGCATGTCCCTGCGGGGCGATGGTTACGGCGGATGACTCGCATGGTCTTTCATGTGGTCTTGGTCCTGGTAGGATTGCCAGACACGCCGTACTGAACGACCTGTTCAGCCGCAGCCTGACTCGTGCGGGCGTCCCCAACATCAACGAACCTACAGGTTTTTTTTAGGATGGACGCTGCCCCACCCAATTCCTGCGGGCCGAGGTGTGTGTACTCCCCTCCAACCTACCTCACCACCCCACCAACCTCACCCCTACCTCACTCCGACCTCCACCGGTACGCCACCGGTGAAATTTGAATTTTCCAAAAAATTGTCCCCACCACTCCCATCCCCACACCCCGCATCGGGCCGAGGTGTGTGCTGGGTGGAGGCGAGGTGGCCCGTGTATAAATCTGTCTAACTGTTAAACTATGGCAGGGGAATGGAAATTTATAGCGAAAATTAGGGTCCCCACACTGGCTCCCATGGTGGTAGAGATTCGCTAACCCGTCCACCGGGTGGTTCTGATAGCCATCTGTCTACGTTCAAAGTTTGAAATCAATAGCTGCGTTTCAGTGTAAAAGAATGTGGGGGTTCCCCCCGGCCCCTATTGTGGTAGAAAATCGCCAGCCCCTCGCTCGGGTGTCTCATGCCGAGTCCAACAAAGTAGCGAAGGTTTGGAGTGAAAAGCTCAAAAACTGTGGAAATGCATCTCCGTCAAACAGACACACAGAATCTTATCTTTATTTTTATAGATAAGTCCCAGGGCGAACAAAGCACCTAAGGGCAATTAAAAATAAATAAAATAAAAATAACAATAATCTGGCAATAATATGCTACTCTAACACACCTGTAAAACATTTTCTAATAACGGTTTAAAAATGAGGTTCTCGCGCGCAGGGTAGGATGGAAATTTCCTGTTGTTCCTTGTAACGGCGAAGCGTTGCTAAACAGTGACTATTTGTCAATGAATGGTTCTGGTATTACTCTAACTCTGGATAGGAAAGAAGAGGGTGGAGACGAGTGTTTATTATGTTTCCAGTGAATTATATGAATAAACTTCTTATCCACAATTTCATTCACTTCGCGACACATCAAGAGTGTCTTCAGATGTGATGTTTCCATGTATGGCAATTAATGTGTCTATAAAACGTTACATCAACGATTATTATAATAAAAAGAAAAAGAAGTCATCAAATAGTTGAACGAACGACGCGATGGGAAAACAATTGTAGTCACGACGCTGCATGGGACAATTACTATTAATAATTTTAGTATCATAAGTGTCTTTGACTTCATCTACAACTTGACAACAATAAGAAATAAAAGTTCTACAGAGCATTTCTTATTGCAAGCTCACTTTTCTATCAGTAGCCTAGTTAAGATTTATTTCTTATGTAATTATTTTTGCGTTCTTGTGGATTATTTCAATTGCATAATTGTACACTGTAACCGGTTTCGGTCTGTCAACCGGATAGTGTCAATAAAAAAATATTATATTATTATTTAACACACCTTTAACTTAGATTACAGAGAGCTTATATATAAGAAATTTGCTTCATTGAAAGTAATCAATGAGTGGTTTATTTCATTTGTAGAATCTCACAACTTCTTCTTTCCATTACCATCCTCCATGGAAAATTATTACCAATCTGATGGCAATAACATTTTTAAATTAAAAATGTTGAATTCAAATGATTAGTGGAGGAAAAATGACTTTTGGCGCATGTGGTGTAAGAATTCGCTTTGAATCTTGGTCCAAAATTATATTCTATTTTCAAAGTTAAAATTCGCCATGAACGATCGAGTTTTCATAAGCTGACCTGACTATTTATTGTAGCCATGTGTACCGCGTGATAGGTTATACCCTAAAATATGATATTAGAAGGTTCTGGTAAATGTTGCCACCTACTTGAATGTGGCAAAGTTCGTCTAAAAAGTTTAGCATCAACTAATGGCCACCTGACAACTGCTCAAACCACGCCTCCGACCCAGTTTTCTGAGAGTCACTGTCCAAACACCGCGATAAGAAAGTATAACAATTGTTATTAATGGTTATTAAATGATAACTTTGAGAATTAATACGTGAACAGCGTTGTTCTCTCTCCTCCTTTTACATTTCCTGTGATTTCTAGCATCAACTAATGGCCACCTGACAACTGCCAAGGTACGGATAGTGGCGCGATATTTGAAAATCGTTTCGGGACAAGTTTACCAACATTTGTAGTATAGGCAATTCAGAATATATAAAGAATTTGTTTGCTGAGCCTTATAATATCTATCGTCGCTCCAAGGAAGCTGCCAAAATTTAGCTCATTGGATTTCATTGGATTTCATGAAGCTGTTGATGGTCATTATAAATTGACACTATATAAATTGTTAGATCATATTTTGACTATTTTAAATAAATTGATTGAATCTGTTGTAATGTATAAAAGCTAAATTTAATCGTATTAAGTGACCGATCTGCGCAAAACCAGTCGTAAGTCGATTTTTTCACTTTTAATGTTTAATATACTATTTTAAAGAGAAACAAATTCTCTTTACAATGATACCGATTTTATCGTTCTATCTTGATCCAAACTGAAATTATGGATGAAAAACTACTTGCATTATGGATACTATTTATCGACAAAAATGCATCTAAGTTAGCCAAATAATATAAATTGCAAATCATAACTTGCTAGAAAACTTTCAGAAAATACTCTTCAATGTTGTTTTAACTCCAACGTTTTGGTTATATGCCAAAAAAATCATTTTAAAAAAAAATTCTGCAATAATCTAACAATTGGATAATATTGACCTTGCTCTAGGTTTTGCTTGTTTTCTAGAAACGGAAATTTTCGACTTACGACCGGTTTTGCGCAGATGTAGTTAAAGTATGACAAATGACGAATGTCATAAGATACCCTTGAAACATGTTAAGACGGATTATAAAGCTGCAAATGTAGCTATATCTGATATATGCGGGTTTGGCTTGCATTTGATTAGAACTGGGCGTTCTCTCACTCACAATCGTTATTCTGTCGACTCTATTTACACATGGAGGCAGAAGGAAACATTTTACATAAATAATAAGCATCCTATAAACATTCTAAGAATCGTATGACTGTCGTTGATTTGTATACGGCGCCCTTCGGCTTCGTCCTACTATTTTTTCATAGTTTTATTTTTGTTTGTTTTATGAGGTTTACGGGCACGTTGTGCCTCGGCATTGACCTCCCACTATACAGGCGTACAGGGTTTTACCCCTTGGCAGCGGCCCAGTGGTGCATTGTTTTTAAATATTTCTGACGCTTATATAGCGTCGGTCGATAGCATTAAAAAGGTATCTAACGAGGCCTTCAACTTGACAAGTGTTTGAAAAATTTTACGACTGCCAGTGACTTTGAATTTGACCGTATACGTTCGTTGAAATTTTGTCCAATTAAAACAGTACACGTGGGCAATTACTGAGAAACCCAATACCTATTAAAGACAAAACAAAAGAGTCCCTATCTAAACTGTGTAAAAATTGCGTTCTTGAACAACTGCATGCAGCGCCTCTAGTTGCAAAGTTTGAAACTGCGTCCTTAGATACCAAATCAATTGTGGTTGCTAAGAAGAATATAGCACGTAACGGCATATGGGATTGACGCGGAATAACATCAGCCAATGATAACAGTGCCAAGAGGGTTACCTCTTGGCACTTGTTTTTGAATGTTTTTGAATTTCCACACTGCAGTGGTAGAATTTTAGGCTGTTATTTTAACTAAATTTCTCAGCATTTCAGCGCTGGTAAATCGTCAGGCGACGGGGGTCGCGACCCACAGGTTGAGAACCGCTGACTTAGATCGTCTTAGTGTAAGTCTTTAGTTTTTTTTTATTTTGAGAAGAAAGTAGCAGCCATTTAGAAGCAACATCTGTTGTTAGAGCATAATCATATTGCATCATATTGCATTATTCATGTTAACTGCATGAAGAGTACCTCTGATGAGGTGTTTTGAAGAGTCGCTATATATCTTCTTGAAATGAATGTATGACTATAAAGCATGAGAGCGAAAATGCGATTGTCGCTAACAAGGACATCATTAAAAAACAGGAAATTTTGGGGACACTGGCCTATAACCAGTAGCAATTTTCCCGACGATAATTGTACTTTTCAATAAAAATATTGGGCGATTTGCTACACTAAACTCCTCTACGGCTAAATAAGCAGCCAACGTAAGCCTATTTATATTATTAAAACTTGTTTAGTACCTTGCTCATAAGTGCTGTAATACGTCGAGCAAATTTCTGTTCAGGGTAACGGCATCTGTTGTCATAGACCCTAGTCAAATCGGATCCATTCATCCTCTCATTGCTTTATTTAACCTTGCATGGGAATCGTTGTCTAACTCTAACAGGTTAAAATACAGATTCTAAACAATTGATTCACTTCAAACACGCACGCACGCAGACACACACACACACACACACACACAAACACACATGTAACTAGGCCATGCGCACATGCGCTCATTCGGTACACGGAGTATTGGTCGTATCATTGAATTAGTCAAGTATATTAATCGAATATAAATTTTTGAAGAGATTATGAACATTAACAAATATTACAAATTATTTAGTTTTTTTTTAAATTTTAGCGCTTAGATGAAACAAGCAAGACACAGCAAAATGTGCGTAGTTTTTTGTTCTGTTTGAAATATTTTATCTAAATCTGGCCATCATGTGTAAATATGAATTGTCTCTAAGCCTGTGAAATTTCATTTCAAAATTCTTACTTCTGGCCAAGATATTGGCAAAAATCCAAAAGGGTCTATTTTTGGCCCGCCCTGTAATTATAACTTCAGCAATTGTTTCATCTTGCCACAATTTCGATATCCTGGTAGAATATATTGTGCGCAGTTTGACATTTTTCACCACCAACCGATACTCCACCACACCGTCGTTCTCATTAGCGCCTCTCGCGGCGACGACGACGACGACGACGACAAAGACGCTAGCAGCGCAGGGTGTTCTCGATAAACGGTCCGACCGAGTAGGAGCGCATTTGAGAACATTATTAACTTATGGTTGGCCGCTCGCAGGGGTCGTTTCAGAGCGGTTCCTTAGGAAATCGGTTCCGATAACTGTACTGTAACAGTACATGGAAATATTTGTGTAGCAAATATATTTCTCCTCAACTTGGAAACCTTTTAAGTGGTGTAAATCAATGCCTTATAAATTCTGGATACAATTATAGGCAATTAATAATGACCGAGGACCCATCTTGAGGACCACTTTAAATGACGATTTACATTAATATGCACAGTTCATCATAATTATTACAGCAAGAATGAACCCTGCCACTGGTTGCACTCTGCCAGTGCCAGTCCCAAGCCTAAAAAATGAGGAGGGGGTCGCTAATGGTTTTTCTTAACACACAGTGACGTTAGACCTACACCAAACAGATTATATCAACTTATCCTGTTACATGCGTAGCACACAACTAGCATTAAGATTTTCTATAATGTTGAGAGGAGGAGGAGGAGGAGGAGGAGGAGGAGGAGGAGGAGGAGGAGGATTCATTTATGAAAGATATTAACTTCTACTACTATACTTCCTAGGAAGTATGGTCACAGAGGATGCAAGATGCCATGTGGAAATAAAAAGAAGAATAGCCATGGGAAAAGACGCATTTAACAAAAGAGGAAAGCTAAATTTGAATCTAAAAAAGAGAATGGTCAAGACGCTGGTATGGAGTGTAGTTCTGTATGGGTCAGAAACATGGACAATTAGAAAGGATGACATAAGAAGATTGGAAGCTTTCGAAATGTGGATTTGGCGACGAATGGAGCATGTCAGCTGGACGGAGCACAAGACGAACGAAGAAATACTGCGAATGGTCGGAGAGAGAAGGTCAATGCTGGAGACTATACGGAGGCGGCAGAGAAACTGGATTGGCCACGTCCTGAGGAGCGACACCATAGTAAGGGACATTATAGAAGGAAGAATGGAGGGGGAAAAGACAAGAGGAAGACCAAGAATAATGCTACTGGACTGGATGATGGCAAAGGATGGTTACAGAAGACTAAAGGATGATGCACAGAACAGATGCGCGTGGCGTCATTGGACATATGAACCTGCCTGACGGCAGAGAACTAAAGAAGAAGATTAACTTCTGTTCGACACTTTCATTTGTGAAGGTTACGATGAGAAACACACGGTCGACTTAGAACGTCTGCTGTTGACTGCTTTCTTTAAACTTCGATGAAAGCGGTGTAGATGTTAACAATTATATGCCTGCAGTTGCTTCTAACTTTACAGCAGTGTATTTTCATTAAAGAAGGTGTGCAGAAGCAACCAACAGAATCCCTTGAAGAAAAGGCATAACTGCAAATTCTAGCGATCTAAGCGCAAGATTGAATTAAATCCAGCTTACATCTTTATTGCACCTTCAGAAGTTTAGCAATTATTTATGCGAACAACTCTCCCCAAGTGGCCGACAATAACAATAATTATAAAAAGAGCCATATTATGCCAAATGCTTTTTCCGAGGGCAACGACCTCTGTTGTTATAAGCCCTCGTCAAATCTGGATCAATCCATTACGAGAATAATTTAACGACGAAATTCAAACAAAAGTATTAGTGTCGCCAAGTATTGGCATAACAACCAGCTGGGTGCTGTATAAGGCGGACTGCTACAGAAACAAACAATAAATTGATCGAACGCGTCTGCGAAGCCGGTAATTATACGTTAGCGTTGAGAACTGTTCAAAATAGTAATGTTGTAAGCACTCATTTTATCAGAGTGGCAATGCAGATACACAATAATATTGTATATACATTAGAAACGTCAACTGCTCACGCAGTCAGCAGATGTCGTTAAAACGTGAAACTAAAGCAACTTCGGTAGAAGTCCGAACCAAATTACACCTTGCAAGTACACTGAAAAATGTCTTATTTTATTTAATTACTCAGTCTGCAAGTCTCTCCGTAGGTTTCGAATACCAAGGCGATGAGCTCAGTGTGGATTCGAAGGTCATAATTCCTTACTTATAATTGTAGATACATAATTTTAAAGGTGTCTTACGAAAAACGTTTAATTTGATTCAGCGTTAGACGATGCAGAGCATAGCATGCATAATTATCATCACTATATCGAACGCTCGTGTTTAAAAGATATCTATATGAAATCCAGCAATTCATCAGTTTCACAAGAGACAAGCGAAATCTTGTGGTTGCTAAAGATGTTGGCATCCTATAATATCATGTACTTTAAAATCGACGCTGTATGTGACCGCAGAAGAATTACATGAAACCCACAATTTGTTAGTATTTCAAGCAGTACATGAAGATATTTTATAGGTGTCTATTGTTTGCATCAATTGAACTCGTGTTGGATGGATGGATCCGATTCGACCAGGGTGTATGACAACTGTTACAGAGGCCGTTACCCTGGACAGAAATTTGCTCGGCGTATTACTGAACTCATGTTCATTCAATCCATAATTTATATAGCGCTTCTTTCAATTAAAATAATTACCAGAAGTAAAGGTGTGTTTCAGGGCTTTTTTAAGGAATTTTTAGAACTGCACAACTTCCATGGGCGAAGTTTGGTTGCCGATCTGAGGGGGGAGCTAAAAAAAAATTCGGCCAAAGCAGATGATGACCTTTTTTGGTCATCGAGTTGAAAATCTCATAAAAACATACCATTTTTCCGGACAGTGATAGTTCTTTTTAAAAGTCCATCGTTTTGAAATGTCCATAATTGCAATTATTATAAAAAAAAACGGGTGCAATTGCAAATGTGTGCCAAAATTAAATATTTCAGTTTTCTCGAAAACCAGACGTGCTACACAAAAACAAAGCACCACTGCATTCAGCATTAATTGCAATTATAGTTTTAAAAAAGGTGTGCAATTGTAAATATGTGCCAAAATTAAATATTTCAGTTTTCTCGAAAACCAGACGTGCTACACCCAAAAAAGCACCACTGCATTCAGCATTAAATGCACTTATAGTAAAAAAGGTGTGCAATTCCAAATGTGTGCCAAAATTAAATATTTCAGTTTTCTCAAAAACATGGCGTGCTACATGAAAAGCAAAAACACCACTGCTTTCAGCATTAATTGCAATTATAGTAAAAAAAGGTGTGCAATTGCAAATGTGTGCCAAAATTAAATATTTCAGTTTTCTCAAAAACCCGACGTACTTCAAGAAAAACAAAAACACCACTGCATTCAGCATTAGTTGCAATTATAGTAAAAAAGGTGTGCAATTGCAAATATGTGCCAAAATTAAATATTTCAGTTTTCTCAAAAACCTGACGTACTTCAAGAAAAACAAAAACACCACTGCACTCAGCATTAACAATTAAAGGCAGCTGAGATATGTGTCTGCATGTAGCTGTCTCACAAGACGTGACACGCCATCTGGTGCAAATTATAGTAAAAAAGGTGTGCAATTCCAAATGTGTGCCAATATTAAATTTTTCAGTTTTCTCGAAAACCAGACGTGCTACACCCAAAAAAGCACCACTGCATTCAGCATTAAATGCACTTATAGTAAAAAAGGTGTGCAATTCCAAATGTGTGCCAAAATTAAATATTTCAGTTTTCTCAATAACATGGCGTACTACATGAAAAGCAAAAACACCACTGCTTTCAGCATTAATTGCAATTATAGTAAAAAAAGGTGTGCAATTGCAAATGTGTGCCAAAATTAAATATTTCAGTTTTTTCGAAAACCAGACGTGCAACAAAAAAAACAAAGCACCACTGCATTCATCAATAACTGCTCTTACAGTAAAAAAGGTGTGCAATTCCAAATGTGTGCCGAAATTGAATATTTCAGTTTTCTCAAAAACTTGACGTGCTACAAGAAAAACAAAAACACCACTTCATTCAGCATAAATTGCAATTATAGTAAAAAAGGTGTGCAATTGCAAATATGTGGCAACATTAAATATTTCACTTTTCTCGAAAACCAGACGTGCTACAAAAACACAACAATTAAACTGAGGCAGCTGAGATCTGTGTCTGCATGTAGCTGTCTCACAAGACGTGACACGCCATCTGGTGCAAAGTTTGATCTTGAGCCGAATTGATATCTGCAATGTCGCCTTTGCAAGCTTGACACAGCGCAATATCATTCGGCTTCAGGCGGTCATCAATGCTACTGCTCGCCTAGTCCTGCGATTAAATAAAATTACTTACAAAATTACTTACATTGAGTGCAAACCAGTGTCATTAAATATCAAATAGCATACTGTCAAGTTTTTAAAAACTGAAAAGAAGACAAATTAATTGAAATTATTCCAGAATCTTGCAGCGTTCGTACACATGTCGAGTGATTTTAGCGAGATAACGCTACGCCAACTTGCGAAAGAAACTAAGAAGGACTCATCACACGTACACTGTGTTACAGCCTCGAGTGGGCGATCAGTTTTCCTTCCATTCAGTTCTTCTACTGTAAGAAGAGTCCCAAAATGAGTTAATGATTTGGTTAGGCTGGTTTCAAAGTGTAGCTACAATCTTTAATCACAAAACTTGCATTAAAACTACTTTAGGCTTCTCTAAATGTTTTTCTAGACTGGCGTGTTATTCCAAATCGGATGACAATGAAATCTAAAATTATTTTTAGCTGCACAAAAATGCTTTTACAACTGCACAAATCCATTTAGAACTGCACATTTTGTGTAGAACTGCACGTTAAAAAAAGCCCTGGTGTGTTTAACTGCATGCATTTAGACAAGCTGATTGTTTTGGCTTTTTAGCCAATGACTATTATGAGTTGAAAAATGTAATATTTGAGGCGAGTGGTAATAGGACAATTCAGTATGGCGACAAAATTAATTGTTTTAGAGACCGAAGGAAAAATGCAGTCGTTCAAGTGAAATCTCATGGTATATAGGCCTATCAGTGTCATATGCTCCGCAAACGTCAAAAAATGGCTAAGAGAGTCAGCTGAGAACGATCGATGGCTTCGTAAACATGAGAAAGGAGTCGGAGAAGTCATGTCTCAGTTGAATGACCTTTCGGAAGCCATAATGGATTTATGGCAGCAGGTTGTGAGTCTCAAGGTATGACGTCAGTTGGAGAGCGACTATTTTCTCGATAAGCTTCGAGATGAATGAAACGTTAGCAATCGGTCGGAAGTTGACCGGATTGTCTGAATCGAGTCCTTCACACTTGAGAACAGGAACCAGGATGGATCGCTTTTGAGACGGCGGCAAGACGCCTTCAATGATGGAGCGATTGCAGATGACGGTGAGAAGTGGAAGAAGGACATCCACGAACTCCTGCAGCAACGATGTTGGGAGGCTGTCAAGTTCACATGATTTAGGAGGCGAGGCGAGAATGATTCGACGTAGATCAGCAGAGCTGTCTGGAGTCAAAGTAGATAGGTTGAATGATGTTATGGATTAGTGTTCGCTGGTCTTAGAAGACGTCTCAAAACTCGAGTAATTTAAAACAGGCGAACGTTTGACGTAATTGGCTCAAAGATTCTTAAAAATGCTTGATACAAACAAGATTTTTTGAACACCTCAACAAAGATAGCAACCTAAGCTATAAATAAGGCTTTGTCTCTATTGAAACTTAGCTTGCCCTAAACCATTCCTAAGAATTGTCGAATGGAGGGACGGAGGTGCTTATATCCCCCCAATATTTTAGAAATATCATTATAAATTTCTACATGTAGTGCTATCCACTGTTTATCCGTAATGATCAATTTTGTTAGGATGGCAGCCCAAAATGCTATCATTACAGTTTGCTAATTGAAAATATCATAAACGATGGGAGGGGACATATATTGAAGACTAAACTCCGCCGCTGGTTGTTCTCTGTCAGTGCCAGTCCTAAGCCTGGATAAAGGAGGAGGGCGAAACTAATCATTTTTGATATACAAATTGTGGCAGTGTCGTACTGTGTTAAACATGTAAGAAGATGAAGAAGAAATAATGTCTGCGAGCAGCAGCATTTCCAAAATCATGACTATAAAGGTAGAAGCAAACTATTTTTTAAGGAGAGTGTCCACTGAGTAGGTGAGCTGGGCAGCGAAAACCTTCTCGTTTAAAATGATACAGCTAATTAATTATCATTCTAAGAATCGTTTGACTGTCATTGATTTGTAGAACTCATGTATACGGTCCCCTTCGGCTTCGTCCTACTATTTCTTGAGCTTCATTTGTTTGTTTTATGAGGTTTACGGGCACGTTGTGCCTCGGCATTGACCTCCCACTATACAGGCTTACAGGGTTTTACCCCTTGGCAGCGGCCCAGTGGTGCATTGTCTTAAATATTTATGACGCTTATATAGAGTCGGTCGACCTCATTAAAAAGGTATCCAACGAGGCCTTCAACTTGACAAGTGTTTGCGATATTTTACGACTACCCGTGACTTTGAATTTGACCACATACGTTCGTTGGAATTTTGTCCAATTAATGCAGTACACATGGGCAATTAATGAGAAACCCAGGACCTATTAAAGACAAAACAAAAAATGTCCCTATCTAAACTGTGTTAAAATTGCGTTCATGAACAGCTGTATGCAGCGCCTCTAGTTGCAGAGTTTGAAACTGCGTCCCTGGATACCCAATTAATTGTGGTTGCTAAGAAGAATATAGCGCGAAACGGCATATATAGGATTGGCGCGGGATAGCATCAGCCAACAATGACAGTGCCAAGAGGGTTACCTGGACACCTGGGATTTGTCAATGGCTCCAAAAATATCCTGTAGAAGCCAGCAAGTGAGGTCTCCGTGGAGTGGCCTTTCCCGTCATCAGCTCCTGACGTCAACGATTTGGCGGCGATTGAGTACAGAAATAAGTTTTCTCCATTGACTTATCTGCAGTAATTCAAAATAATGCACAGTAATTCACCGTACATCGGTGCAGCGCCTCTAAGGAGTATCTGAGATGTGGCCCTATGTGGGGGGCAGTGGTGTAGGGTTATGTTCGGTTCCTTGGGGCCGGAAGGTCGCGAGTTCGAACCCACCTCAATCCGCCGTGTAGAGACCATGAACAAATCCTTCGCTCACAATAATGCTCATGCGCTTCGGCGTGAAACTCCAATGCAGTGAATGAATGAATGAATGAATGAATGAATGAATGAATGAATGAATGAATGAATGAATGAATGAATGAATGAATGAATGAATGAATGAATGAATGAATGAATGAAAATAGGAAACGGTATTTTGATGTGTATTATTGACACCTCTTTTATGTGTTACATTTTGAAATAAGTGATCATGTCCACCTTTGCTTTTAATTAAGATGTGGCTTTATAAACAGATGGTATTCAAGTGACAATATTTTTTTCCTGTCTAGCCTAAGTTCTCTCCTGTATAGTTCATAACATGTCTATTATGTAGTTGTACAATATGTTTATTGAATTGCATATTTCTATTTGTCTTGATTGTACATGAATTAATTATTCTGTTCTTGTCCATTGTTCCCGCTGTGCGTTTGCAGGCGGTTCAATAAAGTATATACTTACTTACTTACTTACTTACTTACTTACTTACTTACTTACTTACTTATTTACTTACTTAAAAACCTGGTCTAGTACCTTGTCTTAAGTGCTGTAATACGCCGAGCAAATTTCTGCCCAGGGTAACGGCCTCTGTTGTCATAGACCCTGGTCAAATCGGATCCATCCATCATGCTTTTTATTGGAAAGCGGATTTCATTATGCCGGTTTATATTGAGAATATTGAAAATGATTCAGAAAAGGGTTGAGAGAGGAGGGTTGGAGTGCAGTGGGAAGGGGTCGGGACCCCACCCTCCCCCTCCCGAGTCGGGAGGGGGAGGGTGGGGTGGACTTGGGTTGGGGTGGGCTTGGGGTGGGGTGGCTTGAGGTGGGGTGAGGTGGGGTGGGTTGTGGTGGGCTGGGTGGGATGGGGAGCGGGTGGTTGGGGAGCCGGCACTGAGGGTGGACAGGTAAGGAATTGGCCGGGAGCGGGGCGAATCCTATATTTCCTGGGCAACGCCGGGTACCCCAGTTAGTTGCGCATATATAGTTGGACCTTTTCAATATGCTCTCTGCAATGTACCACGTAGACCACAAAAGCGTACACTGTACAGTGGTACCACATGGTATTCTGGTCGGTTTTGAATGCTGCCTGTGTCAATGGCTGGATCCTTTACAAATGCTACTGCTCACAACTTGCAGTAGACCCACCTGAAAAAGATAGACTGCGTCTTCCTAAGGTAACTGAATACACTTAGTCCGCAAGGTTTTGCTTAAGAAATATTTTAACGTCAATTACATTTGTGATTGTGGAATAGCGTCTAAAAGAAAAATACCGCTTCTTTGCTGCCTTCCGACAGAGGTGCAAGATTAAACACCGTTTAATGGTTTTTCATTGTACTATATTTAAATTTATTAGTTTCGTTTAATGTATGAGCATCAACTTCATTCCCTGAGTCCAGTTATGTGATCTTAAGTAGTCCATCGAATTGTATTGATACCGTTGATTTATTTATAGTAGGCCGGAATTAAACTAAAAATTTCTAAAGCTGGAAGAAATTTGGTACAAGCCAATATTTTGGCAATGGGTTTAGTATGGTCTAGTTACACTCCCACAAAAATCCGCAGTGAACCCCCAATTAGCAAAATGTGAAATTTGAACTTAAATCGGGGACTATTTTTTTGGCGCATTTAGACCCTGCGCAGTCTTTTCTGAGTAGAGTTACCATGGCGTAAGAAGGCAGTTAGTTGCCAGTTACAGTCCTTCGTTGCATGTTTACGTCGGCAACGTGCAATTTTATAGTATAATTTTGTGAAATTTGTTTGTTTCATTCGCGTTTATATTTAGTTCAGCCTTAGATTACGTAAAATTGTTAGAAATTGCTTCGATTTTATCGGGTAGTTTAACTTGTTAACGTTGTTGTAGCATTTTCGTATCAATTTGTAACTGAGTTGAGCGATAATGGCGAATCGGGCAGATAGGCTACTGCTTAGCTATGCGAGGATAAATGCGTTATTTGCCGTTTTGTTACTAGTTCTTCGACTAGCGATTCTAACCTAACGGCACTTGCGCAACAAGAGGAATGAATCCCATCGGCGTGGTGATAGCGCTTTAACCAATAGGCTTTACATGGCTAGAAATCCAGGCATAGTTAGGGTTCATGAGGACTGCAGAATAGTGCGTAATAGCGATTGACATTGCGATCTGCATAAGCGTAAGCTGGTAGCGGTGAACCTGATGAGTCAGAAAGTCGGGGTAAAGTTCTCCGTTCCTGGAGCAAAGTATTACATTGGTAACGAGGGTGATTTCTTTGCACGAGGCCTAGATCCAAAGAACCCTCAGCACAGTGTTTAAAGTGGGTGGGAACGGCATTCCCACTGCTCTCGAAATTATTGGCTTACGTTCCCACTGCTCATCATGATGGAACCCTGGAAACACATGCGTTCCAATAAAACTCATCAGCGTTCCCAATGCTCACAAATTCAGCGTTCACACTGCTCACCCAAACCACTTTAACCACTGCCTAAACATATAGCTGATAAGATGCATCTTGCAGAAGCAAAAGCTTTGTTTATGACAATGGAGAGGGCTTGTGAAAAGCGCGAGGATGATTGGAGTTTTCAGGCGCTTGATGTTTAAAAACGTGTGGTGATGCTGTTGCTTCAGAAGCACAATATCACACAAGGTGTCATGCATATTTCAGCAACGGTAAACCAAAGCCATCAGTTGAGCAGGACAATACCCATGCAGAAGGCAGATCGTGGTTGGCAAACAAATGATTATTATTTGACTTTTTATATATAGCTCACCTTCAAGGTAACAGTGTTTAAGAAAGAGAGGAGCATAGAGGTGTAACCTCTAGGCACAAGGTGGAGTGCAACAGAGAGCCCATTCCAGGTTCTAGGAGAAAGAGCACTGCTGCATTACAGTAGTCAGTGAGCGAGGGGCCAAGATCGGAAATCAGATTGCTGCTGGACACCAGAGTTGGGACAGCAGAGCTCCTGCAGGTACAAGGGAGCCAGACCCTCCATGGAGCACCAGATTAAGGCAGAAACCCTATAGGTGATCCTCTGTAGAATAGGAAGCCAGTAGAGTACATTTCGCATGTACTCCGTAACTTGGTCAGATTTAGGGATGCGGCTAAGTTATAAGACATGCAGCTGTGCGTATAACCGGTCAAGACACCCAATCTGCCCCATTACAGACATTAATAGCAAATTATTGCTCAACTCAATTACAAATTGTTACAAAAATGCTACACAACGTTAACCGATTAAACTACCAGATAAAATTGAAGCAAATCCTAAAATTATATGACTAAATTGCACGTTTCCGACATAAAAAATACAGCCAAACACTGGTTCCAATTTACACAATAAAACTGGAATAGGTTTCCTCCTTGGCATTTAAATTTCTTCTCATACATGACATCATGAAAGACAATGTTCATCAAATAAACCACAATTCCTCCACCACACGGCATGCATTAGGCCTACATCTGCCCTCTTGATTCAATGGAAACCACAATGAAACACAGATATGATATCCATCATGACAGAAAGACAACCTGTTGGATCCTCCACTCCATCTTGTCAGCTTGCCGACTTTAAACCATGTTGGCTTGCCAACATTAAACCCCATCGGGACACACACAACCCTGACAGGCGCTTACTTCCACCGACACCTATTACCTCATTCCATTTAAAACCATTATAATTTCAGTTTGCATCTATAAATATAAATAGGTAAAGAGAAAAGGAATTCTCATGAACTTTTTGTTAGATCATTCTGTTTGTTCTCTTTTCTTTTAATTTTTCTTTGTACATGCTGCTGTGATTAATGAATAAATATTTGTATATTTACGACTGTCTTGTATTGATATATGGCATTTTTCTGTTTATATTGTTCACAGGTTGGGTGTTTGTGACTATCATAGAATCCATATAGTGTAGCATAACTATCTATACAGGCCTATAAATGTCATATTTCCGTGTTTTGATGTGTGTATCACTCTGTGCAATGTGGACACTGAGCCTATAATGCATGTATGAATGTTACAAAATTAATTGCCACCCTCATGCAATCAGAGCACACCAACTAGGCCTACTGTTTTTCCATTGTATCTATGGACATAATTATTTTCATGACCTGCCAATTTTGCTCATGACCTGCCAATTTTGCTCATGACCTGCCTTACGACCTGCTTGGAACTTTTAGCTCTGTTTTACATTTAATTTCCTTCACCTACTGAATAGCTGCTATGAATAACTGCTTGACACGACCTGTCTAAATTGTATGTATGTGCACTTGTAGCCTATAGCCTATTGTGGGGTGCGGTGGTGTAGTGGTGGCGTCGTTGCCTTGAAGCCGGAAGGTTCGAATCCACCTCAAGTCGCCGCGTAGGGACCTTGGGCAAGTCCTTCACTCGCAATTGCTCAGCGCTTCGGCGTGAAACTCCGATGCAGTGTCCGCTCTGTGGTCGGGAGCGCCTCTGAGTAGAGAGCTTGAAGGGGCGCTATAACAAGTGCGCTTACAAACAAACAAACAAATAGGCCTAGCTTGTCCCACCACTGTCTGCATATTAAAATTGTATTTTTAGTTTAATTGCTATTTTAATATTTGCAAGCAAGGTAATGGATGAGGACATCAATTCCTTCTCTTTGGTCTATTAGCTTAGATAGCAAGAGACGATATCTAAGTCCTGGCACAGTAGTGTATCAAAGGACATGCATTTCTTCACTCTACTGACAAGTGCTTGCTGGTGACTGCTTGTGAACACCTGTTTCATATTGGGTTATTTAAGTAAGTAAGTATTGCTAATTAAAAGTTGTTGAAAAAAATAATCTAAGGGCTCGTTAGGCCCGTCAATATATTAGGCCTACATATAGTTTGTTTCTTAACCCTCCCCCCGTTTAGGAGGTGGTTTGGCGGTTTCAAACCCGAAATAAAAGTTCTAATTAAAAGAACTAGTTCTGTGTATTTTGTGTTCAAGACCATTGGAAAAGTTTTAAAAAACCGGAATGGAACTCCCGAATATTGTTCATGGCTCGCCCCTGCATATTTTCAATGCATGCCGATCTTGTAAAACATGTGGAACGGATCCTTAACTTCAATACCATTCCATTATCGTACCCACTAAACACGGACAACAGACACCAGGATTGTGCACATCCGCCAACTGTACACAGAATTGCAGCCTGAAATGTGTGTCATAAAGTGCGCTACTTTGGTGTTAATTTGTGAATTTTCCTAATGACATTCGCTTTGCGGATTTTAGTATGTTATACTACATGATATTACCTAACTAAAAAGTATAAAATTGGCTTGTCACAAATTTCTTCTAGCTTTTATTTATTTCTCGCCGACTATTATCGCCCGTCGCTGAATTCAGTTGCTGTCTCAGCACGAGAAACTCGGCGGAAAGATATATATTTAAAGAATGAAAGACTGACGAGAAAAAGAGCAAGAGCAACCATATAATAGTCATGGGAATAAAAGACCAAGACGATATGCAGAACGCATTGAGCGAAACGAAGATGGAAGTCGTGGTTTGCTATATAACCCAGGCAATTTGCAGTTTCACGTGGGCAAAATAAATATTGTGGCACAAACTTTCTAAAGGGTTCCTGCTCAGAATTTGCTGCTGAATAACATAATGAAATCCGACAAAATTAGACTCTGCGCTCCACCGGTAACTTAGCAATGCATGAATGTCGTAACTGTAATCGTAATCTCCAAACATCTCAAGCGCCACTCGGAAACCAAGCTCGGGGGCACCAGCTTATTTACGAGCGTTGCGTTGAGTGAAAAGGGTTATCCGTAACAGTAATTTAAATGAGACATGAGTCTGGTTGCCATAGGATCATAGCTGCTACGGAACAGCTGCAATTTTCGCGATAATAACCAAGGCATCATTTAGTGAATGCGATTACACTCGTGCCAGTGGTTGAGAAAAATAATTTATGTTTATTTATCGCAGAAAATTATTATATTACTGAATTTGAAATAAAAAGAATTCATTCACCTCTTTTGTGCATTTTCACCTTTAAAAAGCTATTTTTAGGTTAAAAAGTCGAAAAACAGCCCTGAAGGAACTAGATCCTGTAAAAACAAACCTATAAAACTAGACAAGACCGAAAAAATTATATCTAGTTGGAAAAATTTATGAGTGGTATCCCTGATTAATGTGATTATAGGTCTGCCCCAGGTTTATTCTGATCTTCTCGAATACGCGTGTCTAAAAGACGGAAACTGCTTATTAATTGATCGCTTTTCGTAAGCCGATGTTTATATAGTAAGGGATGAGAACGTCTCAAAGGTATGTAAACTTACCAATGGACTACACATAAACAACTGTCATGTATCATTGCCGCTTATTATTTGAAGTATGATGCTAAGATCAACGCCAACAAGATGAATCGCTACTGAGGATAACAACTCCAGCTTCACTTTTCCAGTTTCTCAGAGCTTGATCTTCTTTCTCGCCATCAGCCACAGATTTCGAAGGTTTCCACATTATGACAATAAAAGGCTAAGAGCCCCCTTGCGGTCATTCTGTTGCTACAACAATGTGGTCTGTTTGTCTGCTTTGTTCTCAAAGGATCCAACAAATTCGAAGACAAACTTTCTAAGAAATACGTGCGTTACAATAAAACTCGTTCCATTAACGTCCTCTTAATCACCTAGTTATACACACAGACAGGCAGACGGAGAGACACGCATACAAACAGACGTACAAAGAACAATAGGAATTCTAAAATGGTCTCGAAAGTTCTGGAATCACGACGTCATTGCATTCGTGAATATTAATTAGGGGACGTGGATTCCATTTGTCTGCGCTGCGAATACCAATGAGCGCACTGTACTAATGAGCACGATGACGTCATCGAATGCGCTCATACCGACTATAAAACAACAACTCTATGTGATACCTTTTAGTCTTTTCGTTTGCTGTCAACTTTCAAGTATAATACTGATTGGTAGTGTGAACAAAAATAGCCATGACGGCGGATTATATGCATTGTGTGAAGAGAGCATTATTTATAATTTATGAGCAACCCATTTAAAGGTGTCTTAACAGAGATTCATAACGTCATTACAATTCATTCCATTACACAGCGTCTGCATTCACAAATTGAAAATGTAATTATACTTTAAACTTTACATAAATTGAGCATACAATGCAAGAAGAAATATGGACAGACAATGAAAATAATTCTAGGTAATAAAATTGTAAATTAAAGATTTCCGTATTTTAATCGTAAATTCTTAATCCGCTACTTTTAGTGTTAAGTGTTAGTAGGTCCAATGTATTATTTGGATGGATGCAGATTTGACAAGGGCCTATGACAACAGAGGCCGTTGTCTTCAGAAAAAAAATGTATTGCATAATACAGCTCTTTTTAATGTGGCCAATGAGTATCAATGTCATATATGAATCTATTTCAGAGGTGTATGAGGAAGGAGAACGTCATAAAAGCCAGAATTTCCTTGTTATACTCCATCTGCTAAATTGTATCGAGCAAAAGAAGGATCATTTTTTACTTTACTCTCACACAGTGTCATTCTAGTCATCCTTTACCTCGAATGTGACGCGACCCATTCAGAGCCATGGTTTAAATGGAATCTGTAAAATTGAAAGTTCCATTAGAAAACAAACCATACATAAAAAACAATGCTCCATTACACACCCTTTTAAAGAGTTATCCGGCCTCAATTCTCATTCGGGTTTTTAATTAATTTAATGGCATTCATCTTTGACACATCCAACGAGATTTTGCCAAATGTTATATGTGACCACAAAATTTAAAGTCATTTGATGAATCTTGGACCTTAGTTAATCAATATCTATACAAACTAACTTACATTATTGTGCGTGAGCATGAATGTGTGTTTTGTGGTCACCAAAATGTGACCAAGATGCTCATGCAATTCGAACTTACTAGTTTAATGATGTCCTACGTCAAACGACATTTACGCAAGGGATATTGTCTTGAGCTCTTTAAACCTTTAAAATTTGCAACGTTGTGCTATATATAAATGTCGGCGAGGCACTATATTAGCTAATGTGTTTCCATTTAACCCTCTTGCCCCTCTTGCCCCGTATAGCCGCTATAATAGCGGCTTGGTGGTCTTTGACAAATACCCGTAATGCCGCTATAGAGGCTTTTAGCTCAGGGCCATCGGGTGGGCGTTCCGCTTGCTGTGGGGCTATAGGGGTGAGAGGGTTAAATAACCATACGATCTCAAAGTGTCGCCAAATTTGTGAATCAATCTCAAAATGCTTATGTTAGCGCTATATAAATTACAATGCCTGAGCCGAGGTGAGAATCATGCGTTCAATTACACTGAGTCGCAATGTCTGATCAATAGTGCACTGGACACACTAATCCTCAAGTTATCAAGGCATGCATCAAGTGGCGTCGTCCCTGTTCAAAACAATCAGCCTTCGATAAGAAGAGCATTGCACTGCAGTGTGAATAAAGCCAATAATTCCGCAGCAATGACTGGAATCAGAATGTTTAAAGTCCGTTTGTTAAAATCATGATGTATATATATATATATATATATATATATATATATATATATATATAGTTGTACAACGTCGTACCTTCACCAGCGACCGGATCATGGCAACGCAGCGAGTGGAAACGACGTCATTACCAGTGTCATCGTGGTAACTCGACTCGTGGGAGAAGGCATACGTAACCATGGCAATCCGAGACAGCATTACAATGATCGCGACTTGATCAGCATCAACGTCGTGGCAAGAGAGATAAGATAATCCTGTGAAACATCCAAAATAGAGAAACATAGTTGTCTGAACAGATGAGCGGTCGTCTTAAACACCTTTAAAAGGGTGTCATAAGGCTTATGTATAAGAAAGATTAAAAACGGCAGTAATTGACTCATGGCTACGTTTGCGTTAGCACACTTAAACTACATGAACATGTATCATGTCATTGACATGATTATTGTAATTACAGTGTTACATCATGAATACATCCGTACACTTTGCAAGGCTTAGACACCGCAAGAGCTGTAAGCAAAAGTCATCAGGATGGTGAACAAAAGTCGCTAGGCAAGATAAAACTTAACTCCGTCACGAAGTCGACTCGCCGGTTGAGCCGAGTCGATCGTAGCACACGACTTGATCGACTGCGGTATATATTATATTATATTATAAACTTGCTTTACCCGGCCACGCGTTGCTGTGGCTGAAAAGACTGTCCAACCCTCCCTTCCTACATCCCCTCCCCTTTCCCCTGCCCCTACCTTTCCCCTCCCCCCTCCCCTCCCCCTCCCTTTCGCTCCCCTCCCCTCCCCTCCCCTCCCCTCCACTCCCCTCCCCTCCCCTCCCCTCCCCTCCCTCCCCTCCCCTCCCCTCCCCTCCCCTCCCCTCCCCTCCCCTCCCGAAAAATGGACGGACGGATGCGTGAAAACTGCGGAAAGACGCGCGGAAAACGGACGCAAATGGACGATTTTGTAAAAAACCGACAGTTACAAATAAATTTGCGCTATGAAAGACGGCCGAATATACTTTTTGAAACGCACCCGAAGAATGGGTTTGAAACGCGCCCAAAGAATGGACGGACGGATGCGTGAAAACTGTTGAAAAACGCGCGGAAAACGGCCGCAAATGGACGATTTTGTAAAAACTAAAAACCGACAGTTACATATAAATTTGCGCTATAAAAAACGGCCGGGTATACCTTTTGAAACGCGCCCGAAGAATGGGTTTGAAACGCGCCCGAAGAATGAATGAGTGATAGTTCAAACTCGAAATGGCTTGACTCCATCGACGTCTATCGAGTGGAATTAAAAGTTGTGTTTTTTGGTCGTAAAGATTGCGCTTTTTCCTAAAAGGCATAAAAAACCCGCTGATGTTCGAATGGAACGGTTTGCGAAAATTTTCAAAACAATCGGTCAACAGCTTTCCTAGAACCGAGGTAACAAACAGTAACTTTTTACATTTTTATTTATATAGATAAAACGAAGAATATTGTTGGGAAAAGACGCTTTGACGAAAAGGGGAGAATCCTAAGGAAGAGTCTTGTCAAGGTACTGGTATGGAGTATGCTACCATATGGGTCGGAAACGTGGACCATCGGGAAAGAGGATAATATACGAAAACAAATATGACAAGGAAAATGTCTTGAAAAAAATGGTTCATAAACTTTGGCTTGAACTAATGAATGAGAACCCGTATTTACAACAAACTTTCCCTGAAAAACCTATGATAGCCTATAAGAACGGCAAAAATATTAAGAAAACACTTATAAGTTCTAAATTTCCGGCACCATGGCATGACGGCCCAAAGAAAACACATAAAAAGGACGCTCTAGATAACGAAAACATGTTTAACTCTTTGGCAGCTAAGTTGTTTTTCATAAATATAGTCATAATTTGTTCATATAAAGAAAATACTTAATGTCCGTGGAAATATTGACATGTCTTATATCATTTTGTTCGTATATGACCGCTCAACAATATTCTGTCTTGAAAAAGCAGATCAATTGACGTGTTTTTCTTTAAATCTATAAATATATTAAATATTATTAAAAATAAAAATAAAATTTATAACGTTAGAAATTAATTAAAAATCTAAAAGGAAAATAAAATGTAATGCAAACACTGGTAAAAGTAGCTACTTGTATGGCAAGCTTGTAGGAAACCGTGAAAGGCTAAAAAAATTGTGAATTTAATTTTAATTTTTTTATGTTACTTCCACTTAGAAGAGACGCTCAAGCTCAAACCAACTAAATATAAATATATGCAGGCCTAAATATTAGGCCTGCAGAGATTCGTCGTATTTTTTCCCGAAAATGTCGAAACGTAGAGAATTTCTATATAGATCCTCTACAAAACTTTCTTGACTGATAAAATTTGTTTCTAACTAGGCAAATAGGCCTAAATAAAAAACAATTAAGCTGCAGAGAAGTGATCAAATGAGCTGTTTTTCCTAATCTATGATGAGTACGGCATGGTCTGATCGACGATCGGTAAATGTGCGGTCTTCATTTCCTGAAACCTTTGCAACATCTATAATATTTGCTTGAGACCTTATTATAGCATTTGTTGAACGATATAATTCATTTTGTCTGAAATTGGCTGATGAAAAGAGATAATTACAGCGAAATGGCCAACGGCCAAGAATCCACAGGCGCGGACGAAAGTATACAAATGGCTGGATGCAAATTTTCACAAACTTACGGCCATAGTTTTCGTTTATAACTTCATCAAACCATTGGGGAAAACCTATGTTAGGGCATTTTCTGATCCGTCTGCATGTCCCCAAGCGAAATATATAAATAGAATTCTAAATATATCTACATTATCCAAGAAAAAAGTGCGTTTTTGTTATGGGGTCACAATCGACCCCATTCGCCGCGAAAGAGTTAATTTAGTAACTTTACTACTTGAGAATCTATATATTGGACTCGGAGGTTAGGTACGGTACCCTTAATAAACGGTTTTTGTGTGTGCTATTTTACCACTATATATATATATGTGTATATATATATATATGTATGTATATATATATATATTTATTTATTTATTTCTTTATTTATTTATTTATCATCAGTACTGAACAAATTGAGTAATTTGCTAAAATGGCATCTCACAAGTGCATGTTGCAGTGAGGAAACTTTAAAAAACCTATTGTTAAAGTATAGTCTATATTTATTGAGACCTTATCGCACTCTTATGAGCACTGAAAAGTACAGCTATTTTGTTAAGATAACAGCTTAAAATGCTACCATTTCAATGTGAAAATTCAAAAAGTTTCTGGTGGGGAGGGGCATATCTCCTCCCCACACCCCTCCCCTACCACTCTCGGCGCTGCGCGCCTCATGATTGTCTTCCAGACCGTCAATTATCTACCCCTCCGGAAAACTCAATCCCCCCCAGATGAGGGGGCTAAATTAAACTCTGGTTTCGGCCAAAAACGACTAAAAAAATTCATTAGATTTTTCAGCGAAAGATCAACGAAAAATTTTCCGACCCCAGCCCAAAAATTTTTTGGGATCCGCCACTGTGGTGAATACCAGTGAAATCGCGTTTGTGGGCGAAGTAGAAATCTCGAGATTACGAGAATGATTACGATGACATTTGGGCAAGAACAATCTGTAATAAGCAGATCAGAAGACACGGAAAACGCCGTCCGTGCACCTTGTTATGACCATGTAACAAAAGAATTGCTATAGATCCATTACATGTTACGATTACAAAAGTAACGTCATAACGATGAAGATAAACGACACGTCCCTTCTTTTGCCGTAGACTCTGGTCTGGCTCCACCGGTTTACTGTCAATACCGCGCACACAATACCGCGCACACGACCCGCGCATACAATACCGCGATTCACAAGACCGCGCACGATCATTACCGTGCACGATCATTACCGCGCACGATGTTAACCGCACACAAGTATTTCAACATGCATCCAGCTTCTATTTCATATATAAAAATACCTTCATCCAGCTTCTATTTCTCATGCGTTATTTTCATCAATCCAGCTTCTATTTCATATATAAAAATACCTTCATTCAGCTTCTATTTCTCATGAGTTATTTTCATCAATCCAGCTTTTATTTCATATATAAAAATACCTTCATCCAGCTTCTGTTTCTCATGCGTTATTTTCGACAATCCAGCTTCTATTTCACCTCTAAAATAATTTAATCCAGCTTCCATTTCTCACGAGCTGGACCAGTTGTCTGTAGACCAGTTGTCGTTTGACGAGTTGTCTGTAGAACAATTGTCGTGACACCGCTTAAATAGAAGTTGGATGATGGTATTTTTAGATCTGACATACATGTAGAAGCTGGATGCATGTTGAAATACTTGAATGCGATTTTTATCGTGCGCGGTAATGATCGTGCACGGTAATGATCGTGCGCGGTAATGATCGTGCGCGGTAATGATCGTGCGCGGTAATGATCGTACGCGGTCTTGTGAATCGCGGTATTGTGTGCGCGGTACTGACCGGATACCGGCTCCACCCGATGACGATTCTTTGGTTGGTTCCTGTTTTAACGAAACTTCGTTGTTAAAAAATGATTAGCATTAACTTCTACCAATAAATAACTCATTGCGTGTAGTAAGAAAGTCCGATATGCGAGTACCACGGTATGCATGGATTTTTTTTCTTAGTATCGGATGCCCTGAAAACATTTGTCCAGTGATTCTCCATGGTCGTTTTAGTGGGGTAAAATTGAGTCCCTAAAATCTTATTCTCAAATGTTATATTTTGGAGTCGGTTTAATTGAAGATGTAACTCTTCGCACTCATTGTGATTGGCTAATGCGGTAGTCTTAAAGATATTATTATAGGAATAAAGCATTTTTATTTATAGCCATGAATCAATTAATTCTGAAGGTATGTAATGAAATATTTGAAATTCCAATTTTTTTTCAAGAAGACCCAAATAATACGTTCGCCCTTCCGAATCTAGAATTATCTTATTTGGAAACTTATGTGATGCCTATGTTTAACCCGTCGGAGGTGAGGTGGGGTGTGACACACCCCAGAGGCATTCTACTTTAAATTTTTTGCGGAAAACATGGAGCCAGTTCTAATTATTTTTTTCTACCTTTGTGAATATGAAATACAAACACTTTACCACAATTTCAGGTAATTTGAACGAACAGTTTTTTTTTATTTTGTTGCATAATCAAAGGAAATTGCAATTTTTCGTATACAAACAATTATACATGTTGATTTTATGAGCCATGATTTGGCATGCTAGTGTGCCTTGAACACGTCAATTTTGTGTTGGCATTGAGAAGGCTGACGACAATGATGGCTAAAACATTTTACAATGTATGTTGTATTAAAAATATATATATTATGGTTATTCGTGCATTTGATAATGTTGCACATGAGGACCCAAACTTGCATGGGTTAAGTACACATTGGATGGTCCAGCTTCTGGCCATCTAATATGGATTGAAAGCAAATATTTGTTTGTGGTAATCGTCTGTTTAGTTGATTATTGATCATAGAAGAATAGTTTAACTCAACTTAGTATTTTCCATTTGATATCGTGGCTTGAAAATAAAAATATGTATTGGGGTTTGTCAAACCCCACCTCACCTCTGGCGTTACAAATCGTCACCTCACCTCCAAAGGGCTAAACCAGAAATGGCAATCTCGTTCTTCATCTGGCGAATCTGAAGTCTAACGTAGTTCGGCTGAATGCAAACAGACAGATCCGTTTGAACGTTTAACCCTCATCCGCACAACGGGCGCATTGTAATGGGAGAGTGTCCCTATAGGAGGAAGGAGCGGGTTTAGAACAACCCTGAGTCCTTCAAGGCTGCGACATATAATTACAAAGACTCCAAATCATCAATGAATTCTTTGAATGTTGATGACTTAAAACACAATGCAAGTCATAATAAGGCGACCCGGAACACCACGGACAACTCTTACGGACAACCGTTCTAACTCAACGCAGCGCTCGTGAATAATCTGGTGCCCCGCGCTTGGCTTTCGAGTAGCACTTTAGAAATTTGGAGTTTACGATTACGATTTGCGACGTGGAATAATGTCATGGGGTTTGTGAAGTGGAATTGAAGACTTGGAAGATGGAATACGAGGGTGTGGAAAAGAGTCGAGTCAGCTGCACTGAAGAGTATGCTTGGGTTGGAAATGTTAGCGACATCATACTCTAAGCATTCTATGTGGGCGGTTGGAAACACCCCACGCAGGGAATTTCAATATGGAGAAATGAAATGGCCAAATTGACTAAATTGGATCGAAAAATGACTGACATCAGAAGACGGCGTTTTCCATGTGTCGCTAGTCCCAAGCGTCGAAAACAGATGATGGATATACTGATAACCATCGTCAACGTGTCGGTCAGCCAGATGTCGCTGCAATACAAATAAAATGAATCCCCTAAATTTTACATTTAAACACCACTTTTAAGAAGTTCTAAGTTTTATGTATAGTCCTGGCGTTGCAAAACTGGAGCTTTTGTTTGAGCTGGATACCATAATAATTATTATCATACAGATTGTAGATTGCAATGTAATGGGGACAAAACTATAATATAATTTAACCTTCAATTTGCCATCTAAATTAATTTATTTCGGTGAACTCCGCAACTAACTTAGAACCAGCGCCACATGATATCTAACTCATCCGCTGCCTGTGCTTTGGTAGTGTCAGTCTCTAAACCTCTGATAAGAAGGATGCTAGCATTTCGGCCATCGTTTCTCAAAGATGCGTAATTATCAGCACAAAATGTATCTGTATCGTAATAAGTTCACATAGTCGAAAATATAGATAACAGTCGGACTTTCCGATACTCCTTTTAAATACTTACACTTGGTTACCCATTTTTCGAGGCGTCTAAATAATGAGAAGATCATTAGCGTCTTCCTCCGTGTGTGTAACACAATTACACCGACCTCTCTAAGCGTAAATTTGTGGCCAATCTGTGCTTATATAAATAGTTTAAAAACGCTTTAAAGGTGTGTGTTTTGGTGGCTCAAACCAGTCGGCTGCAACGCAATATATTATACGATATGCGTGCCACTTCTGCGAATCCGTACACCAGGCAATTTTTTTGACACAAAGCAAACAATGGTATTTGGCGAACAGAATCCATCAAGGAAGGTGACCATTGACGACGGACTTCAACTGGAAAATGTTGAAAGGTTCATATGGATTGTGGTAAAGAAGTACTGGGCAGACCTGTTCAAGGCGTCAGCGGCACTAAAAGACATGGATAAGAGAAGTAAAGCCATAAGGCATGTGACAAAAACCTCCGTTTTCAGCAGCATGCTGTACGGTTGTGAGGCTTGGTTGGTAACTGAACGCATTGAAAGAGGGATACTGACATTCGAGAGAAAGTGTTATATATAGGAAGATACTGAGAATATACTGAGGAAGATACTGAGGAAGATACTGAGAAGATACTGAGAATGAAACAGAGTGACGGTGACCTGTCAACAAATAACAGTGTCGCTGAGGATGGTCCTGGGCACGACGTTAAACTGCATCCATCCTCTGCCACAGGGAACCAGCAACTTCCCTGTGCCGGTCCTAAGCCCGGATAAAATGAGGAAGGTTTGCCAGATGGGTGGAGATACACTGGCAGTAAAAGACCAAGACCATAGAAATCCGCAAAAACCACGGCACAAGTGACATAGCGATCCAGATGCTTCAAGGTGTCATGATGTGGAGCTGACATGCACAGGCCGGTCAGTACAGACCAGTGGAGAGAGTCGGGGGGAGAGAGCGTGGGACACATACGGGCATTGACCCAGTTTGTGCCTTCATGCCTCTCTCCCAATATTCTCTTCAGTCAGACAAGGTGGTCTAGCTGGTTCAAGATGTTAATGGTATGAACCTGCAGACCGGACAGGTTGAAGATGGGCAACATGACGCGAGACAGACTCAAACAGAGAATGGCACCGGACACCTACGGGCGTTTGGCTCAAGGATTTCGATGATGATGATGACTGAGAATAGGATGGACACAGAAAGTCAATAATTAAAGACGCATACATCTAAAAGAGAACCTGATGCAGACGGTAATCCACAAACTAAACTTACCCCACAAAGTAGTTATACTCTTCTCATGACGTGGTTATTAATTTGCTGGCGTATATTGAGTGATTTTATTAGATTGTGTTATCTTATGATATGTGCTATGAATCTTTCTTTTGCGAGGTTAACACTCGAGTGCCCAAGGTATTTTTTGGTACACGAAGGCCCAAGGGGGGGTCCGCGCGGACCCCAGCGTTTTCATGGTAATATCTTGAGAAGGGATTGGAATATCGTTACAGAATTTAGTTCTGTTTATTCCCAGATGAATTTGCAATCGATTGATGTATCTTATACCACAATAACACCACCTGGTGTAAAATAATAGTGTAAAATCTCTTGATACACATTTTATGCTTGCTTGCGTCATTTACCGAAGGAAGTCTATCGTTTTCATGCTAAAATCTTGAGAAGGGATTGGAATATCATAGCAGAATTTAGTTCTATGTAATCCAAAATGAATTTTCAGTCGACTGATGTATCTTATATCACAATAGCACCACCTGGTGCAAAATAATATTGTAAAAATCTCATGATACACAGTATAATGCTTGCATGCGTCATTTACCGAAGGAATAGCAGCAAATCTTGCGGTACCCTTAGTATACGATGTGGTTGTGGGGTACAGGGTTGGACAATACTCACGCAAAATATACCATTCGATGCCCAAATGGTTGCTCTAGGAATACCTAAAAGCATTTTTGCATATCTATAGCCGTTAAAAAGTTATCCGGAAAAAACGGGCCTGGGGTCCGGTCGGACCCCCCCCCTTGGGCACTCGAGGGTTAAACAAACTCAACGCTGTAGTTGTAATAGTTAATCTCTTGGAAAATGATGGATGTAATTGGACACCTTCAAAACAGATCTCGCTGGTCAATAAACTGATAAATAAATGTGCGCTATGATTTCATTTCAATACGACTTTCGTCATAATTATCAACTCTCGGGCTACCAAGGTTGAGTGGTTCTTTGGTCAAATACAGAAAACCGTCACAAGTCTGTAAAATTTGGGGACGCTAATTTTTCACGTAGCATATAGGAGGCCTTTTGATACACAAAAACAATGACGCGTGTGAGACGAATGCGGATCTTAGCAATATTTTCAACCCTTCTCATTCATATGCTTCATTCGTGGGTCTAATCAATAGGCGGCACACGCCTATAAACTTTGGGGACACCAATTTTATAGACCGAGCAATACTTTGGTAAGTAGAAATAGTGGACCACGAGAGACGACTACAGGCATCTTCGTAGAGAAAATAAAAGAAATTACCCCATCTAGTACAATGTCGTTGCATTAGGCAGTCACTCGTATGGACGTCAATTAAAATCCCGCCAAATGCGGTATTTAATTTCGTCGTCTTTACTATCACTATGTATTTTCAACCATTTTACGAGTGATTCTATGTATAATCATGCTTTTTTATTCATATTTCACCAAAGTCAGTTTGTAAAATTTAACGCTGCATTGCAGATAAAGCATTTCTCTCTAAAAACATGTAGTTCGGTATTAATCTCTACGGATGCAAACTACGCTATCCCCTCTTCTTAAATCAACGGTTGTCGATGGAACAATGGAGAATGTCAAATTTAGCTCGTTTTCTGTATGCATCTCCAGCATAGCGTGGCAGCAGAAGCGCAATAGACGACATTCAGTATAATATAATGGCCCGTCTAGTTCGACATGCCTAGCTGCCTACATTCCAGAGGACAAACCAACATTGGAACAGGTGTGTGAAAAAGCATAAAGGAGTCTCATCACCGATTCCTTGACTGACTCGGGGCATGTTATAAACCCGCTGCTCCCTCCTATAAGGACTCTCCCCAATTTCATGCGTCCCAGACCACGTGACGGCATTGTCCCACGGGCAGACAACTTAATGAGATAATCGTTTTAAATATGAATGCTTTATGATGACTAATTTCATGTAAATCTAAGTGCGGTTATGCAGCAGGATTAATGTAGAATATATCTACTTACTTACCTACTTACATTTTACATGTGTACGGTACATTGTGTAATCTACTAATTACCAAATTGCATGCAGCTGGCTCTCTGATGTTATAAATTACGGATTTGACTTAGGCACCCTTTAATCCATTTAAGATTGTGGTACAAATAAAGAAACTCAGCAGTTTTTCTTTGGCTCCACTGGAACAGATGTTCCGTATAACACAATGAATATTCATTCATTCATTCATTCATTCATTCATTCCAAAAATTTATATAGCGCCCCTTCAAGAAGCCTACTCAGAGGCGCTCCCAGTCCAGCCACACCTAAAAAGATAGGTCTTGAATAATATAGTAAATCCGCCGCTTTCGTAGGCTACTTTGGTAGTGCCAGTCCCAGTGTGGGAGAAGATAGAAGGGCAATTCCGCAGATCTTTGATCTAATCTAAATCTAATAAAGCATTTGTAAAGCGCTTCTCACAGCAGAGCTATTCAGAAGCGCTCTCAGCGTGACAGGCCCATGAAAAAAGAAAAGTCTTCAAGCAGCGAAAAGATGCAGGTGAATTTCCTACAAGAATCCTGCCACGAATTTCAGAAGGAAGGTGATTCCAAATTAAAGGACCAACAATAGCAAAAGCTCGGTGTTGGGTTAATGATGTTCGTGATCTGGGTACAAATAGATCAAAGCGGTCAGCAGAATGAAGAGGGCGTGAAGATCTTGCAGAAAGAGGCTTACACATTAAGTCACACAGGTATTTAGGCGCTAAGCCCTGCAGGGACTTAGTAACTAGAAGTTTGATGTCACACAACGTGCTTACATCGGTAACAGTACGTAATAAATACATAATGATTATTCAATAACACAATAGCGCAACTCCGTCACCACATAAAACGTCACAATGCCAGTACCAAGTATGTAGAAAGAAGGAGGGTAACGCTGGTCATCTTCATCATGACACAGTGCCGTTGTTAATCAATTAACCAGATTAATATAAAGTTAACAGAGAAGACCCAATGCCTTTTGCTTCAAACCGCTTTTATATCTTTTTTAAAAACCATTTTAGAGGTGTGCACGTACATCATTTTGTCTTCATTTTTTCAGAATCTTTGGACCGGTGACGTCACCCTCTTACTTACCCACCAGTTTCGGATCATACACGGTTAAAAACGTTTGGTTAAAAACGTCTTCTGAGATCATAAACACACCGCAAGATCCATCCACCATCCATTGTGTAAATGCAAATGTCAATGTGGAATGAATGAATAATTGCTTGACACGAACAGGACACCATTCGATTTTCAAATCTTGGGTCTGCAACGATATAGATGAAACACAAGATTTCAATATCTCCGCCACTGGTTGCACTCTGCCAGTGCCTGTCCCAAGCCTGGTTAAAGGAGGAGGGCGTCGCTAGTGATCTTTGTTATCACGCAGTGACGTTAAACTGAAAACCACCACCACAAGATTTAAAGAGGTCACTGTTAATTTCATATTGATCTGGTTAATTTATTAATAACGGCACTGTGTCGTGATAAAGATGACCAGCGTTACCCTCCTTCTATCTACAGACTTGGGACTGGCATTGTGACGTTTTAAGTGGTGACGGAGTTGCGCTGTTGTGTTATTGAATAATCATTATGTATTTATTACGTGCTGTTACCGATGTAGTCACATTGTGTGACATCAAGGGTTTTCGGAGTTGCTCTTCTATTTTCTCTCGCCTTGGGACTGGCACTACCAAAATACGAAAGCGACCATCCGTTTCAATGGATTCAAAGCAAGACAACCGAGTTACAAACATGGAGCTCCTTTATTTGTACCATAATTCTTAACGGATTTAAGGGTGTCTAAGTCAAATCAAGAAAAAAAAAAAAAGCCCAGGACACGATAACATCACAGCCGAAATTATAAAACAAGGTGGAGAACCACTAAACAAAGAAATACATAGACTCTGTAACCAGGCATGGGAGCAAGGACGCGCCCCAGAGGAATGGAAAAAATCCATCTTGATAACCATTCACAAGAAAGGGAGCGCACTTGAATGCGAGAACTTTCGAACAATCTCGCTTATCAGCGATATGGGAAAGATCCTGATGACGATACTAGCAGAGAGACTACGAAACCACCTGGAGGAATACATATCGGATGAGCAGGCGGGGTTCCGCAAGAACAGGAGCACGACACAACAAATCCTCATGTTGAAGCTAATAGCAGAGAAAGCGAGGCGGAAAAACAAGAAGGTCTACAACTGCTTTGTGGATTTCAAAAAAGCATTTGACAGTGTAGACCAGGAAATCAGCTGGGCCACGTTACAATCATACGGAGTAGATGACAAACTGGTGGATTTGCTCCGAGACATTAATGGAACGTCACAAGCAGCGGTGAGGATGGATGGAGAAATAGGACAGTGGTTCAGAACCAACAGAGGGACCCGGCAAGGAGACCCAATATCACCGACAGTGTTCATAGCAGACCTTGAAAGAGCAATGGACAAGATCAGGAAAAGAGAGAGTGGAATAGCAGTGCACGGCACCCGAATTAACAACTTAAGGTTTGCAGATGATGTGGACCTCGTAGAGGAAGACAAAACAAAACTGAAGTACTCACTAGAACTGCTAAACGAAGAAGCAAAAAAGTTTGGACTTTCCATCAATATTAAGAAAACGAAAACCATGATATTCGGACTAAAGACCAGCGAACCTATTGTAAAAGTAGAAGACGTCGAAATAGAACACGTTGGAAGCTTCACCTACCTAGGCAGCAACTTCACATTCGATTTGGATGGCGAAACAGAAGTCAGGACCCGCCTATCAAGAGCATACACAGCCCTCAAATCGCTGGACAAAATATGGAGGAGCAGTACCATCAAGATGACAACAAAGAAGGTGAAGGTCCGCAATACCACGATCTTCAGCACAGCGCTTTATGGCTGCGAGACATGGGTGTACACCGCCTCGATAAAAAGAAGGATCCTGGCATTTGAGAACAAATGCTACAGAAAGATCCTGAGAATAAAATGGACGCAAAAAATAACCAACGAAGAGATATTTCAGCGAGTGGACAGGGCAGAAACAATCTTACAAAAAGCTATGAGACGCAAATTAGGGCTTTTCGGCCAAATCGCCAGAATGACGGACGACAGAAAACTTAAGACTCTTGTTTTCGGAATAATGGACGGAACTAATAGGAGAGGCAGACCACATCGGGAATGGAAGGAGGACGTAGAGGACTGGTGTGATGACTCACTACAAAAGCTGTTCCACCTGGCCCAGGACAGAGGCGGTTGGAAGAAGAAGACGAAGTTGACATTGGACACCTACGAGCATATGGCTCATGGTGAATGATGATGATGATGATGATGATGACCACAATGTCGTTGAACACCTTTTATACAGATTGTATTTTTTCTATAAATATAATAATTGAATCATGATCCACCCATGAGGACACTTTCCATTTTAAACTCGCTTGGATTAAGGCTAAAGGAATGCACGTGTCAAAAGTAGTAATGACCCAGCAAATAACATTCATTGTTGATGTCATAATTATACTTGCAAACATCGCAGAAAAATAGCTGACGTTTGATGACGCTTTTACTTTCGTCTGGATAACTCGTTTTATGTAAAAATTTAGTTCATAGGGCCTACTTCTTTGGTTTCAACTCTTCTAATTTTACGAGTTTGACGACCACACCGCAAGGAGTGAACAGAGGTCGCTGAGAAATGCTTACACATAATTAGAGTTGGAGATATATTTTTTATCGCATCCTGTCCCACTTTCACTACAGACGTTGATCTCCCTCAGATGTTTTGAAGAATCCGTATCAGTCTGTTCCCGAGTACGTATGATTTCAGTATTATAGTCCATGTAGCATCGTGGTTGTTGGAATGCTTTTTGAAAGTCCACAAAACAGTTATAGGCCTAGACAAGATTTTTTTAATCGACGATGCTTGCTGCTAGCTTCGAATCCAAAGTCGCTTACGCTAAGGCTGAATTTCTAACAGAACGGATAACCATTACCGAGGTGTGCAATACATCATCTTTTGTTCCGAATGTTTGTTCATCATTTTTATGGTCGCGTTGGTCGGTGACTTTCAAGTCATATTACGATTTAATAATATGAGTTTACATAACACCAGACATATTGTTTACTGCTGCCGCTATTTTATAGCTTTATTATTACCATACTCCATTATTATTTCTGTGTTTTATTTTATATTTCTGACATGTAACCGGGTGCGGCGTGCCACCAGGAATTGTTTTATTTTTTAAATTAAACTAATATACATAAAAATACACACCCGGCATCGTAAGGAAAACCAGACTCATTGTTTAGTCAAATAACGCCACAGCATCGTTCATTTCAGATAGAACTCTGACGATGCTCTTAGTGTGGCAATGCCAGTCCTAATCCAGGAAGAAAGAGGAGGGCGACGATAATGATCTCTTAACTCCTTGCATCACGCAGTGTCGCTAAACTGGAACTATCCAGAGTTGTGCGTTTGATGCTGTGGCCACTGATATAATCAGAACTATGTATTGCTTACAGTTGAAATATAAGAGTTCAATTATAGTACTGTGTTGTATTATTATATATTGCGAATGCAGAAAGTGAATCTTTAAAGACACAACAGCAGGACAATCGTCGATTGGGATTCAGGAGAGATGTTATAATGGATGGATCATACCTAGGCACAGCTTGCTCTGGAGTGTATCATTTCTATACACAATGTACTATAATTGCAGACCTTGTCACAATGCATTTTATTATTACATGTACGACACAGCATAAACAGGAACCATGGTTCACCTATCATCCTATAAAAGTGAAAACTTATATTTTTTGATGGTTATATAAAAAAAAGGTGTGCAACGATAACCAACACGCAGTTCTTTGTAGCGAGGTCGGTATGGGAGATGCATCATTTGTGAAGATAATAATTGATGGTCTTGGTCATCTGAATGGGTATAAGGACAAGCTATCAAGTGTTCAAGACCTAGTAAGACAACAGGTTGTCATTGGATGGATGGATCCGATTTGACCAGGGTCTATGACAACAGAGGCCGTTACCCTGGACAGAAATTTGCTCGGCGTACTACAGCACTTATGAGCAAGGTACTGAACCAATAATAATTCGAGGTATAATAATTAATAAATCAGGATATATTTCTTTAAAAGAGGTGTGATAGCAGGTTTACACAATCATATATATTATTCATTCATTCACTAATTCTGACAATTTATGTAGCTCCTCTTCAAGATTTCTTCTCAGATGTGCTCCCTGCACTAACTAGCCGAAATTATGTTAAGCGTCATAGCGCGTAAAAATTAACAAGAAGTTGCAAAAAACCACAGTAAGCTGTTTAAGTCATTCGTGGCAAGCCCTCGCAAACACGTAGAGTTAATCATCGGATTCCCGGAGACAGCTGGTAGATGGCGTGGTTGATCTCTGGTAAGTGGTAGATGACGCCCGTCCGGCTTATCGTCGAGGCTCATGTAAGTAGTAGTAGCCGCATCTTAACGTCACTACTGTGTGGCAACAAAGACCATTATATAATTTATTATTGTATAACACTTCAACGATCCGGTTTCAGGATGCTCAAAATATTAATCATACATTTATCGATTGGCATTCCAATGCAGCAAGACAAATCAATCCTCACAGAACTAAAATCTCAAAATGCACCAAAATAGTTTCCGATACACAATAATTCTACTTGTATCATATTTCTATAATAATGTTATATAGTTTAACAATATAGCATATTTTAAAATGTGATATTAGAGAAGAAATTGTCATAAAATGCCACAGCAATCAATAACATTTATGAATAAATACGAAATGATTAGATTCCATGTCTCACAATTATATAGACTTTTAAAATTCAGATTTAAAGGTGTCGTTAAGTACGATGCAACAAACAGCCTCTGAAGCAGTAATAGTTTCGGTTTAACGACACCCATTGTAAATATAAGTAAGTAGGTAGTCTGTATTAGCAATAAACAAACTCTCATCCTTTACAAGAATCATACATTAGCAAAACGTAGCGGTGACACATCCGTAGTTTTTAATTTTCCTGATGACGGGTCATGAGCAGAATCAAACATTGACATGCCTAAACCTGTTAGCATAATCAAATTTGTACACCGGTACTGTGAACGAACAATGAAGGTTTTCTTCTGCATCAAAGTGTGGAACTGTGGCTATTCTATAGCAATGCTCCATCCTCCTAAGTTGTATTCATGTATGTGCTTATTGAGTGCACGCAGCAATTGGTGAAGACAGTGATGGTGGGGCAATTTTATGCTCTTCACCAATTTCGATTCAATTTTTCTCACACGTTAAACTGTGACCACTCAACAGTTTTTTATGTTACGTTCTGCGAAAAAAGAGTGAATTAAGCCACCCAAATCTGTTGCCAGGAAGCGTATACTCAAGATGAAAGAGCATAACGTAAGATGAAAGACAACAAGGGATTAGAAAATATTTTTTCTTCGGTATAAGACAGATTAATTGAAGGTCCAATCTTTTGTATTAATAATATATATATTGCCTCAAGCTCATGTCGTGTGAGTTAACATCATCCATTTAGCAATGTTCTATACACAGAGGAAGCAGTAAGCATTAAAAAATGTACGATTTTGATTATTCATAATTATGTGATGGTTAGAATCCTAGCAAGAGACACTTTCGAAATTGCGGCTAAGAAGCGGAAAATTAGAAAATAGAAATAGACAAAGGTCAACAATAAAGAAGTTTTACTGTGCAACATCCTGGATAAGTGCATTAGCTTCCATTTCCACCAACTCGCCTAACTATACCAGGCTTTTGTTTTGTCGAAATGCCTGGACAATATGATCGGCCCAGTTGTCTGGAATGGGTTTCCACAGGAGCTACGTCTACTTGCTAGGGTTATTACTGGAACATTTTTTTTATTAAACTCAAAACTGTCCTTTTTTGCCGTATTAGAGTCGGGAGCGCTTCTGAGTAGTCTCCTTGAGAAGTGCTATATAAATTCTTGATTGAATGAATGAATGAATGAATGAATGAATCAATGAATGAATGAATCAATGAATCAATGAATCAATGAATCAATGAATTCCATAGTTTAACGACAGTTTGTTGCAATAAAGCCATGGACACGAGGAACAATCGCGAGAACTGACGAATTCGAAGAATTATTTATATATAGTAAGGTTGATACTCATTTTAAAGGTGTTTATGTCACGATTTCGCTCAGCAATTCATCGGATCCCAGTCAACCATTATGTTCAAAGAATCTGGACCAAGTATTGATTGAACGCCCAGTGGGTTCCTCAGAACTTTGCAATTTGCGTTGGATTGTATTCGTAAATTTTTGTAGCGCTTCTTGCAATGCGAAATATAATTATAATCAGAGGCGAGAGAACAAGAGGAAAAGTGTTCACGAGAAAGAGGCAATAATTGCCTATCCAGTTATCACATTATTTGCCAGTTGTAGTACTTAACAAACCATTGCTTACATGCTTTCATGTTTGAATCTATTTCGTGTCAAGAATAACTGGATACGCGTTCCGACCTTTCTCCAGACCTGAAGTTGTCATTGCGACCAGGAGTGGAGCCATTCCACCAGAATGAGAAACATCCCGATATTTGGACTGAAAGTCCGTAAGTATCCAATGCATATACATTTGTGGGGCGCGGTGGTGTAGTGGTGGCGTCGTTGCCTTGAAGCCGGAAGGTTCGGGGTTCGAATCCACCTCGCCGCGTAAGGACCTTGGGCAAGTCCTTCACTCACAAATGCTCAGCGCTTCGGCGTGAAACTCCGATGCAGTGTCTGCTCTGCATTCGGGAGCTCCTCTAAGTAGAGAGCTTGAAGGGGCACTAGAACAAGTGCACATACATACACACATACATACATACATACATACATACATACATACATACATACATACATACATACATACATACATACTTACATACATACATACATACATACATACATACATACATACATACATACATACATACATACATACATACATACATGCATACATACATACATACATACATACATACATGCATACATACATGCATACATACATACATACATGCATGTTATACTCGAACCATTCGACCAGAAAACGGTTTTCTGGTCGAATGGTTTGAGTATAATATGCATTGGATAAATCCACAGCAGTTCCCAACTCAGTGCAAACACACTTGCAATATGTCTGACGGTCGATCAAGAGAAGGAGGAGGAGTAGGAGGAGGATCAGGATGAGGAGGAGCAGGAGGAGCAGGAGGGATGAGGATGAGGAGGAGCAGGAGGGATGAGGAGCAGGAGGATCAGGAGGAGCAGGAGGGAGGAGGAGGTGGATGAATCCATGGTTTAAAGTCGTCCTCATGAGCATGTGCTTCTTGGCCCATGCTTGGCACGAGCAGAATTAATTCAATTAATTCGATTCGTCCGTGTTATTATTAATCCGAAGTTTAACATCATCCTATGACAACAAAGGTCGTTGACGACAATACAGGATAGGTATGCAGATTGCAAAGCAATCAAATGAAACTTATAACACCCTAACAACACCAATAAGGTGCCTAAACGGAGCTTTACAATTTCAAAGACATTCTATTTGTAGGCAACACAGAGTGGTTCATTTGACACTCTTTCAGTCTTACACATTGTGATAATATACATAACAAAGTAAAATACTAAAATTGTAACATAGTAAAACATAGTAAAATTGTACATTGATTGTCACATACAACTAATTACATTAGAAACCCCAGTAAGTAGTTTCTGTTACAGAAGTACATCAATAATAATAATAATGCAATATTTATCATATCAAAGTAAACTGCACTATTTATAACATAAGTGAAATAATTATAGATCTGACCAAGATAAATAAAAGGCAATCTACAACAACAGCGCAAACTGTTTATTCACAGAAAGACCTTTAGTTATATATTTTTTAATCAACCTATTATACACTTGATTTTGATATAAATTGACAGTCAATAAAGTTTTAACAGAAATTTCGAAACGCGTTTCATATCCCACCATTACAGTTGATATAGCGTATATATAGCAAAATATTTAAACTTTTTAAAGGTGTAAATCCTTCTTCAGTAATTTCAAATCGTGTAACATCAACTCTCTCTTCTAATTTTTATACGGCTGTAAGTCTATGAATATTTAACGATGAAGTTCAAACGTTGGTAGTGGTTCAATTTAACGAAACAATGCGACAGCACGCGTCCCTGATAGGGAGGAAGGGCTCGGGGCTTCAACCCCCTCCAGCCTGAAATCCTGGCACCGCCACTGCCGTTCACACGAAACTATGATCCACAATATTTAATTATGGCCATATTCTGATTTCTGTGTTTTATTTCAAGCAGGTGCTTCCAGCATTTGCGCACAATCTTAGTAATGTGTCATTTGATAGGATCTTATTTTTGCTTCAATAACAAACGTTGTTTTGAAACTTAATTTGAGTTTAAAATTTTAATTACGAATAGGTTTTAATTAATTTAAAAAATCATTAATTTTTAAAATCTTTATCATAGACTTTTTATAATATAACCTATGTCGCTTTTGTTTGCTCATAGAAGACCTTTTGTGAAAATTATAACATGAGGGCCTCCATGCAAATATCGAATATTGTGTATTAGCTAATTTATACATTTATTCATATAAAATAAACGCTGCTATCGTGCAGGCACCATCGCTTCCGGACTGACTTGTTCCCATGCACTCAGCCTAGTTTTTACATTGTAACTGCAATTAATGTATAGTGTTTATGTCACACAAGGACGGATCCAGGGGACAATCCAGCCATGCCCCAACCCATTTCAAAAGTGCGTATATAGGACGTGCCCCTCCCATTTGGTTTCAACAGGTTTCGAATCAATGCAACGGGACAAGACGAGAAAGAAAGAAAATAGCATTCGACTAGAGAGGTCTTGTCGTCTTCCAAAGAAATGAAGACTTGATGACTAAAAAGGTCATCAGTTATTTTGTCAGAAAAACTTGATGTATTTTCCAGACATTTCGACCAAACGTTCTGTTATAATATTATTTACCGATGTTTATTCTTTTCATCGTGGGTTTGGTAGGATTTGCGTCTAAGTAGGAGCGACGTTCGATTTTTCTTAAATTCCAAAACTCACTTGGACTAATATTAAGATTGTTCGATCCATTGTAAAGCTTAAAAAGTAGTCAGTTCAGAGTTATCCTTTATATTGAGGTCCTGCGAACAGAGCACAAGTACACACGTCGAAGTTACTCAGAATATGAATTTTGGAGCAGATATCACTTGAGCGAATGGAGTATAAAAGATTGCATTCATTCTAAAGATTTTTTGGAGAATAGCAATTCTGAGTCAATTTGAGGTTCACATTGAAGATTATTTGCACAGGCTAACCACATCTACGTAGACATTGAAAGTGCTTCCCGATAATTATTATAGTGCAATTGACTTCTTATTTAAGGTGTGCAACGCCAGACAATTATAATTGTGTAAAGAAGACCACAACTGAAGCATCTGCTGCGTCTCTTTTTAATATCCCTAATATAATTTTATTTTACTACGTTTAAAAGGTGTGTTATGGAAACAGCTCTAAGCAAATCCGCTATCGATGCAAATGAGTGCCATGATAACTGCCACTTAAAGATTTGACTGTGATTTATGATACAAAGTTTAAACTGTCAGATACAGTAAAAGTGACTTTGAAAGAAGGTCATTGCAAATGGAAAGCTTGCAAGTTCAGCATTGCCAGGCATAGATAAGCGAGTTGGTGGAAATGGGAGCAGCCCATTGGTTGATTTGATCCACTTATCCTGGATGTTGCACAGTAAGACTTCTTTATTGTTGACTTGACCTTTGTCTATTTTCTATTTTCCAATTGCCGCTTTTCAGCCGCAATTGGGAAACTGCCTCTTGCTAGGATTCTGACCATCACATAATTATGAATAATCCAAATTGTACATTTTCTGCTTTGTTCCTCGATGTATAGAACATTGCTAAATGGATGATGTTAACTCACACGACATGAGCTTAAGGCATTATATATTATTAATATAAAAGACTAGACCTTCAATTAATCTGTCTAAGACCAAAAAATTGTGTTCCACAAAGAATATTTTCGAAGCCCTTGTTGTCTCTCATCTTACGTTATGCTCTTTCATCTTTTGTAGGCTTTTTGACAACAGATTTTGGCGGCATAATTGACTCGTTTCTTTTCGCAGAGTGGAACATAACAAACTCTTGAGTGGTCACAGTTTAACGTTGGAGGATGTTTGTGAGAAAAAATGAATCAACATTCGCAAATAGCATCTAGTTACCCCACCACCACTGGTCTGTTGAGTTGAGGTAGCAATTGGAAAGATAATATAAAGTTGCTATGCAGCGGTAGGCTTTGGAATACACATTCCAAAGTGCAGAAAATCAATTTGAAATTTAAACACCCTCAAAAGGCACTGATAGAAACAATTTATTCTTTGCCTTTCCAAGCATAAGAAATATATTTTAAAATTATTTTTCAAACGTCATAACTCGCCTATTGCCTAAAACACCATTGAAACATATTTTAGTGCCTTTATAAGTAGAATTTAGTAACGAGTGATTGGTAAGTACAGCTTTGGGCCTCATAATTATGTCAGATTAGGAAGCGGTAGATTTAATACCATTTGACCCATGATTAGATGTTAATCAAATTAAGCGTCAAAGCAATAAATTATGATAAAAGATTCAATTGAAAGCATTATTTTTTATGTTGGTGTGTGAAGACATAGCACATCGAATATTCACTTCAGACTTCAGTGTAAGTAATAAGCGACGAGATCTTTCCGATGAACAAAATTTTGAACAGACTCGATGTCATGTACTCACGAAGATAATATAATCATTGGCGTCAGAGTATTGTGATAAAACAATCATATACTGATCGAACAATATTTCAGAATAATCTCTCCCAAAAGAAAAGACAAAGTTGTTGAAAAACTATAGAAACGAAACTGCTAGTTTACATACCTTGAAAATGGTTATAAGCGGTGTTATATATATAAAGCACTGGTCCTAATGCGGCGTTCTAATGCGACATTCAACAGGATTGAAAACTTTCTTTCTAATAGAACATTTCAAGTTAAGGTTGGGGCTGAACTTTCAGATATATTAAAGCAACAGAATGGCACTCCTCAAGGCTCAATAATATCTCCTCTTTTATTCATAATAATGATTAATGATAAATTAGTCCTAACGGAGTGGAAGGCGTAGAGATGTCCCTTTTTGCTGACAATAGTGCTATTTACTTCAGACATTGAAACATAAAAAAAAATATTAGAAAATAAAACTCAATTATCGATAAATTTAATTCAAAATTGGTGTAATAAAAATGGTTTCAAAATATCTATTAATAAAACAACAGGAGTCTTGTTTTCAACAAAAAAGCATTTATCACAGATTGCAAAAAAAATTGTTCAAAAACCAATTAAGATGGAAAATAAGGTCAATTTTTTAAAGCCATAGCTCGGGGCATCAAGCTCTGGTTGAGCCAGTTCCAAACGTCGAGAAAGGAGAATGGCGACGCTAAGCATCTCTGTTATGACACTGTACCATTAAACGACAAGAAACCACTTGTGCATTGTAGGCTACATGTATTGACGTTTAACTGAGGTGTCAGTTTCAAACCATAAGAAAAATTGTATTTCGACGTTTATCATCATTGATGTAACAAACCATAGTTTAAACGAAAGCAGCGACTTTATCTTCCTATTTTTGGCATACGATTGTGAAGGGCGCGAATTAAGATAAGATAAGATAAGAATATTCTGTAATATACCAATTGCTATCCGCATTTTGGTGTACATACAAAGTATAATAAACAAACGTACATAAGTTCTATATCCAATCAATGTCAAAGTGTTTTAGAATAGCATAAAATTCTAAGTCCAAATCCAATATAAATTTGAATTTAAAAAAAGTTCTTTTAATGGACAACAATTTATTCTGCACTTTGCACTTTGGTTTATACGGTATTACATTTAAATATGATAAAGCATCCTCGTCAAATAAGATTTCCTCGTTAGGTTGTCCGCCCTAGGAATGATTCGGTCATGCGGTCTTGGCCTCATGGAATAAGGTTGGGGTCTCAATGGTGGGAGGAGTGAGTGTAATACATGTCCTGGATTAAGTAAGAGGGCAGCGAAGAGCCTCCCGTCCGCCGTTCTACACAAAGCCTCGAATGTAGGTGTCAACCTCCAATTGACCTTCAAAGTTTACTTCCTTTTTCTTCCTTGTTCAGTAGCGCAGCCTACGCCTAACCTAGTCACTGTACTTCGATATCTAAAGCTAGTGTATAAGTTTCTAAAGTTCTTAACTTGTTCAATTACAACAAAGCTCTGTTTCTTGTATTTTCTTCTTTCTTCATAACAACGCAAATAACACAACAATGGATCAACGACGACAAACGCTTGAATTCTACGACAGCAACGCAACTATTATTATCTAACTCCACTGTTCTCTAAAACGTCTTCTACTCTCTACTACCAACTCCTTCTTCTACAACTTATCTCACTGTCTGGGCGTACACTCTTCCCCTTGCCGCTCTGTCCTTCTATCTGCCTCTCTCCGTCTATCTGTCCGTCTGTCTGTCTGCCTATCTCTCTCTCTCGCGCTCTCCGGCGACGGTCGGCCGAGCCGCGCCAACTTTCCCGCCAGTCTGTCACCTGCAGGCCTAACTGTCTAGACGCTGACCTTGAGCTGGTCTATTCGTACGCCTAAACATCAACTGACCACATAGACTATACAAAATTAGCTCACATTACCTCCCTCCTTTCTTTTAAAGAGAGCTAATTATCTATAAAAATTAGCGAACGTACCTTAACTAAACAATGCAAATAGTCCATAACATAATACATCATAAAATATCTTACACTACAATCTAGACAGACAATCAGCTACTACATTCAATTTACCTTTCTTATAGTTCAACAGAATGTCAAAATTTTGCAATGATAAAGACCATCTGACTAATTTAGCAGATTTCGACATTGATTCAGTCAAATAAACTAAAGGATTATGGTCTGTAAACACATTGATTTTAGAACCAATAAGAATTTCTTTCAACTTGTTTAAAGCCCATATGATTGCATATTCTTCCTTCTCAATCGTCGCCCACCTCCTCTGAGTATCTGTCAGCTTCTGACTGATAAATGAAACAGGACGTTCAATCCCTTCCTCGTCCACCTGAGACAGTACAGCTCCCACAGCAAAATCACTGCTATCACAGTACAAATTAAATGGTTTCCCAACCTCAAACATATATAGAATCACATTTGATAAGACAATCTGTTTAAGGGAATCAAAAGATTTCTGATGTGCATCAGTCCAAACAATGTTATCAGGTACTTTCTTGCTAGTCAAGTCTGTCAATGGTTTAGCAATTTCAGCAAAATTACAAATAAACTGTCTGTAAAACCCAAAAAATCCTAAGACTTGCTTCACTTCCTTCCTGGTTTCAGGTTTCTTCAAATTAATTAAACTGTCAATCCTGTCTGGATTCATCATCTTCTTCCCTGATCCTATGAGGTGACCGATGAACTTCACCTCACTCTTACCAAACACACATTTCTTCAAGTTCAATGTTACATTATGCAGTCTTATTTGTTTCAAGAATAATTCCAAATGTCTTAAATGAATGTCCCAATCATTAGAATGCACTGCAATGTCATCAACATAAGGTTCAGTAAAATCATGAATCGGTTGCAAAATCATATTTATCGCTTTTACAAAAGTCCGTCCAGAGTTAATCATTCCAAACGGAACACGCGTAAATTCATACAGTCCATTATGTGTAACAAACGCAGTCTTCCATTGGTCACTCTTTTTCACAGGACAAGTCCAATATGCACTGCGACAGTCCATAACAGAAATGAACTTGGATTTTCCAACTTTGCTCAAGACATCGTTGACGATTGGCATAGGATATCGGCAATTTTCAGTAAAAGAGTTAATGTATCTGTAGTCACAAGCCAATCTCAAGGATCCATTCTTCTTTTTGACAATGACAAGTGGACTTGCCATTCTGCTTGACGATGGTTGAATGATGTTTTCTTTCAGCATCTCTTGTATTTGTTTTTCCACTTCTGCTCGGTATATTAATGGTATTCGATATGCCACGAATTCTTTTTCTCGAAAGTCTGGTCTCAGCACCACTTCGTGTTCTACTAATGTACATAGTCCAGGTTGGTCTGAAAATCTGTCTGCATATCGATTCAGTACATCAAGTAATTGTTTCTGCTGTTCGCTGGTCAGATGTCCAATTTGTTCGTAATCCAATTGAAGTGACTTCTGTTTTGTCTCTGAATAGTCTTCCTTCAGCGGTATTTCTACCACTGATCCAAATTCGTCATCCTCTTCCACGACCAGACCACAAGACAATGTTCTCGTGATGAACTTCCTCATCTTGTTAGCATGAATAATCCGTCGACCGTTTTCGTTCATGTCCACCAGATACGAATATTTGGATCTTCTTTGCAGGACCGTGCATGGACCATGCCATCGGGAGATCAATTTATTGGTTGACGTTGGATACAGCACGATGACGTTCTCTCCTGGCTCGAATTCTTTATCTTTTGCTCTTTTGTTGTATTGACTGGCGTACTGTTTTTGCTTTTCTTCAGCACAACTCTCGGCGAATGTCAAGGCCTTTTCCATGTCTGCTCTTAAATTCTTCAGGTACTTTGCCGGTTGCACTCCAATGTTCGGTGGTAGATTTATTTCTTTGGTCCAGCTTTCTTTAAGGATGGTGAGTGGCCCTCTCGGCAACTTTCCATAGACCAGCAAACACGGTGCCACTCCTGTAGTTGCATTAGGCACTTCTCTCAATGCCCAGACTGTAAATGGAATAATTTTATGCCACTGTCTCGGATTTTCCACAACGACATGATGAATCATTTTCTTGAACGTTTGATTCCATCTCTCCACCAATCCTGCCGCTTCTGGATGTCCTGGCGAATCGAATCGAGGACAACACCCCATCAGTTTCAGAAATTCTCTTGTTAGACTGGCTGTAAAATTCGTCCCTCTATCGCTCGTGATTACTGACGGAACTCCCACATCCATGAACAGCTTCATCAAAGCTTCGCATACAGCCTTAGCGGTCAATGACTTCATCAAGAATATTGTCGGCCATCTTGTACATGAGTCCACGATGCACAAACAATACTTATGCCCTGCTGCTGAAGTCGGTTCGATTGGTCCTACGACGTCCATGGTCATTCTTCTGAACGGTACATCCTCTTTTGGTATTGGTGTAATCGGCACTCGATCCATCACCAAACTTCGTGCTTTCAACTGACACTTCTCACAGGACTTGCAGAACTTCACCACATCTCTACGCATTCTTGGCCACACAAAGGACAACTTGATACGTTCCCTTGTCTTCTCTTCTCCCAAGTGTCCGCCAAATACTGACTCATGTGCCAATTCCATCACCTGAATTCTTCTTTCCTTCGGCAACACCAACTGATACACCAACTGGTCCAACATTTGATGCTTCTTATACATTAACCCATTCACCACACTAAACTCTGATCCTTTGTCTTCAGCTATCTTCCACCACGACCTCAGTGACTCGTCATTTCTCTGCTGCTCTTCAAATTTCTTTGCGTCTGCCAATTGTCTTTCATCACTCGTATTCTCGGCAAACAAATCCCTCATACTCGTGTCTATTTCACCATCACTCTCAGAATCATCATCATTATCACGTTCACATGCAACCATCTCTTCTTCAATTTCATTGTTTCCGGATGTTATTCCTTCTTCTTCTTCTTGAACGCTTTGTTCATTATCGCTTCTTGTGTCCTCATCTAGCAAACTTTCATTTGACTTTTCCTCTTCTCCTTCTTCCACTTCTCTTCTCCGACTCTGTGCTCTTGTAGTCACATTCGCTTGCAATTCTCCTTGTAATACATTCACTGGTGGAACCTCTTTCAGTTCTGCGATTATCTCTGGATGCAGCAAGAACTTTTCTTTGTTATCTTTGCACAAGACTGCCGGAATGCTGGCACACACCAAGGTTAAATATGGCGCGATATTTACTCCCTTGTCTTTCAAATCTCCTCCTTCGTTATGACAACTCATCCGCACTTCGATTTTCACCAACTTAGCTGGAATGGGTTCTCCAGCCACACATTGCAAATGTACTCTGCCAATTTCTTCCACTGTCGCTCCTTTCAACAATTCCTCATTGATTACTGGAATCTCAGTACCAGAGTCGATCAGCGCTCTGACTTGCACGGGATGACAACTGTCATCATTTCCACGTATCTCTACATTGACATGCTGTAGTAAAGACTTCTTCGTACGTTGACACTCATCTTTGCTTTCTGTTTCTCGACCAGTATCTTTAATTGGAGCAGAATTTACTATTTCTCTCTGTATAGCAAATTGAGGCGTGCACTTCATCACTGACTTCACTTCCGTTTCGCGGTTGTCTTGTTCTTCAGACTGATTCGGTGCATTCATTACTTGTATCTGATTTACTCTGAGATTTTCTGCACTTCGAGTAAATCTATTTCTCAGATTCGTCATTCTTGGTGGTACTTTGCAATCCTTTATCAGATGTCGGTCTGACTGACAATTATGGCAACGTTTCTTAACAATCCCTCTCTGTTCAGTGCTCTCCCGCCTGTAATTGTACGCTGCATTGTTTTCTCTTTGGCGTCCCATCACTGGAATTCGACTGTACATTTGTCTGTCACCCGTTGCTTCTCTTCTATCTTGACCAAACTGTCTTCCAGGAGCACCATCATTCCTTGCTTCGTTATTTCTGGCTTGGTTTCCTGTTTCTTTGTTATTACTATTCCACCTGGGTTGCTTCGAACTATTTCCCCATGCTTCATATTTCGGTTTGTCTTGAAACATTAGACCAATTCGATTGTTCACGTGTACGTCTGCGAGTTCTGCAACATTACTAGCTTCAAAGCATTCAGTACCCTCTTTTGCTAGTACGAACTGTAGTGGACCTGGTGGTAGACATTCTTTCAATTTATCCGCCACCAATAGATCAAATAACTTCTCGTAGCTTTTGCCCACTCGCCTACTTCTGACATAATAGTTCAACAGATTCTTCAATCTTGCTGTAAACATCGTGTATGTTTCTTCTGCCGTTTTCCTCGCATCTCCAAATCGTGATCGATATTCTCTCGCTGTCAATTTGAATTCTTTCAGTAAATGTTCTTTCACTATGTCGTAATCGTCTAGATCAGCGAAAGACAATCGGTTCAACACCGTTCTTGCTCTTGGCGTCATTAGTGGCAACAGCAATTTGACCCAAAACTGCTTTTCCACCGTAAAACTGTTGAATGCATTCTCAACTGTCTCAAAATATAATGGCACCTCCATCATATCATATGGCATCTTAGGTAATACGTGTTTCATTGCATCACCTATCCTTTTAATCTTGGACACCATTGTCTCACTTTCTCTGATCCTGTTTCGTTCTGACTCCTCACGGCTTCTTCTGTCGTCTTCATCTCTTTTCTTGAGTCTATTTTGATCTTCTTCCCTACGCAGTTCTTCTTGTTCTATCTTCTGCTGCAACAATTCTAACTGTCTTCTGCGTTCCTCCTTTTCTATAGCCATTTCTCGGAGCTGAGCTTCCTTAAGAGCGAGTTTCTTTTGTTCTAATTCTAATTGTTCTTCCCTTTCTCTTTCCGCTTTTTCCAAATTTTCTTTCTCCATTTTCAATTCTTCCTGTCGAATCTCTTCGACTCTTTGTAATTCTGCCAAACGCATGGCTTCTTTGTCTTCCTCACGAATCTTTTGCTCTTCAATCTGTTGTTTTCGTATTTCTTCATCACTTTTCCTTGCTCTCTCGTATTCTATCATCAATTCCATTCTTCTTCGTTCTGCTTCGTCACGATCTCTTTTCAGTTGTTCTAGCTGAAGCTGGAACTGCTGCTTCTGCATCTGTATCTCTTCTTGTCTCATCCTTTCTGCTTGTTCTGCTCTTGCTTTTTCCTCTAGTCGAAGCTTTTCTGTTCGTTCAATCTCTTCTTGTCTCCGTTCTTTCTCTTCTTGTCTCCGTTTCTCCTCTTTCTCTTTCTCTTCTTGTTTTTGTTCTTTCTCCTCTCGTCTCCGTTGCTCCTCTTTCTCTTTCTCTTCTTGTCTACGTTGCTCTTCTTTCTCTTTCTCTTCCTGTCTGCGTTGCTCCTCCTTCTCTTTCTCTTCTTGTCTCCGTTCTTTTTCTTCTTGTCTGCGTTGCTCCTCTTTCGCTTTCTCTTCTTGTCTGCGTTGCTCCTCCTTCATCATCATAAATTGCATCAACGCCTCCATAGACATCGGTGCCGGTGGTTTTTCAATTGGTTTCTCCTCAGCGCCACCCACAGCACCTTTCTCTTCAGCTTCCTTTTTAAGCCAAACCTCTGCTAATGCTCCCATCAAATTTTCTCTAGACATCTCTTCGACTTCTTCTACGTCTAGACCCTCTTCAATTAATAACTTTATTAATCGATCAGAAGACATCTTCTTTATACTGGCTTGCTTTTGTTCTGTAAGTTTCTCCATCTTTCTTCTTTACTTCAGTGATTACCGTGAAGAAATCGAGGGAATGGCTATGAATATCTGTGATTGGCTGACTTTAATTCTTATGGCTCCTTGGGTAAACAAGCAAGTTTTGTATACCTCTCTCTGGCGTTGCGTTGTCGTAATGTCGTTCGTATGCCCGTTGTATCTTCTCACCAGACTCCGAAATGCGTCTCCAATCGACCGGATGCTCAGTTTCCTTCTCCCGTGTGGTCCGCTCCTCAGATTGATTCGATATTCACCGTCCGTAACTTGGCGTCGAAAACGCTTCGTAAGCAAAATCCACCGTAAATATTCCTCCAATTGAAATTATTCCTCCAATTGAAAATATTCCTCCAATTGAAAATATTCCTCCAACTGAAAATATTCCTTCAATTGAAAATATTCCTCCAATTGAAAATATTCCTCCGATTGAAAATATTCCTCCAACTGAAAATATTCCTCCAATTGAAAATATTCCTCCAATTGAAAATATTCCTCCAAATGAGTTCGCTATCCCAACGTCCTTTGCTTGAATTCAGTATCCCACCGCTGCCACCAAAATGTCAACCTCCAATTGACCTTCAAAGTTTACTTCCTTTTTCTTCCTTGTTCAGTAGCGCAGCCTACGCCTAACCTAGTCACTGTACTTCGATATCTAAAGCTAGTGTATAAGTTTCTAAAGTTCTTAACTTGTTCAATTACAACAAAGCTCTGTTTCTTGTATTTTCTTCTTTCTTCATAACAACGCAAATAACACAACAATGGATCAACGACGACAAACGCTTGAATTCTACGACAGCAACGCAACTATTATTATCTAACTCCACTGTTCTCTAAAACGTCTTCTACTCTCTACTACCAACTCCTTCTTCTACAACTTATCTCACTGTCTGGGCGTACACTCTTCCCCTTGCCGCTCTGTCCTTCTATCTGCCTCTCTCCGTCTATCTGTCCGTCTGTCTGTCTGCCTATCTCTCTCTCTCGCGCTCTCCGGCGACGGTCGGCCGAGCCGCGCCAACTTTCCCGCCAGTCTGTCACCTGCAGGCCTAACTGTCTAGACGCTGACCTTGAGCTGGTCTATTCGTACGCCTAAACATCAACTGACCACATAGACTATACAAAATTAGCTCACAGTAGGATTGTCCTCAGGAAGGTAATGCATTCGGATCAAACGGTCCAATATGGCCTGCAGTCTGCCGCGTTCCTGCGGCCCCGCAAATCCCCACCATGCCGGGGCCGCATATAACATGCGGGCCACTGTGGTCATCCTACAAACGTCATGCAGGCTTGGTCCCTTGAGGCCGTGTGCAGTCATGATACGCAAGGCATAAAGCGACTGTCTTGCCTGGATGCATATTCGCCTGATATGGGCTTCAAATCCTAGGTTTTCAGTCATAACAACCCCTAAAATCGTCATACTTTGGACCCGTATAAGACCTGGAATCTCTGCTGGAGCGAACTGTAGCATACCTCGTCCCGGACGGTGAACAACCATCTCCTGAGTCTTTCTTTGATTGAGAGTCAAGTTGCAGCGTTTGGCCCACTCCGTTACATGATCTAGTTCTTCCCTAATCGTGTCGCTGTTGATGGCTGGTACCAACAGGTAAGTATCGTCGGCGTATTTGGCCATGCGGTTTCCGGAACGTGCTGTTTTAAGTTTCGAAATGGCTGTTAGAAAGTTCAAAGGACCCAGACCAGATCCTTGAACAATGCTTGCGTTGATGTCAGCTGCATCCGAGACCAACCCATTGTATTTTGTTACGTGTCTGCGGTTCGTGAGGAAGGTGACAATCCAGTTGTGTACACAGTCCGGAATGGGTAGTTCGGCCAATTGCTCCGCAAGATACGCATGCCTGACCATATCAAAAGCTTTAGAGAAGTCGAGAGCTATCAAGTGAACGTAAAGGTTGTCTCTGAGAAGCTCCAGAAGACCCTCAGTCAATGATAATAAGGGCTGCGGTGGTAGATCCGGTGGGACGAAAAGCATACTGATCTGAGAATTGATGGTTTGAGCAAGGGTCCGTCAGAAAAGGATAAAAGAAACGGTGCGCTATGATCTTCTCCAAGAGTCGGCATAGAATGGATGTGACAGAGATCGGGCGAAAGTCGACAGCTTCAACAGGATGAGAGATCTTAGGTACCGGTGATATTGTACTTGATTTCCATTGCGGCGGAACATATGCATAATGGATCGACGAGTTGAATAGCACTGCGACAGGCTCAGCAAGTAGGTGTGCCGCTCCCTTGAGCATCCACGCTGTCCATCAGGACCCGCAGCTGTGGAACCAGTCGATGCTAACAACCTGTAAACAGTATGCGAATTGCGAATTTAAATTAATTTAAATTGCGAATTGCATTTCAGGGTCTGCGTCTTTCTCTCTCAACACCGATCCCGTGTATCCGCCCCGAACACCCATTGACCTTGAATGGCAAGATTACGTCCAGGAAAGTATTTGGCTTTCACCAACATCAACTCATCGATTCGAACCTCCTTCCCGCGAACTCCTAGTCGAATGGTGGTTTGCAGCAATTTCCAAGACTCTTAAGAAGTTGTAATAGTCTACGCCTGTATTCCAAGAGAGATCTGAGATATTTGCAAACAATGGAATTGGAGCGACATATTTATAAGCTTACACCTCGAAAACGATGAAGCATGAATTTATAAATGCTCCAATGACAGTAACGATGTTGTCTGGTCGTAGATAGTGGAGTGTGGATAACCCAGAAGTATAGGATGTAAATGAATTTAGATTATGACACTTTAGAACCAGTAAGGAAACTGTCCTTAAGTACAGTTTGCTTTTTGCGACATTGACTGCATCTCCAAACGCAGCCGCATAATCGTGTGGATTCCTTTATCATCGAGTAATATTGATTACAGTGAGCGCAATGTACGTTACTGTGGATTCTTTTGTTACTCTGAAGGTATTGCAAAACGCTTAGTTGATCCTTGCAGATGTTATTTATTTCGAATAAGTTCATGCTTGCAAAGTGAATCAAAAAACAATCTTACGCACAAATCAAACGTAAAGATTAGAACTGACTTTTAAGAAATAACAGACGACAATATTTAGCAGACGACATCAATATTTGCTTCGTATTAACATATGGAAATACATTGACATCTTGGAAGACATGTATAGTCCTTGTTTTACTTATGACAACCAATTATAAATGGACATGCAAAAGATAGAAAACAAACTCGAGCCAATAGCGTTCAGTCTCTTAAGAAGGTAATATTGACAATTTTTCATGGTAAAACATCGGTCCCGGTTACTATTTTAGCTTCGCTGTAATTCACACCTTTAAAACATGATTAGACTCGTCGTATATACGTTAAATTCTGCAATTCGGTATGTACTCGCTGAGTGGTTGTGCTATCTTTTTACGTTCGAATGCAGAAGGAAACAATAACATAGAAAGAAGAAAAGACAATAACATGACAAATACTAACTCACAAAACACCGGCGTTTTCACTAACTGAGGTAGTGCCACTCCAAAGCCTGCATGAAAGAGTAGGTCGACCTAATTATTTTCATATCACGCTGTGTTGTTAGGCTGCAATTAACCAGACCATAGACACCGTTTTAACGATTTAACATTAGCCTATATAATCTTATCCCACTCAAAGGCCGAGCCACACCTCATAGCGGTGAGGAAGTGTAACAGTTAACTCTTTGGCAGCTAAGTTGTTTTTCATAAATATAGCCATAATTTGTTCAAATAAAGAAAAACACTTAAAGTCCGTGGAAATATTGACATGTCTTATATCATTTTGTTCGTATTTGATCGCTCAACAATATTCTGTCTTGAAAAAGCAGATAAATTGACGCGTTTTTCTTAAAATCTATAAATATGTTAAATATTATTAAAAATAAAAATTAAATTTATAACATTAGAAATTAATTAAAAATCTATTTACAAAATAAAATGTAATGCAAACACTGCTAAACGTAGCTACTTGTATAACAAGCTTGTAGGAAACAGTGAAAGGCTAAAAACAATTGTGAATTTAATTTTAAAATGTTTTTATATTACTTCCACTTATAAGAGACGCTCAAATCAACAAAATATTAGGCCTGCAGAGATGTCGTATTTTTTTCCCGAAAATGTCCAAACGTAGAAAATTTCTTTATAGATCCGCTACAAAACTTGCTTGGCTGATAAATTTTGTTTATAATTATGCAAATGGGCCTAAATAAAAAAAAAAAAAATAAGCTAGAGAAAAATGATCAAATGATCTAATTTTTTCCTAAACTATGATGAGTTCGGCGTGGTCTGATCGACGATCGGTAAATGTGCGGTCTTCAATTCCCGAAACCTTTGCAACGTCTGGAATATTTGCTTGAGACCCTATTATAGCATTTGTTGAACAATATAATTCATTTTGTCTGAACTTGCCTGATGAAAAGAGATAATTATAGCGAAATGGTCAACGGCCAAGAATCCGCAGGCGCAGACGAAAGTATACAAATGGCTGGGTATAAATTTTCACAAACTTACGGCCATAGTTTTCGTTTATAACTTCATAAAATCATTGGGGAAAACCTATGTTAGGGTATTTTCTGATCCGCCTGCATGTCCCCAAGCGAAATATATAAATAGAATTCTAAATATATCTACAATATCCGAAAAAAGGGTGCGTTTTTGTTATGCGGTCGAAATCGACCGCATTCGCCGCGAAAGAGTTAAGTAGGGGATTGCCTGCTAGGGCTATGCCATCAGTGGTGAAGGCTCCGGCCGAAGTACCACCTTGGGCGCTACTTCACATTTGCTTAGTAGTTACCATCACCCGATTAATTGGCCTTGGTGGTAATTATCACATTGGCTGTATAGAAGTTACTGGATTATGCTATATTATGGATCATGAGAGGTAAAATGGATTAATCGATTGCAACGAAAAGGAAGATCAACTTTATCATTTTTTCAGCAAAACCTTCTCAAACGAGCCATATCAGTACACATCTTTAAATCGAATTCACACTTCGGAATATACAATGAAATTTTGCAATTTCTCGTGGAGTTATACTTAGCACAAAAGTCATTGGACACCTTTGAAAGGCATTCGCAGGTTGCAATAATCAACAAAATTTAATTCATATAAAATGCTCTTAAGTGCTGTAATATGCCGAGCAAATTTATGTCCAGGGTAACGGCCTCTGTTGTCACAGACCCTGGTCAAATCGGATTCATCCATCCATATTTATAATCATTCTTGACCGCGGGCGCATTTGCAGTTTAACGTCATTGTGTGGTAGCAAAGACCATTAGTGACCCTCCTCCTCTATTCAGGTTTGAGACTGGCACTGGCAGACTGCAACCAGTGGCGGAGTTAATTAAATAGTTTATGATTGTTCCGATTTGACCAGGGTCGTTACAGAAATTTGCTCAGCACATTACAGCACTCAAGACCTTATGAGTGAGACGCGATTAGTTTTGTTATGACATCAAATTTTTAAAAGCGGTGTCGAGCTCATCATCGTATCAACTTTTATCGCAAGCATGCTTATTTTATAGTCACTAGATTACCGTTAAAAAGGTAGTGAATCTAAAAGCAGTCACGTTATGATTTACATGTCATGGCATTTTGCGTCGACCTTGAAATGTGATAGAACACTGCGCGCAACATTATTTAATTTTTTAATCAATTTATTCAATGATTGATTATTTATAAATTTTGTGAATTGAACAATAAATTAAATAACTCATAAATATAAATAAACAGCATTGGCGCCTACCAGATGTGAATATTAATAGATATCGGTAAATTATGACACCTTTGAACTCTTCAAGTGTTTGCACTGATGGCATGTCTGGATAAAGGAGGACTACTTATCTTTGTCACCATACATGGCGTCGTTAAATTGAAACGACTGTTCAACACCTTTTCAAAATAGATTTACAAGCCATAAAGTTTAGCACACACTACATATCAGTCAAAAAACTGGTCTAGTACCTTGCTCTTAAGTGCTGTAATATGCCGAGCAAATTTCTGTCCAGGGTAACGGCCTCAGTTGTCATAGACCCTGGTCAAATCGGATCCATCCATCCACATATCAGTCATAGATAAAAAAACTGTATTATGCCAATCTTTTTTTCAGAAACGGCCTCTGTTGTCATAAGCCCTCGTCACATCTGGATCCATCCACATCTCAATCTCCTCGTGTCTTCGTCTTTTGCCAAATCTGTTTTCGTCAGCATTTTTATTGACCAATAATTAGCTGTGTCTATTTTGCTGTGAAGGGCGTCGATAATGGTCTTTGTTACCACACAGTGACGTTAAACTGCAAATAGGCCTACACACATAAACTAATGTTCTTAAATGCTGTAATACGCCGAGCAAATTCATGTCATGTAACGGCCTCTGGTGTCATAGACCCTGGCCAAATCGGATCCATCCATCCACTACAGCAAACTATGAAATACTAGTCCTATTATATTATTATGAAGTGATTTTGTGAGTTTGGATTTATTAACACTCGAGTGCCCAAGGTATTTTTAGGTACACGAAGGCCCAAGGGGGGTCCGCGCGGACCCCAGCGTTTTTTGTGAATATCTTGTGAAGGGATTGGAATATCGTTACAGAATTTAGTTCTATGTAATCCCAAATGAATTTGCAATCGATTGATGTATTTTATATTACAAAAGCAATATCCGGTGTAAAATAAATAGTGTAAAATTCTCACGATACACCTTGTAATGCTTGCTTGCGTCATTTACCGAAAGAAGCTATCACACGTCCGGCGCGTCCGCATGTCACTTCCAGCTATCGACGGACCAGTTGCATTATGATAGACTAAATCGTTATCGAATTATAAATTTGTATAGCGCCGCTTCAAGAGAAACTTCTCAGAGGGGTTCCTGACCTGATAACACCATGACACGATCGAAAGGTCTAATTTTCAAACAATTGCGGATGAAGGGGAAGTACGAACGTCTGTGTCACTGTGTGGTGTTAGGCCTACTTGTGGGTCGAGTAAGAAGGGTATGCCACTGCCGTTTACAACAACACCGGTTAAGAAGAAAAGCTGAGCCATTTATTCACGTAATCTAGACAGAATGGTTGCCACCGTTTGTATGAGCTGTCCTAAGCCTCCGCTTTGATGCATGCCTGTGGTATGCAATTGTTGCTGTGATAGGCCTATGCAGACTTGCAGACTTTCAAATTCTGTGCTGCAAATATAGGCTAAACATAGTGATACAATGTCAGTAATTCTAAGTTCAACAATTTATATGATGTTTTCTTTCATATAACGTGCGCTGACCATTTATTTACTGGCCGGTAACCATACGCATGTATGTCTAATAGCCGCATATCTTGCGGTACCCTTAGTATACGATGTGGTTGTGTGGTACAGGGTTGGACAATACTCACGCAAAATATACCATTCGATGCCCAAATGGTTGCTCTAGGAATACCTAAAAGCATTTTTGCAGATCCATAGCCTTTAAAAAGTTATCCGGGAAAAAACAGGTCTGGGGTCCGGTCGGACCCCTCTTGGGCATTCGAGGGTTAATAATTCTTGGGTTTCTCATTAATTGCCAATGCGTAATGTGTTAATTGGACAAAATTCCAACGAACGTATAAGGTCAAATTCAAGTAACTGGTAGCCGAAAATTTCGCAAACACTGGTCAAGTTGATGGCCTCGTTAGACACTTTTTTAATGCGGTCGACCGACTTTATAATTATAAGCGTCATAAATATTTCATACAATGCACCACTGGGCCGCTGCCAAGGGGTAAAACCCTGTAAGCCTGTATAGTGGGAGGTCAATGCCGAGGCACAACGTGCCCTTAAACCTCATAAAACAAACAAAAATGAAAAAAATAGTAGGACGAAGCCGAAGGGCGCCGTATACACGAGTTCAGCAAATCAACGACAGTCAAACGATTCTTAGAATGATATTATTATCGAGCTGCATCTTTTTAAACGAGAAGGTTATCGCTGCCCAAAATCATCCACTCAGTGGCCACTCTCATTATTTTGTTGACCTCCTTTTGACAGCTTGCAGTCACAGTGCTGGCAGCGATTTATTCAAATCCGTTGTGTACTAATAGCTGTGTATCTTTCTTTCGTATTCATAACTTCTCTCCTGATATTATCCTTCCAAGGACAGAGCCTTTGTGCTTTGAGGAGGCATCAAAAATAATACATAACACTCCAATAAGATCTTACCAAGGATAGATGGAGGGAGTTCATTCCACACAGAAGAGTCCGCAATGGCAGATCCTTGTTTTGTTTGTTTGTTTCATCTGAACCCCAAAATCAGAAAACTGATGAGCAAAGTTAATACCGATTGATTCGAAAAAAATTACGCGAGACGTCAGCTGTAATGTTGTTGATGGTGTTAAGGATACGAGAAGAGTGCGTATTTGTTGATTGCTTTATATGACGACGACTTCTTGGGTTAATTAAATTGGCGAGTCCCTTGTGATAAAACATTATTTATAGCCATGCTTCCAAACATTTCTGAGGTGTGTAACGGCTTCATTTTTGTTCTAATGTTTTTAGGAATCCCATAACGACGTTGACATCTTCACTTGATTAGTGTATCGCCGGTTTACCGATGCATTTTAACATCATAATTACAGCACATAAAGCAACTGATCTTTTGACCAGTCATTCAAAACTGCGCAGGGGCAAGATATTGCGGATTCGTCAGTGCGAGATTTTGATTATGATCATCATGATTAGCTTGTGACACCACTACTCATCATAAATCGCCCTCCGCCCGGATAGTTGTATAACTGCCCTGTATGTACCCTGGCGGTAAAAAAATGTCTTACGCCGCAACCGTTAGTACCGTAACATCTCAATAGTAAATTGCCGATGCACATACACGCAGCTGTACGACTACACGCGGAAACAGAGCATCAGACGCATTATGATACGTTCACTTGTCTAAGCCAACGCAATGAAACTAGAAATTTCTCTATCGCCGTATCGGTGATGACTGTAAAATAACCAGTGAAGACTCTTCGTTAGCAAGTAGGCCTATATGTATGGATGGATACTGTATGCAAGTAGCTATTTACGACAAACAATGGTTGGTAAAATGATTGGTAGATGGCAACTGGGGGGTGCCTGGAAATCGGTTTAAAAGATGTCAAGCCTCAGCAACTTAATGTTATCAGTCTTTGATATCACAAATTTCTGTTTCGTTAGTTGATGCTTACAACCATAATGATTATAACGACTATGTGAGATAGAGAGGCGAGCAGTGATATACCGTCCAAACGCTTACAACACTGATGAAGCAGAGTCAGAAACACGACACTCGACATCAGTAAGCATTAGAAAATCCGAACAAAAACGAGCGAGTTTCGCCACAGACGTAAAATCTGCCACCCATAACAACAGAAAGGCACGATGGTCGGCCAAGTTGGCCGACGACCATGGAGCCATCTAGCGAATGAAGGCGTGATTCGTTGGAATGACACGTGTGTGTGTGTGTGTGTGTGTGTGTGTCGATGTGAGTACGCATTTATGTAGGACTAATTGAGTTTTCAGTTGCAATTATATTTGCCGAACTTCAACGATTGTTTCTTGACTGCTATAATGAAAAGGAGATCTTATATCACCAAATACAATTAGACTGCAACGATTTGATGTCATCCATGATAGACTTGACTGTTGAAGCAGCGTTAGATGTGTTGTTTTTTTCTCGTTTCTCTTGAGCTTTTGGTATCCGTCCTCATTCATCCAGTCTATCAAAATCTAATAATCTCTTGTTCTTTTCCCATTCATTTCCCCTCAGTCATCTTTTTTATAAGATAATATCCTTTCAAAAACTGGGTGAAACATCACAATGTAATTTGCAAGCTAAACATTTTGTTTACTGATAGAAAAAATTCCTTAAATCTTCACATACTTAATTTGAATTCAAGCAAATGCTATCGGACGTCTAAATAATTGTTTATGATATTGATAATACAGATTCAAGCGATGGTGCTGAGGAATTTTAGATGAAAGACTTGGCGTGCAGCAACTGTATCTAAGGCAATTGGAAAATTGTATGAGTGCAAATTGAATCAACTGGTGCCACTCTTTAAACTTTATTATATCATCAGTTTGCAGCGATTTAAAGGTGTCGAAACAAACAACGTTATTAATTAATTGTCACGGTTTGTCGTACATTTTCATCGTCGCAACAGTAGCTTATGTATAAATTTTGGAAATCAAAATAAAGAAACCAAAATTTTAGTAAAATTAGTACTGAATGCTCTTATGATCAGAGTCAGCATGACTGTTTTCTAGAAAATATCTATAACAAAATTTAATAATGGAATAAGACTAAGCCTAAAATGTATATACGTAAGCTTATCATACATAGTCCGTTAGCTGTTGCTTTCGGGTTTGTATGTCGAATGATGATGTCTTTCATCTCGGCTGTTATAAAACTGTCAAAACTAGCTTGAATATTCTCAATGTGTCCGTATTATTTTATTCCACATCTTCTGTTACTGTATTGTGCAACAGAGCACGTCCTATTGGAATTGCTTTTGACCGCCAAAAATTATGCTGATCTTTACTTGTATTTAGGTCTCTCGGCTTCAATAGTATAGACAATTTCGTCATCATTATCTTCACTATCAGATCCAGTCTCATCATCGTGTTTATCATCATCATCGTCAATTTCAGCATTGTCTTCATCATAAGAAACACATGAATGTTGTTCTTCTGGCATTGGCATCTCTTCATATTCACATACTTTATTGTTGCTCTCACTGTCCAAACTGTCATCGTTGTAGTCTCGGCCAGTATTATCTTCATAATTTCCATATCACTAAACCGATTAGGTCACTAAGATGTGCTAATTGTAGCTCTTTAACATAGGAACAAAGTCATAAAAGCAATCTCTGAAAATGTCACTCCTAAAAAAGTTATGCAGCAATTATATGGAGGGGTCTGGCCGGACCCCCCCCTTGTTCGGATGAGTGTTAAAACTATCTGCCAGTAATACGAAGTTTTCGTAAAATAAATCTGCGAATGATGTGTTCAAACGGAAGATAAGCTTTCTGATTAAAAAATTCAGCTACGGCATCTTTACACGGAAGATTGGAGTCGATGCAACATCTGACTTTTAAATATCTTGCAAGAAAATGTCTTCCAAGAAAATATTGACTTTTACAGAGGTAATGATAATAAAGACAACCTTGAAGTGACTTTGTAGGAGCTTTCATACGCCACGCAAACCATTGCTCAAACGTTGACTCCACGCTTAATTTAACTTGCAACAACGTGGTATTTTGAGGAGAGAGATAATAGAAAAGTGTGTGAAATCCAAGCAAAGCCTGTGCGTCTGTATCAAAATAAGAATCAAGAGGCGGTATTAGCAAAACATTGACCAACGAAGATTCTTTCAAATTGCTTTGCAGATCAGACTCAAGTAGAATTAGATCGCACAAATGTTTTACTTCCTGGTATTGACGACACTTGTAGAGATACAAAGCACGATAGCACTCAGCGGTGTTACACTGGATGCCAAAGTCTTTTTGAATTGTACTGTAAAATGATGCCATATATTCCACAGAGTATTCCATAAGAACATCAATTACTCTATCTTTAAGATTCGGAGGGTTCACAATTGCAGCCTCGCTTTCTGCAGATGGATCTGGTCTACAATATACGTTTTGCCAGGCAGTATTAAAATGACGATACGACTTCATCGCTGCAATATACTTCGGCTTTCTAAAAGCCTTCAGATACTCGTCCATAGGAAAAACTGAATCTGGCAATTTATGACGCAAGTCTAAACGTTTGGATATTCGTTCGGCAGATAATGCAATTAAATAACTGGCAAACACATCTGGCGAAAGTCGCAGATCAAGATAAAGCCGTCTGTCAATGTAACATAGATCATTGTCAGTTACTTTCTTGAGAAGTACACACAATCCAACGATTCTTGTGATATCGTCAATAAACAGCAAACATCCTGCATTCAACGTTTCTTTGACCTTGTCTGAATTCTGATCAACATGAATTGCGAAACAGAAGCGTATTGCAAGTTGGTATTCTGATGTTGCAAAGTGAAGAGCAGCCAGATATGCCAAAGCTGCAGAAGCAATGCCACTCGATGGAGAACCTACTTCGTATTCTAAAGCTTTTCTTAGGTACTCCTTTGATACGAGAGACAGAAGTTTAGATTCAGCACGACTGTTTGAGCCAGTTAAATTTTGCAGGAGATCTTGAGCTCGCAGTAACTGAAACAGTCCATTTTGTGCTGTAAGCGTATACGGTCTCGGAAAGTTGTGATGCTGAGACCTTATAATGTTAGGCTGAATCGATATTGCCTTTACAAATTCAACACAGAGACTGCTACCCAGTGAAATCTCACCAAGTTGTAAACCATATTCAATATGTAAAATTAGCGAAAGCTTGTCATAGTACGTGAAACATGAATCTTTCTGTATAGTTGGAAATCCTTTCAAAGAGTGTTTATCAATTATTCCTTGACTAATACATCTTGCCAACTGTCCATTTTTTAACATCAAGCGCAGTCCTGAAGTTCCCCCATTTTGAATCGAGTGACGACTGTAATAAGAATTTTCAAATGTGCAAAGAAATAATGACTCCAATGACCTTGATTCATTCATTTTCCAAAATTCAAAGAGATGCATTATGTAATGTGAAAAATGTGACTTTACGTCCATTGTGCTCTCTGTTTTGAGTGGCAAATGTACAATGATTGGCTGTATATAATTATTTATGAACCAACGACAAAGAATTCCAGAGTTGTGGAATTCCCCTACGAATCGTTCAGTCTTGTCAAGTATTGTGGAGTTCCAATGCTTATGAAATAAGTTTGCTTCAGGAATAAAGTAGTTCGGACAGCATCTCCTATGCAGCCAATTTGAAAGTTTTAGTAACAACTTACAGCAGATTGTTATAACAGAAGAGGAATTCCACCATTCAGGAGACACCTCTTCACAAGTCCATAATATAAGGGTCTTTAAATGATACGTACAGAGAACCTCGTCTTCCTTTGGACAATCCTTTTGTATCAATACTCTCTTTGCAAAGAATCTCAACAAATGATATACAATCTGTTGAATTTGAGTCCAACTCCGAAGTAATATTACTTCCGCCAACGAGAATGAAAATCTCCACTGTAGTTTATCGTCTCTGCATGAAAAATGCTGAACGTAGACCAAATGACAACCATTTTGTACAACTTCCGCGATTGTCTCACTGGTTGGCCATCCACTGTTCCTAGGTCGTTCATGCCAACCACGGGCTTCTTTAGGCCATTGTGGGCACCACATGCATCTGACCATGTCACTCGCGTAGCCATGAGGAAGAGTGTGCTTAATTGCTGGACCACTGATGCTCGTGTCACTTTTATCGAAAGTGGCATTGGAAAATTCAACTGCAAGATCTTCCATATCGAAATTCGCGAAGCCATTTCTTTCAGTTTTATGGTGAAATTCGTACTTTTTGCAGTTCCAATTGTAGTGCATATCCCCGAAACATAGTAACCGAACAAAACCTGGATAACTTTCGTATGCTTCAATCTTGCAGCAATCTATCGCATCGGCCAGGCCACTCAGGTCACTTGGTAACACTGGAAAGTCGCCACTGAATGAAAGTTCATCGGTCCTGGGGAGTAAGAAGTCTATGTCACCAATGTCTACATTCAGTGGTCTAATATAGAATTCCGCAGCGCTGCCACACATAATCAAATAGCGTTTTGAGTCAGGTCTCGGGGACTCGATTAAGTTATGCAAGTGATCCGACATAATGGAAAACGATGTTGGATGCAAACGACATGTGCTAACAATGAATGCAGATGCCATTTCTTCGTTTGATTTTTCCGTATATTCCGTCATCCTAGAAAAAGAAGAGACATCCAAAATCATAAAAACTCACCATCCTAATATCATCAGCACGAAGGAAAACCATATTTTGGATTAAAAAAATAAATCAGGCAAAAAGAGACAAGTGGCATCTGCATACAATCACCTTCGTCACTCAGTGATCGACCAGTAACGTTTGATTTATAAAGTTTTTTATTGCCCATTTATCTTCTGTTTGAGACTGTCCATCTGAAGCGTCTTAAAACATTCATATACATATTTCACGAGTAAACTAAGTAAAATATGGAATTGAAACATCAGCGAATTTACGCTCAGATTCGCAGAGCTTGAGAAGAAATCTATTTGATCAAGTCTTTAATTAAAAAAGTAAACAACATACAACAGAATGCATCGTTGGTAAAGTAGAAGCCGTTGTTCTAGGCATTCCACTTGTTTTCCATTGAATCAAACACATAAAACAGGTTTAACTCTCAATAGCAGAAGCATTAATTAGAAAAACTAAACAACGTACTACAGAATGCATCGCTGGTAAAGTAGAAACCGTTTTTATGTATTACAATAGAATTCCATTGAATCAAACACCTAAAACAGGTTTTGTTCTTCTTCTTCTTTAAGTTCTCTGCCCATCGGCCATTGATGGACAGGTTTGACATCCAATGACGTGGCCATTCTTCTCATCGCTGTGCTTCCTCTTCCGCTCATTGTATCGCTCAGTAATCATCCATCACAGCATCATCTGTCTCGGTTGTCCTATCTTTCTTTTCTCCTCCAATATCCATTCCATAATTTATCTCAGAGGCGAACCTCTCAATTTCAATAAATCGTAATTTATATAGCACCCCTTCAAGGTACTACTCAGAGGCGCTCCAGGCCCAGATCAAGCGAAAAAAGGATCTTCAACAGTTTGTGAAATTGATAACAGTTAGGGAGGTGTCGCATAGTCAAGGGAAGTCCATTCCAGATTGTTGGACCTCTGCACTGTTGCAGAGCTAGTGAAAGAAACCATTAAGTCATCATGGACAGCAGAGCGCAGTGCGCGGCAGCCTATGCAAGAGGAAAGAGGGGAGCAAGGGCTGCAAGGCTCACACAGATAAGAGGAATCTGGAATGGACTTCCCTTGACTAACTCCCTAACTCCAGCCCTGATAATCCTCCCCACACCAAAGTCGCAATCCTAAATGAGATGCGCTGCGGGAAAGGAAGCCAGTAATTGGACATTGGAGAGAAAATGTTTTGAAGGGGAGTCTCACTGTTCGCGTGGCACGATGCAACTATAAATTATGTTCTGTTAAATTAGGATCAACAAATCGCGATCACCATACAAGGGGTTCCTTGATGCACAAGAGTATTCCAAGCTAAGATGTGGATAGTGAATTACTTCATCAGTGGAATGAAGTCTATTAAGAGAAGAGGCATAAGCTAGGAGAAAGTAGTAGAGATAGGCTAAGTCATAAACATAGAGTAAAGACAAAGGTTGTGACTTGTGAGACTTTGTGTGCATTCTCAAGACTAGGACAGATGAGATGAGGTTTGAATTAGAAGTGGATACGGCATTTGACTGTAGGCTAAACATGTCCACCACAACAAGTAGTACAACATGTTTGACAACAATAATTGTCAACAGTCAGATGCCGATGTAAACATATAATTATGTCCAAAGGGAAATCCAGACATGAAGGCATCAATATAATTTAATTTAACCCTCGGGCTACCAAGGGGGGGTGGTTGCCACCCCCCTAGGTTTTTTGCAAATCAAACGCGTTCCGTCGGAAATACAATTTTGAAAAAATTAGTAACTGTAGAGGGTTCATTGGGACACATTTTGAGCTAAACGTTTTGATGATGCCCCCTACCGTTCAAAAGTTACACCCGATATACCCAAGGTACCAGGGGGGTGGATACCACCCGCCCCCTAGAATATCGTCCGTAACTTTTCTGCCCTTTAATATTAAGAGACGCAAATTATACCATTCTATAGAGGGAATGTGGGGCTACATTTCCATGCTCAATGAGTTGTCTTATGACAACCGGAAGTGCTCAAAATAAATTAAAATATATATAAAGGTGTTTTATTTTCATAAAATTGCCATGTTTTTTCTATTATAACTTATCCATAATTAATTTTTTAATATAAATAAATTATGCCATTCTGTAGAGGGCATTTAGGGCTATTTTTTGGTACTAAATAATTTGTCTTTTGATGACCGGAAGTGCTCAAAATAAATTAAAATGTGTGGAAATGTTGGTGTTTTTTTTACAACGCAAGCCGATATGTCAGCGTAAACGTTTTTCAGTGGCTAAAACATTTTTGTTTTGATTGAACATAAAACAGACTTATTACTAGTTTTTATAGTTGAATATTGGACTTTATTATATGTAAACTACTTTTATATATAAATCATGTATAAAACACACAGAATCTAATATATTCCCTATGCGTAAGTATACATTTTGTGGAATCGACGGGTACCCATGGTAAAAAAATTCATAATTTCGAGGGGCATTCATATTTTCTTAACCTAAATATACCATTTTGTGCAGAAATGAAAGCTGAATCAAATGGTGTATTACAAGTTATGATATCTCAAACCAAACCCAAAATCCAGGGGGTTGGGGTGGTAACCACCCCCCCCTTTGGTAGTCAGTGTTACAAAAAAGCTTGGTAGCCTGAGGGTTAATGGGCATAGCAGACAGTAATGAAAACAATAGCTATTAATGAGCTATGGCAGAGAGATAAGGAAATCGATGTGGGCTATATTTATTAACCACAATAAGTAGTACACATGTTAACAGTAATTATTAACAGCCAGATGCCAAAGCAAACACCTATTGCAGAAGGAAGTTCTATAGAGGGAGGCTATAATATAATTTTGAAGAGACAACCTGGAGAGCCCAGGCCTATTCGAATCTTGTTATCGAATCATAACTCATTTGACATGTACATGTAGGTCAACAATAATTATTATACTGAGTGCATTCTAGAAAACTCGAATTCTACATGCACAGCAGTAGTTGCGACTCACTTTATCTGCAGATTCACTAATCTCTCGGAGTCTTTGCCAAACACGCAACCGGATTCGTGCAGCAAAATATCTGCTAAGCAATGAAGTTGCAATTATCGTCACAGTAAAAAAAAAAATAGGGCCAGCAGCGCAGGGTGCATGACACTGACTGCATAATTATGAGCTCTGGCGGGACCAAGGCAGCCAAGGCGATAAGGCCGGGCCTGTTCATCCGGGTGCAACGAGGCATGCACCATGCCTGCCTCTCGCCGCTGTAAAAGGAGGCTGTTTATAATTATAGTAATTGATATGCGCTATTAAACAGCTTGGTGAAGGTAAGGCTGTCACGAAAGCAGCATTAAAAGTTATTTTAATAATATTATCCTTATTCCCCACCCATTGCAATAATATTATGGGGAATATGATGATGTAATAAACACAGAGCCGTATTGTGTGGGCCCGGGTGCTGTGATAACCTTGCGGGCTCTCTTCTCAGTCTTCTGCCCTAGGTCCCTACAATACAGTTGAGATGGATTAGAACCTGCAACCATCCGGCTGCAAGGCATCGAACATTCCCACTACACCACCACGCCCCACAAAAGATGTGTTCTCCTTAAGCGTGTGGAAGAGTAGTTAAGTGTGACGCCCAGGTTACGGACACTCGAAGCAAATGTATAGGCAGGGAATTTCTCAGTGAGTAATTGAACGTCAAGTATACAGTGTTTAATGCTACTGATTATGTTACCTGCTGAAAAACGTTGACGTCGAGGCTGTTTTGACAAATATACAATGAATCGAGAGAAAATTCGGTGAGTGTATCATTAAACTGCAGTGTTTAGCGTCAACACTCGGAAAGAAACATCATTAGCGACAATTCGTTGCTGTTATTTACTGGCAGTTTGTTTTTGTCTTTGGTTGTATTATCTCATCGTCTATATATAATTACTGTATTCGGATTTAAAATTTGATGCTGCCGTTGTTGTCATTGCTGTTGCTACCGTAGTTGCTACTGTTGCACCGGCAAATGTTACCACCGTTCTACAGAGTCGTTCCAGTGCCAAGTCATATCAAAAGCGGAGCGCAATGTCAATGATAAACCCACAATTATTGCACCTGTCTACACAATATGTCGGTTTTAGTTATTTTAATTTCTCTGTCGTATTTCCCTATCTTTCAATCAATTCTCAAGTTGGTCAAGTTTGCACACCTTTACATTGGTTATTTCAGTGCTATATACATGTATAAATATGGACTAAAACTTATGCGATTTAGCAAGGAAATCATGGCTGTCTATTCTTCCTACCATAGTAACCGTCGGTTTTCTTGGTAAAGTAATAGCATTGATTGAACGCAAAATCAATCATGGGGACTCAGAAAACCGTGACGATAATTTTTAATCGTTGCTTATTGGCACTATTTATTTTTGTGGCATTTTGTCAGCGTTGGAACTTTTTGCTGACGTCGTTACCATTATTATTACTGCTACATCAATTGTCATTGCTATTCCGTCTACTGTCACTGTCGTCCTACAGAAGTGGTGCCAGTACCAAGTCTGATCAAAAGTATGAGACAACGCCACAGACTCTGGCAGCTGATATAACTTCAATACTATTGCAAGTGTAACCGAACGGTCATGTACGGCGTCCACGCACTTATATTCATATGCCACTTATTAACCGGACGCAGGCTGCAGGCACTTTTTTCTACACTCTGAGTATAAACGCTTTGGGCGACGAAGGTGGAACAATTGAGTAACCGCCAACAATACCTCAATATAACCTTTGCCGAAACCCCGGCCAATCTCAAATCTCTCATTTCGTCCCTTTATAAAATTCTTGAAGTCTTGACTCTCAGCACCTTCTACCTTACATTGAGCAATTTGGACTCCTTCCTGCAAATCAGTCGGGTTTATAGGGCTCATCAATGAGTCATATATATAACTGAGAATGATCTCCTTTCTCTGCTATCTGAAATTTAGTCTCCTGTTGAGAGGTCTGAGCTTACTCTATTGGTCTTCTATGATGTCAGTTCAGTTTTTGATATTGTTGTCCATGACATTTTTCTCAAACATCACGAAACTTTCCACCGGGTTTTGGCCTCCATTCGTTGGTATCGGTCGTATCGTCTAAAAATTTAAGATGATGATATTACTTGTTGAGGTCTCGTCTAAATTCTAATTGAAAGCATTTTCAGGTGTGCTTCTGCCTCCAAATTTTCTTAATATAGCAACATATTACAGATACAGTCGTCACCTCATTTTCGGCCAAAGTAACCAAATGAATGTTGTGGTTTCATAGCATGTTACGGTAGTAAAACTAAACTAGATGATGTCATTGGTGAAATGTTTAGTTAGTTTAACGACACAGTTTTAATAAAAGACGATTCTCGTCGACTTCCTCGTTTCTCCAGGTTTAGAATTAGCACTGTCACAAGTTCGGTAGTTTAGAAGTTTGGTGATTACGTAATCATAATGTTATTAATGTGCATTAACTGCACAATAAGCAAATAGCATCTATCGTTTCTTATTTTCATGTTATTGTTCCTTTCTACCTTCGAGATAATGTGGACCTTAATATAACGACTGTGTGGGAAAGGCGAATAGTAATCGTCTCGGATCGCTATGATTTGTTAAATTTGCTACTATCAACTTTTTATAGCCCTGTATAAAAATGTTTTAAGGGTGTTCAATGACACCCGTCGTTTGTTATCCTTTAATCTACAAATACACTAACATAATAATATACTCCAGCGAGTCTACGTTGCAATAGATTCGATCCATTTTTAATTAATTAGCCGATTCAATTATAATCCATCCATTTCTATTTAAATGCACGTCAACAATTAAATGAAATCTAAATATATAAATCTGCAGCAGTTTTTGTGAAACGTCCATAAACATAATTACCATGTTGATTATGATGACAAACAACGCGCCCTCCTCTGTCCACAGCCTCAGGTCTGGTCCCACCCGATGATGCTATCACCTGCTTTGTTAAACGGATCTTGAAGAAGCGCTATATAAAGTCAGGATTACGACTACGATGACGACATTTAGTTATCGCAGTGCGTTTGCAGGTGGTTCAATAAAGTATCACTTACTTTCTTATTTTCTTATTTTCTTACATACTTACTTACTTATTTGCTTGCTTGCTTACTTACTTACTTACTTGCTTGCTTACTTACTTACTTACTTACTTACTTACTTACTTACTTACTTACTTACTTACTTACTTACTTACTTACTTGCTTGCTTAATACAGAGATGGCTGGCAATATTTTACATTAATTTCCTAATCCTGTGTTTTTGGTTTCTCAGCTTTCATATGCACTGAAGTGGCCAATAGTGGGAATCACTCATAAGAAACTACATTCGTTTAATTTCAAAGTAAGGCAAACAGGGTGACACACCGCACCAAGTTACATGTCTGAAATATAAAATAATAAACAGAAGTAATAACAAAGCTTATACTAACAATAATGAAATAAAGTCGCGGCGGCCATGGGCTGGCATCCGTCCGTTACGTTGTTGATGCTAAAATAGACAGATGATGTTGAATTACTGCCATTGAATCAAGATAAGCCAAAAACGGCCCGTCAGTTATTAGCAGCTGTAATCAGATCTATAATACTGACACTCGGTTCACGATGGTGTTGTGTTCGAAAAATCGCCAGTTCATTAGTAAGTCTAGCCGATGCTACAAGTCTATCCATTCGAAGTGTATAGTGCCCGATAAGATTGAATTCATGACTTAGCGGAATTGCTGTTAGAGTCTTTTTAATCCATTCCGGAGGACTTGCGGTAGAAGCGCGTGGAAATTCGGATCCGGACATTTCGTTTTTAGTTGTTGCAGAGCACATGATGCAAAATCCAGTCGCCATGCGAAGGTATGCGATGGCATCAAATCGTCCAAATCAAATAATTATTGTTCCACGCGAAACCCCAAACAAACATCACAGAAGTAGACTCGGACGCTTAATACACTCAAATAGACGAGAGAGAACAGTTGCAATCACGCGGTAATAATAGTCATCTTTATAATCATCGCTGTAGTCGTGGTCGTCGTCGTCGTCGTCATCATCACCATCATCATTATCATCATCATCATCATCATCATCATCATCATCATCATCATCATCATCATCATCATCATCATCATCATCATCATCATCATCATCATCATCATCATCATCATCATCATCATCATCATCATCATCGTCGTCGTCGTCGTCGTCGTCGTCGTCGTCGTCGTCGCCGTCGTCATCATCATCATCATCATCATATTAATAATAATCATTACAGGTGCGCCATTTACGCGTCTTCAAATCCTGAATTTCTCTACTTTTGATTGCGCTCCAACTTCTTCTTAAAAACCTCCATAACAAGTTTGATCAATGCTATATGTAGCCATCGTCGCTGTAGAATCTAAATTGGACCTTAAACACATATTGGGTTGTCAACTTAAAGGTAATGAAATAAGGCATTAGGGGCCGTCCATAAAGTACGTCACGCTATTTTTGACCATTTTTGACCCCCCTACCCCTGTCACAAACTGTCACAAATCTCGGACCCCCCCTAAAGTACGTCACACCCCCCCTAAAGTACGTCACACTTTCGAACAAAAAAATTCAAAACATAACCATTTACCTAACCCTCTAAACCCTAGGATACTATCTCTAATTCCTCTGAAAGTGACGTGTGTCCCTAAACGCTTTGATAGTGACGGGAAATCAACTTTTATCCCGCGAGGCCGGGTTTTAGACACGCCTGGCCGGGCCGGGTCGGATTTTAGGTACTAAGAAAAAATAAATAAAAAAGAATTTAAAAAATAAATGTGTGACGTCACACATGGCCTGACCCCTCCCCCTGTCACAAACTGTCACACTTTCTTTCACCCCCTCCCCCCTGGAGCGTGACGTACTTTATGGACGGCCCCTTACTAAAACTTTAAAAGTTAAAGTTGCGGATCAAAAATTTTGGATGATATTACAACAATATTTCATTTTGAAATCTTCGACATTTGACAATAAACTGTTTTCAATGTCTGTATATAATATTTCTATTGCATTATAATTATGCTTAATTCTTGAAATGTTTAAAGTTGAATTCGATTTTCATTTTTGTGATTGCAGATTGCAGACGCTGTGAACTTTCAACCAATGCTTCTTTATAATTTAAAAAAAAGAATCTGTTGAGTCACACGTACATGTTGACCATCCCATCATAATTATCATAGACGTTTATTAAATTATATCGCTACGCAATGAATAGAACGTTATGGTATACTATTTGGACACCTTTTAATTTGAATTAAAAGCTGATATAAATATTTATATCTTCACACATTGCTTAGAATCGTTCCTGCTAACAAGGGCAATTCGCGTAAATAAAAATAGACAACCAAAAATGTTACCAAAATACCAGTCCCACAAAGACTGGAGAAAGGAGGTTTGCAACACTATTCATCATTGATATGACACAGAGTCGCTAAAAAGGATCAGGCATATTATTCTTATAACTACGCCAATGTTTTCCACTCTGACAATACCAGTGCCACGCATGGTATCGCACAGTGTAGCTAAAGTTAGACAACAACCTCGATTGTTGTCAACAGAAGTTGATATTCAACTTTTGAATAAAAAATTGTATTTTCTATGAGCGCTGGAAGAGACGCTATAATTATGAGTTCCAACGAATAAATTAAATCGACTAATTGAATGAGCAAAAAAAGATGGTTGAGAGACACTTCGCTATCAAATCGGCGCCTTTCTAATAGGATACATAAATGCAGTGATTGATTGACAGATGCATTAATCAACGATTGATCGATTGAATGATTGAACGAAAGATTTAACGAATGAATTAATTCATTAACTTAGGACGTTATGAATGAAAAAGTAACTGAATGAACGAATGAACGAATAAATAAATGAAATGAATTAACGAATGAATGAAATAACGAATAAATGAATTAATGAATAAAAGAACGAATAAATGAATGAAAGAACGAATGAATGAAAAAACAAATGAACGAATGAAAGAACGAATAAGTGTATGAATGAACGAATGAATGAAAGAACGAATGAATGAAAGAACGAATGAATGAAAAAACAAATGAACGAATGAAAGAACGAATGAATGAAAAAACAAATGAACGAATGAAAGAACGAATGAATGAAAAAACAAATGAACGAATGAAAGAACGAATGAATGAAAAAACAAATGAACGAATGAAAGAACGAATGAATGAAAGAACAAATGAATGAATGAAAGAACGAATAAGTGTATGAATAAACGAATGAATGAAAGAACGAATGAATGAAAGAACGAATGAATGAAAAAACAAATGAACGAATGAAAGAACGAATAAGTGTATGAATGAACGAATGAATGAAAGAACGAATGAATGAAAGAACGAATGAATGAAATAACAAATGAATGAATGAAAGAACGAATAAGTGTATGAATGAACGAATGAAAGAAAGAACGAATGAATGAAAGAACGAATGAATGAAAAAACAAATGAACGAATGAAAGAACGAATAAGTGTATGAATGAACGAATGAATGAAAGAACGAATGAATGAAAGAACGAATGAATGAAAAAACAAATGAACGAATGAAAGAACGAATGAATGAAAAAACAAATGAACGAATGAAAGAACGAATGAATGAAAAAACAAATGAACGAATGAAAGAACGAATGAATGAAAAAACAAATGAACGAATGAAAGAACGAATGAATGAAAAAACAAATGAACGAATGAAAGAACGAATGAATGAAAAAACAAATGAACGAATGAAACAACGAATAAGTGTATGAATGAACGAATGAATGAAAGAACGAATGAATGAAAAAACAAATGAACGAATGAAAGAACGAATCAATGAAAAAACAAATGAACGAATGAAAGAACGAATAAGTGTATGAATGAACGAATGAATGAAAGAACGAATGAATGAAAAAACAAATGAACGAATGAAAGAACGAATGAATGAAAAAACAAATGAACGAATGAAAGAACGAATGAATGAAAAAACAAATGAACGAACGAAAGAACGAATGAATGAAAAAACAAATGAACGAATGAAAGAACGAATAAGTGTATGAACAAATGAACGAATGAAAGAACGAATGAATGAAAAAACAAATGAACGAATGAAAGAACGAATGAATGAAAAAACAAATGAACGAATGAAAGAACGAATGAATGAAAAAACAAATGAACGAATGAAAGAACGAATGAATGAAAAAACAAATGAACGAATGAAAGAACGAATGAATGAAAAAACAAATGAACGAATGAAAGAACGAATGAATGAAAAAACAAATGAACGAATGAAAGAACGAATGAATGAAAAAACAAATGAACGAATGAAAGAACGAATAGAAAGAATGAATGATTTAATTAATTAATTAATTAACTAATTAATTAATTTATTTATTTATTTATTTATTTATTTATTTATTTATTTATTGATGGAATGAATGAATTTCCATTAAAGTACGTATTACTCATATTCGTAATCTTCAAATTTGTTTAAATCGGGGCACCGGTTTATTCACGAGCGTTGAACTTACCTGTCACAGCAATGTCGGCAAGCAAAGCATTCTAAATGGCAGACATTTCCATTCGCACACATCAGCATTTTGTTTTGTGAATTATTTGTTATAGTGATTTGTAAATTTGTAAATTTTGTATTAGCATTAGACTGTGTTCAATCGTTTCATTGAAAATTTCTACAGATGAGATCATATCAACTAAGACCACTGGAGATCATGCACATCATACCAGACGCGATTTCAGACAAGTCTGTAATCGACCAGACCATTAATTTTCTACATTCATGTGTAGAAGTCGAGACCAACGTGAAGCGGACGGTACACAAACTTTTCTCCTTTATTATACTATACTATAATTATCGAAAATCTGGCTCTCTTTACACACCTGTTTGATGGTTTCACCCATTATATATATATATTTGGAACACTGCGTTCAGATATTCTCGCCTTCTAAAAAATAGCTTCCTTTAGACTTGTAAACATTATGTACATTTAGACATGGTAGGCTCCCTACGTGGCTGGTCTCCTTCTAACCCCTCCGTCAAATCCGTGACAAGAAGTCGGCTGCCAGAATTCTCAGTCAAACCGATGGTGAGGGAGGGGGTCGCTGCGCCAGAACTCTCAGTCTGTTGACTACTTCTGTGATACAAATAAGGAGTTTCTAAAACGTAGAAAATCACTTCTAGGTTTCAGATAAATCTTCAGATACAAGAACCAACGTCCAACAACTGAGAAATCACAACGTTGAGAAGTTGAGGTTCTAACAAGGGCCAAGCGATGGACTCTGCGATCAATGACAACAGGTGCAGGAGAGCAGAGCCCGCATGGATAGACCAGAGCGTAGACCCAGAATATGCATACGAGGACCATAATTTATTATGTGAGTCGATTCAAGATTTATTTTTAGCTCTGCGCTGTGCGAAACCGGCATTAGTTTTGGTTGCATGGTCGGATACGTCGGCGGTCTTGGACGACCGCAGACGTGACCTAATAGGATCATCTGCCTGCGATCTGAGGCTGTCCACGAGCAGCAGCATTGATGACCGCCTGAATCGGATTGATGCAGCGCTGTGGCAAGCTGGCAAAGGCATCATTGCAGGTATCAATTCGGCTCAGGATCAAACTTTGCACCAGATGGCGTGTCACGTCTTGTGTGACAGTGTTACTGTGAGAGAGCGAGACACATATCTCAGCCAGATCGGTAATTGCGAAGCTGGTTTGCACAACATTGTTCCAGTAACACAGGCCAACAAATTTGAACTTTTTTTGCCACTGGATAAACTTCAGATGTTTCTTATAGTAGACTATGGTCTGCTGAATGCAGTGGTGTTTTTTGTTCTTGCAGCACGTCAAGTTTTTGAGAAAACTGAAATATTCAGCCTTGGCACACATTTGCAATTGCACACCTTTTTTATCATAGTGGCAATGATGGACATTTCAAAACAATGGACTTTTCAGTTTAGCACACATTTGCAATTGCACACCTTTTTTAGGTTTTAGCACACATTTGAAATTGCACACCGTTTTTTTTATATTTTAATTGCAATTATGAACATTTAAAAGATATCGACTTTTTAGTATTAGCTCACATTTAAAATTGCACATCTTTTTTAATTATTATAATTGCAATTATGAACATTTCAAAACAATGGGCTTTTTAGTTTTAGCACACATTTTCATTTAGACACCTTTTTTTAGTTTTGGCACACATTTGCAATTGCACACTTTTTTTTACTGTAATTGCAATTATGAACATTTCAAAACAATGGACTTTTCAGTTTTAGCACACATTTACAATTACACAACTTTTTAAAATATAATAATTGCAATTATAAACATTTCAAATCAATGGGCTTTTTAGTTTTAGCACACATTTTCATTTAGACACCTTTTTTTAGTTTTGGCGCACATTAGAATGTGCACACCTTTTAAAATTATAATTGCAATTATGAACATTTCAAAATAATGGACTTTTCAGTTTTAGCACGCATTTGCAATTGCACACCTTTTTAAAATATTATAGGGCCTACTTGCAATTATGAACATTTCAAAACAATGGGCTTTTTAGTTTTAGCACACATTTGCAATTGCACAACTTTTTTAAATATAATGATTGCAATTATGAACATTTCAAATCAATGGGCTTTTTAGTTTTAGCACACATTTTCATTTAGACACCTTTTTTGTTTTGGCACACATTTGAAATTGCACACCTTTTTTATTATAATTGCAATTATGAACATTTCAAAACAATAGGCTTTTTAGTTTTAGCACACATTTTCATTTAGACACCTTTTTTTAGTTTTGGCACACATTTGTAATTGCACTCCTTTTTAAAATTATAATTTCAATTATGGACATTTCAAAACAATAGACTTTTTAAAAGAACCGTCACTGTCCGAAATATGGTATGTTTTTATGAGGTTTTCAAATCGATGACCAAAAAGGTCATCAACTGCTTTGGGCCGAGAAATTTTTTTTTAGCCCCCCCAAGATCGGCAACCAAACTCCGCCCATGACCGCATGGCTTTAACACTGGAGACGAAATTGGTTTTGATGCCTGGAAATCGGAGTGAAACAAAGAAGACCATGCGACCACAGTAAGACCGTTATTTTTTCTTCTGAAGTAAATCCTCTTATTATAAAAGTCGGCAGTTTTTGCATATCTAAAATCAGAGAAGCGAATCGGCAACACCAGATTGCAACACGTTGGTAACGAAATATTTACTTTTATCTTTGAAGCGGGATCAAAGTGCTTTCCGCTGTTTCAATTCACAGTCTACAGTAACTGTCCAGTGAAGCACTTATGTGGCAAATGTGAAGCTAAACCAAGTTATTTGCCTATGCAAGGCGTGGAACAAGCTGTGTAATTGAATTGCACAAATTACTTAGTTGCAGTTGTTAACTTTTCAAATCTGACATTTACAAAAAAGTAGGTGGTCTTAGTCGTCTTACAAATAATGTAGGTCTATGTTGGATGTCACCAAACCGCCTTCGCCGTGCTAAAATTCAGCTATCCTGACTTGGCGCCCATCGACAGCTATCAACGATTTATTATGCCGACCTATCCTTACAATACCCGCTTAAAACTTTTCCTGCCTTCAAATCAATTTATTGAGCAAAAAAGCAAACAAGATAAAGCATCACATCAAAATAAACATGTAATCTCTTGATTACAGATTACAAAAGGGAACCCAGAATGGACTGCAGAGTCCTGCTGGTTAGGGCCACCAACGCTCATGTTCTGATTCCAAGCGCTTATAGGTTCACTACATTACATGGCGTCAACAGAAATTTATAGTCCATCATTATAAATCAAAATTTAACTAAAAAACTAATTTTAACATCATGATACTACATGATATGCAAATCTAAACATGATGATGCTGAGCAACAAATCTTGACTGTAAAAAAATCATTACCAAACTATACAAAGTGAGAAAACCTTAACTATGAAACATCAAACCTAGACTAAGTACGAAAAAGGTAGCACTAAGCTAGGGAAAGTAGTAGGATGGAGGAACCCGACAAACAGTTCTGGTCTATCAGTCATAAACGTAAAATAATGATATATAAATAACTTAAGATTTTGGGTACTGCGAAGGTTTTGAAGTATAATTCTATTCCATTCATCTGGACCTGCACACTTAATCGAAAATTTTCCCGAGTTTGTTCGGGTACGCTCACTTCTATATGAGGCTAAGTTTCTCGTGTTGTAGGAGTGTATAACTGTAGGCTATTATAGTTATCTGAGGTTAGGGTAAAGAGATTGGCATGTGAGATAGTCCGAGATTTAGGAGTCATCCTGGTAGTGGCGTCGCCGGACATTTCTTGCAGCTAGGGCATGACCAGTGCAACAATACAATTGGCCAGGGCAGATGTGAATTGAAATCGAGCGTGGTAAAACGTTTATTATGGTGGTCATAAGGAAAATCCTGCGCTATCGCATAAGCTTTACGATGCCCCTGCACTACTATGATCGACTGAATAATAGGTTCAATGAGATAGGGAAGTCAGTGAATAGCATTTATAGTCAAACGTCTTTTAATTTTTTTCACTGGCAGGCATTGTTGGTGGAGCTTGCCCATGGGCGGAGTTTATCAGGGGCTAGGGAGCTAAGCCTCCAGGAAGACCCAGATTCAGATTTTTTACCGTGTAAATGGTTCCTTTTCCCTGGCATAGCGCCTCCCCACCTAAGAAGGCCCAGACTCACAATTTTGTTCGGGAACTATGGTTAGTAGTGTAGGAGTACCACAGCTGGAACAATGGCTTTTTAATGGCTTTTTAATGGCTTTTTAATTGCTTTTTAATGACCTACTATTCCAGAAATGGTCACGGCTGACTAATGACTTCTTTTGATGTATAATGACTAATGACTTCCTTTGATCTAATGATTAATGGCTTTTTAATGAAATGCTGTTCCAGAAAAGGATCCGGGTGAGGGATTTATTTACTGCTGACTAAAGGCTTTCTTTGATGTCTAACGGCGTTCTTTGATGTCTAACGGCGTCCATTGATGACTAATGACTTCCTTTGATGATTAATGGCTTTCTTTATAGACCCTTAAGGATTGTTATATGCCTGATCGTTTTTGTTTCACTTAGGGTGACGGAACATGCGAGTAAATCAGATGAAGAAATGACATCCTGGTTCATCACCAGCACTTGCCAAGTGATTCCAAAGTCGTTTTCTACTATTTATGATAGCATGCATGACTTATTGTCGTCAGATGTACATGCTCCAAAAGAATATTCGATTTTGTGTGGCAGCGTTGCCGAGTTCTATATCCGACCACTAAATACTTGCATTTCTGACTATGATTTTATAATATGCAACGCTAGCGAACTGGCCTTTAGTGATCACTTTCCGGTGATGCCAGCTGATATGAGTGGCCTGGCCGAGAAGATCACATGTTTCGTGATAAAACCATACCATCAGTATCCAGGGTTTGTTCGATTACGACTTTCAGGTGAAATGGACTATAACTGGAAGTGCAAAAAGTACGAGTTTTACAAAACAGCTTATCCAGATCTCCACTACTTTCTAGATATGAGGAAAATAGCAAGTTGCTACAAGTATACGACTTACCTTGATAGTCGTACGTCGAGTTCAAGCAATTTACCAAACATTACTTGTGGTCCTGCAGTTAGGCCAATATCTCAAACAAATCCTAACCGTCACTTGGGAACTGATGCTGTCAGAAGTGTATTTTGCCCTGCGTGGCCTAGAGAAGCCAAAAATTGGCCCGGTCGACCAAGGAGATATGGATGGCCAACATTTGATGTAATCTCTGACGTTGTACAAAACGGTTGTCACGTTGTTTATGTCCAGCACCGCCATTGTAGAGACGATGAACACCAGTGGAGAATGTCATTCTCATTTGCGGAGGTGATTTTGCTTCGGAGTTGGACTCAAACGCAGCAGATTGTCTATCATTTGCTGAGATTCTTTGCAAAGAGAGAATTGATAGAAAAGGATTGTTCGAAGGATGATGAGATTCTCTGCACCTATCATTTAAAGACGCTGATGCTATGGGCTTGTGAGGAAAATTCGCCGGAATGGTGGAATTCCTCTACGGTTATTGCGATTTGTAGCGAGTTGTTACAAAAGCTTGCAGAATGGTTAAAGAGGATGTACTGTCCGAACTATTTTATTCCTGAAGGAAATTTATTTCACCAGCCATCAAGCTTCGCAATCGCTGACATGACTACCAAGCGACTTAATAAATTCAAGAATTCTGGCACTCTTGGTAATTGGTTCGCAGAAAACTATATACTGCCAATAGCTCGAACACAATTTCATTTTCAGAACAATAGGGCAGTAATATCAGATTTCGTCGATTACGTGCTGCCTCTTATTGAATTCCGGAAAGCGGTTGAATTAGAATATTTGGATATTGTGTTCCATTCCAGATTCTCTGAGTCTAACGGGGTTTGTCGAAATGTAATCAAAGGTGGTAAATGCTTTGGACTGCGCACGCATTTGAAATCTTGGCAGTTTGCTCCGAACTGTAATTCAGATATACTTTACGCATGGATATTACTTCCAACAATAGAGAAGGTCTTGTGTTTCAAATATTACGAATTTCTGCTGTTTAGCTTGCATTTTGCAGATGGCTTGTGTTTAGGGGAGATTTCATGGGATAGCAATCTCATCATTGAATTTGTCCAAGGATCATCTATGCAGCCTAGCATTTTAAAGTCTAAGTACCATAATTTTCCGAACACGTACTCAACACAAAGTAGTCGGTTTCAATTCTTGCATGCTCATGATATAATGCAGAATTTAACTGGATTAAATAGCCATCCAGAATTTCAACTACTGTCTCTCATGTCAAAAGACTTGATTAGAAGAGCTTTAGAATGTAACGATTCACAAATCAGTGGAATTGTTCCTGCAGCTTTGACCTATCTAGCTGCTCTCCATTTTGCAACATCCGAATACAAACAAGCAATACGTTGCTGCTCGGAAGTCCTCTCAGCTAATAGGTCTATTTTTCAAATGAACCAGGAAACATTGAATGCAGGTTGTCTGCTGTTTATTGACGATGTCGCAAGGATCGTTGGACTGTGTGTGCTTCACAAGAAGATAACTGAAGACAATCTTCATTATATCAACAGACGACTTTATCTTGATCTGCGTCTTTCACCAGACGTGTTTGCTCATTACATAGCTGCATTATCTGCCGGACAAATGTCAACAGCTTTCGATTTGTATCCTTATTTGTATGATTCATCGTTTCCTGTGGACGAATATGTGAAGGCTGTAAGAAAACCGATATTTATTGCATCATTTAAGGCAGGTAATGATTTCAACACCACTAGACAGATCGTGTATCGCAGAACAGATCCATCTTCAGATACTGATGCTGCTCATATGAATACTTTGATTGATAAAGAAATATTGAGTGATGCTCTTATGGGATATGGTTTGGAATGTATGTCATCATTCTACAGTGTGCTTCGCAAAGACTTTGGTATCCAGTGCGATACAGTTGACTGCTATCGTGCTTTATACCTATACAAGTGCCGCCAATACGATGAAGTGTTGCATTTGTGTGAACGAATTCTCTGTGAGAGTGATCTACAAAGCGATTTAAAGAAGCGTTCATTTGCGAATGTTTTGCTGATACCACCGCTTGACTCCTTTTTTGATGGAGATGTACAGTCTTTGCTTGGGTTTCACACACTCTTTTTTTACTTGTCACCTTGCAATGGTGATACTGGACAAGTTGAAGAAACAGACGATTTAGTGTTTGAAAACTGCTTTGCACGACTTGTGTTCTCGGACAAAATGGAACTGTCTTCCTTACTTAACTGCCATTACTACATTAAATATCACTATTTTCTTGGAAGACATTTTCTTGCAAGATACTTGAAAGTCAGATGTTGTATCGACTGCAATCTTCACTACGCAGATGCGATGACAAAATTTGCTGCTACGAAAATTCAACATCCGTTTGAACTCATCATTCGTAAATTGTTCCTTCAAAAATATCGTATTATCGATACAAGTTTTGTCTCATAGATGATCAGGTTCTGTTTTCGCGAGAAGTCTGCTTTGTAAGTGTAAGCTTAATAATTATGTAATAATAAAGATTGAAATATATTTTTGTATTGAGGTGTGACGTCCTATTATGTGTAGAATTGCACTTATGGGTAACTATTCAATGTAGTTTTTAACTTCAATATTCAAAACTTGGTATGCATGTTCTCCCCGACGCAACCGTAAGCTAATTTCATCAATCAATTTTACAACGATGCCATTTTATATTTGTATTTTAAAACTTGGGTCATTGATGCCTCACCATAATCTTAAAATGGTATAAAAATGAATTTTTAATGAAATTCTCCCTACCAATTAATTGCTGTACGACGTCTACCATAATTATGATTGTCATAATTATCAGCCGAACATGGGAACCTACTTCTGAAATACAGAAAGGTAAAAGAAGAATCATCACATTAAAACATCAAGATATAAGTGAACAAAATGAATAAACTTGTGAAGGCAACAAAATTATGAAATGAATGAAATACAATTAATACGTTCAAAGATGTCAACGGCCAATTTTGGTCATGAGGCGTTGTTGAAATTTAAATTATAATCGACGCAATCATTTTTGGTATTCAAATAAATTCACCGTTATATAAAACAAGCATATAATATGAATAAAAGCATTGAACACCTTTTAAAGAATTCAGAATTTTGTCTTAACCCTCGGAGGCTAACCTGGGGTGTTTTTTTACACCCCACTGTCAGTATTTACCCTGAATATTTTTACTGCTTTGATACTTTGTCATGCGGTTTTGTGTATCTGTTCATAGATGATTTTTGCTTAATTCTGCATTTTTAAAATAATTTTTTTATATTGAATGCATGGTCACGTGACTGACGTCATATAATGGCCATTGTTATTAATAATTTATTTGTGTTGAAGAGGTTTCGACGGTTATCTGCAGCCAATCAGCAAAACTGACACCAGAATTGATATCAATGTATTGAAAATGATGATAGTGATGATGATAATAAAGAGTTTGTTGATTGTAATGATGTCTCGGAGCTAGATAATGTTGAAATCGATGATGTCATAGACATAGCCTATGTGTTGCAACTTTGTATGTTGAAAGCATGCAACAAAGCGTTACTTGTGTATAGATGACCGTAGACTCGATGATTATACTACTATTTTAACTTAGTGGGGTTTCATAGTTTGTCAATTCAATGCTGAACTTGAATTGGGTGTCATTTTTGATCAAACATGGTCTAATTTTATATCATAGGCCTCAAATGGCGTGGGGTGAAAAATATACCCCAGGTTATCCAATATGTGATTTTTTCATAGGTTAGCCTCCTAGGGTTAAACAATTGACAATATCTTCGCCGTCCAAACTGGTCTAGTACATTGCTCTTAAGTGCTGTAATATGCCGAGCAAATTTATGTCCAGGGTAACGGCCTCTGTTGTCATAGAATATGGTCAAATCGGATCCATCCATCGCCGTCCAGTAAGCTGATATACGGGGATGCCACACATAGCTTTTTCCACATATATCTATGTTTTTTCGGACTTGTCTTGTCTACAGTTTCTAGGAATTGTTTTTCAGAATCTAGTCATTTTCTCAACTTTTTTGATAAAAGTAGATTTTTCCTAGGTGAAAATGCACATATGACGTGTAAAAGTCAAAAACATTCTGATTTGGGACTCCAAATTGTCGATTTTGGAGCGAAAGACTAAAAAAAGAAAACGGAGTCATCAGAAATTTCGACTTGAAAAGATGCAAATTTTGGACGGATGACTTAAAAAAAGGTCGTCAAAATTTCAAGATGAAAAAATCCGAAAAACCCAGAGAAATTGTCAATCTAACCTTTTCTAGCCTAGATATGAGTAGGATGCTGGACCACAAACACACCCACAAATTTCACGGCGGTTAATTTAGGATTATCCATAGCATCAGTAATCACTTTCCCTAGCAGATGCAGTACCGGGGTATAACTTTGTATGGAAGGAGAACAAAATGTGATTGGCTTTATTAAGATTCAAGGATAAGTTATTTGCTTTATTCCACAGTGAGATATCTTTGATTCCTCATTCAATATCCTCCTAAGTTGGTTGCCATAATTGCTATGTGATATGAAGCCGCTAGAGATGTCAGCAAAAAGTGTAAATTCCAATAATGAATATGAATTAGTGAGGTCATTAATTTCGTAAATTATGAAATAAATGCCAAGGGTTTAAAGGTTGAACCCTGTGCAGTTGAAGGTTACTGCATGTTTAAAAAAAATAAGCTTACAAATGTGTATGGATGTATCCAGGGCATAAAGACAGCTTATGACAACAGAGGCTGTTGCCGTCGACAAAGATTTGTTTGGCATAATACAGACTTTTTTACCGACAAGTGCAATGAGAATCATTACATGTTAGTTGCTGAAATCGATTACTAAGATTGTTTTTAAAACAAATCTAAAGGTGTCTTTGCACAAACTGTGCGATAATGAATGATTGCTAAGTGATGTGCAAAACCAATGGGTTGCTTGTTTCTGTTTGACGATACTCCATTACATTGGATTCAATGTCAACGGTATGAGTCGCCCTCTGGGGAATAGCAGTAGCAACAGCGAACTCTAGCGAATGCAACGGAAAACTATACCCTGTGAAACTGTACGTGACGGTGTCACTCAGACACCTTTTTATATGCTTATATTAGTTATCAAATTAAGAAGTTGGCAAAACACTTGCAAGTCGTAGTGCTGTAGTATCTGAATCCATCCACCCATCCTGATAGTCAATACAAGTTTTTTTTAAATAATTATTTTCATTTATTCAACAATCTGCTTCACAGGACGCAACCGGACACAGTGTACAATAATTATTATACAGTTGAAGCAGTTAACAGGAACTCAGATCACAGAATACATTAATCTTAACTACTGACAAAACAGACAGCATGCAATAATCGGCACGAATAGCAGCCTACGAAGCATGTCCGCCGAACGGGGGCTCGAACTCGTTAAATCACGCTTTCTAGTTCAGCGTGGTATCCATCACTCTATCACCCTTCCCCCGTGAATTCACTTTCTCATCCTGGGCGAATTGCAAGTCCACGCTCTCACATGCATCTCGTCATCACCGATGATTAGAAAACAGCGTAGAACTGACAGAGAAGTCAATTCGGTGACATTGCATTTCAGCAGAAAGGTCATGTACCAAATATCTGAAATCATTGTAGCAGATGAAGGACAACATCATTTGACGGAAATGCCGACGTCAATTTCCAAGGTCGAGAAAAGAGAGGCTGATGAAAGTGAAGGCTTTTAACCCTCAACAGCTAACCTGGGGTCCATGCGGACCCCAAGCATGTTCATCGTATGTTTTTTCATATTATTTGTGAAGTGGCTGCAACCCTAATATTTTATGTAATTGTTTGCATTTATGTTAGGGTGGTGTTCCTGGAAAAAGTTTTTAAAAAACACGGTGCAATATGTTTTTATGAATTTTTTCCTCTGGGGTCCATGCGGACCCCAAAAATTACGTGCGAATTTCATAAGGTTTTTTCATATTTCAATACCAAAAATGTAAAAACAGAATGACAGATAGACGGATAGAAAGACATACAGACATAGTATGACATACATACAGACAAACAGACGGACAGACAGACAGACAGAGACAGACAGATACACAGACAGAGACACAGACAGAGACACAGACAGAGACAGACAGAGCCAGACAGACATGGAGACAGAAGACTGACAGACGGAGGGACAAGCAGAGAAGCAGACAGACAAATAGACAGGCAGGCAGGCAGAGAGGCAGACAGACAGATAGACAGACAGGCAGACATGCAGACAGACAGACGGACAGACACACAGATAGACAGACAGGCAGACAGAAGACTGACAGACGGACGGACGGACAGGCAGACAAGTATACAGACAGGCAGGCAGGCAGGCAGAGATGCAGACAAACGGGTAGACAGACAGACAGATAGACAAATAGAATATGGACAGACAGGCAGGCAGGCAGACAGACAGATGGATGGACGGACAAGCAGACAAGCAGACAGACACGCAGGCAGACATACAGACATACAGACAGACAGACAGAGAGGCAGACACGCAGACAGACAGAAAGACAGACAGACAGGCAGACACGCAGACAGACAGACAGACAGACAGACAGATGGACAGACAGGCAGACAGACAGATAGACAGACAGGCAGACAGAAGACTGTCAGACGGACGAATGGACAGGCATACAAGCAGACAGACGGGCAGGCAAAGATGCAGACAAACGCGTAGACAGACAGACAGATAGACCAGCAGAATATGGACAGACAGATGGATGGACGGACAGACAGGCAGACAAGCAGACAGACGGACAGACAGACAGGGTCAGATAGAAAGACCCTAACCCTTACTCTGACCCTAACCCAAATGTTCACTACGACAATAGGATATAGACTTACATAAACTTTAACATGGAAATATTTAATTTTTACATGTAAAAAACCGGATTTTTCGGAAGAGCTTAGACCCTAGTCCCCTCTGGCATCCCTACTGCTTGCAGACATTTGCATACTTTGTAGTAGGGCATGGAATCCACCTCAAGCCGCCTCGTATGGACATTGAGCAAGTCCTTCCCTCGCAATTGTTCAGAGCCTCAGCGTGAAACTCCAATTCAGTGCCCGCGCTGTAGTTGGGAGCGCTTCTGAGTAGCATTCTTGAAGGGACGGTATAACAAGAACACATACATGACCAATTTACCAATAGAAATAGTGGGGAATTGATTTTCATCATCGATATCGTGTTTACAAATTCAAATATTAAAAAATACAATGGGGTCCAGCTGGACCCCAGGTTAGCTGTAACGTAAGTTTTTACACGTTAGCTGTTGAGGGTTAATTTGTTGACTGCATTTCTTTTCCGCCGGTTTTTAGGCCTATAGTTATTTTGCACCTTTATTTTTTGACATCGGTTAGCCCATGTCCGATACGAAGTTTTGGATGGATCCGATTTGACCAGGGTCTATGACAACAGAGGCCGTTACCCTGGACAGAAATTTGCTCGGTGTATTACATCACTCAAGAGCTTTATATACGAAGTTTTATAGCGTTGCTTCGTTCTTGTAGGTTCTTGTCATAATTAAAAGAGGTGTGTATACGGAATGATCACGGTACAGACTCCGAGTCAGGACTGCCATGGCTCAATCCAGGTCATTTGCCTGCATTGGCCCCTCCTTATGGAATGGGCTTCCCCCATCAGTTCGCTCTGCCATCCTCTCTGGTAGTGTATCCTCGTCTTTCTCTCGTCTAAAAACTTGCCTTTTTTCTCGGAGTTAAACGCACTGGGAGCGCTTCTGAAAGGCTCTTGCTGCGAGAAGCGCTTTATAAATGGTCAGATAAGATAAGATAAGACTCGTATAAAAAGCATGTCCATCCCACTTCGGGAATCGAACTCACCTCTGCTTACTTCCATGCATGAAAATATAAATGTACCCATTCATGTTTTCGTGATCCGGTATAGTTAACCTCAATCTTTAATAACACCCTTCTACCCTTGATAATTTTAAGACACTGTCGTTAAACTGTAACAAGTTCACAGGTCGGTAGTACCTTGCTCTTAAGTGCTGTGATATGCCGACCAAATTTCTGTCCAGGGTAACGGCCTCTGTTGTCATAGACCCTGGTCAAATCGGATCCATCCAGATCGGTAGTAAAACTCCGAAACTCTGGTAGTGCCAGTCCAAAGCATGCGGGGATTAAGTAGGACGGCGACGCTAAAGAACTTTAACTTAATCTCTTCAAAGTATATCAAAACTAACAGAAAGCATTGCATACCTCTTTTAAGGTTTTAGTTTATAAACTCTAAATAAACATAATTATACGCATCGCAATTTGCTTCTGCGGGTACGGGTCCTAAATTCTTTGTCTTAATAACTAGCCAACACAGTAACAAAAAATAAAAGAAAATAAAGCTATAGATCGGCGCATCAAGCTCTAGTTGAGCCAGTCCCAAATGTCGAGAAAGGAGAATGGCGACTCTGTTTTGAGACTGTACCGTTAAACGACAACCACCACTTGTGCATTATATGGATGTACTGTGGTGTCAGTTTCAAACCATAAGAAAATTGTATTTCGACTTTTATCATCAGTTATAAAACAAGCAACAGTTTAATTAAACGACAGCAGCGACTTTATCTTCTTAATCTCGACATGCGGTTGTGTAGGGAACGAATTAAAATGACTATTATAATTATATGATTACGAATTGCATTTCAAGGTCTGCTTCTTTCTCTCTCAGCACTGATCCCGTGTATCCTAGCAAGCCAATGAACCTGCTTTCAGGTAAGGGAATCATCATCATCATCACCATCGTCGCCGTCATCGTCACCGTTTTCATTTTCAATTTATGCAATCGGTCACCGAAACTACTTTCGAATTGGCGATAATTGTAAATGACTTTGGAACTCACTGTCATATAATAAATGCGAGCGTGTTATGCACGACAGAGTCCAGTCAGTTAACATTTTTTCCGACGAATTTAAAATATTGAAATTCAATTAAGTATATTATAAAAAGCATTATTGGCACTTGATTCCGATATACCTCCAGTTAAAAACAGCATGGCCTGAAAAACGCTAGGATGAACAGTAATGACACCATGATGACGGTCTGGGGGAAGACCAAGGATCCAGAACGAAAATTATCCATTTCTAGAAGCAAATGCAACTGTATGTTTGCGGCTACTTTACACGCTTGAACAGCAACTAATAACAAACCGCACAATTAGCTACATCATGAAGAGGAACGGTAAAAACCAATTTAAAATTAAGAACTGGAACACGAGGCAGCAAACACTCAATAGACAGTAGTAATTGGGTCGTGTTATATCGCGTTCGACAACGTTGGTTTCTGCTTACACTGTGGGAATGGATAGATTGAATCATAGGGTGCAATCATATGATCATACGAATTTTTACTTTTACTTGCATAGATTGCTGCAAAATACAAAAAGGTGTGGGTGAGACAGCCCGTGACGTCTTTATCATGCACTATTAATAGCAGCTTAAACCACAGTTTATTTGATCTCGTATAGAATATACTAAAACTTGAGCCACATGGGTGTCCCCAAGATACGACTTTTCCTCTTTCAGTCAGCCTTGAACGAGCTTCTAGGCTCTCATAGTCTTCTTCGGTTTCCCAATTATATGACTGAAGTCTTACTCTGGCTCCGTAGCATCTCCTTGTCTTTGATCCACTGTATGATCACACTCATGATTTCGAAATCTCAACTTGGTCTTGTCCCCAAGTCTCGGACTAAGATAAGCATAAACCTCACTCAGCTATATCTACTCGCCCCTTGCGCTCTACCGACCATCTTCACCTCTTTGACCCTCATCTTCGGTGTGACCTTGACTCAGAGCCGATCCGCTGATGTGATAGTTCCATCCGCATAGAATAACTTTTCCCTCTTTCTCGGGATAAGTAGCTGATCATATCTTCTATGCATCCTCTCGTTTCATTTCACTTGGCGCCTCATGTGTAAAAAACTCAAGTACGTTTTACAACAAACTGCCTTCATATCTTTATTTATAGCTATTTTAGAGGTGTGCAAGTATATAATTTTTGTCCTCGCTTTTTTCATAATCTTTGGACCGATGTGGTCACCATGGGCGGAGACCTAGGGGGGGCAGGGGGGGACGGTCCCCTCAATGGAGACGTTGGGGGGAAGGCCCATGCATTTGTCCCCCCAATGTTTAAGCGTCAGGGCATGTACGCACACACGTCACTAGAGTTCTAGAGAAAGAAAACTTTAGCATATGAAGTACATATAAATTTTCTGATTGATATGAATTCCCGTGCAATCCAGGCTCTAACCAATAGTTATTTAGTCCCACGTTGAATAGTTTGCGAACATTATACTGTTTACTGTGTGGATAAGATACCTCTTTTAGCATATTACCAGTTACTATAAAAAAACTTGCAAACACCCAACCTCACAACTGATAAAAAATTTATGGACTCCATCAGGAAAAGAGAAATTCAAATTACCCGACATAGGATGGGGCATGTCCTTAATAGCACTTGGCTGAAAGTGTTATGTAAAAGCACAACAGACCTGTGTTCTAAACGCCAATTGTCTGAAACAACTGAGCATATGCTTCTTGCGTGTATAAAGAATGACATATCAATCTTACTACTTAAAAAATGTGAATAGAAAAAAGTGGAATGCACTGTTAAAAATATATTGTCTATTCCAGGTATTTATCTTGAAGCTTATAATATCCCAATGACTAAGTCTAATGGAAGAATTATATGAGTAGTGTTAATTAAACACAATATCTGAAAATACAATCTGCTAGAACAATGTATCAGCTTAACGTTATTAATGGTCATTGTGGTTAGTTGTAGTTGATAAAGTGAACAAGTTTTACCATTGTTTTTAATAATGTTAATGGAAATAGATTAATAAATGGCTTGTGTGCAATGTGAAATGTATGTGAATTATAATTTTAGCTGGTTTGCTTCATTTTAGTATTGAGCAAAGATAAACATAATGTTTAATCAGATTTATAATTTCTTTGGATTTGTTTCTATCGTGTTTATTTTTTTAGTGTGTGTGGGTGTTTTTTTCTATATAATTCTTTAATAGAATAAACAGGCATTGAAAAATGTTGTTCTTGCTATTATTGCTCAAGTCTCTAAAAAATGGGTGAATACTTTGATTTTTTATTTTAATGTTGAATATCTAATCTGCCATTAATTTCATTGTTGGCCAATGAATGTTCAAAACTGCTTGTAAACATGCGATAAATATTTGATGTTAGTTTAACTAAGTAACATAGATGTTATATTATGTGGACATCATGAAATGTGCAAATGTATAATAATATTGCCGTCAAACTTCGGAAAAAGGAAAAGAAAACAGAGAGAAAAAGGACAAAACTGCTGAACAGTTGAATCAAAGTGAATGGACATACGCTAAAATCTTTAAAGACGTTAGCACCGTTTGCAGCTATAATTTGTCGTTAAACTTCAGATTAATAATAATAAATAACGTCACAGCGTCATATCGGGCTTCTGCTGCATTCCCTTCAGGTTTCCTTCAGGCTCGAATCAACGTTATGTTCAACATTGGGAATAATATGGAATGTAAATAAGAAAGCAAGTATTTTGTATATTACTCCTCTTGAAAGCGAACAATGTGACATAGAACATCGTTACTGTACATCGAATTAATAATAGGTAATAAAAATGTGCGATTTAAAATCCCAAGTTAAATATAATATAATTGCTAAATTATTACCGTCAGACAACTTAACAATTATGTTGTTAAACAGAGAATTCCAATTGGAGATGTCTCTTACACACCTCTTTTACTTTACTAAACTTTTATCATCATACAAGTTAACTTTAATTTTTCTTAAACAGACAAATCGAATTGGAGATGTCTCTTACATACCTCTTTTAACTTTACTGAACAATTATCATCAGACAAGTTAACTATTACTTTTTTTAACAGAGAATTCCGATTGTAGATGTCTCTTACACACCTCTTTTAACTTTACTTTGTCATCAAACAAGTTAACTATTATTTTGTTAAACAGAGAATTCCAACTGGAGATGTCTCTTACACACCTCTTTTAACTTTACTAAACTATCATCATCATACAAGTTAACTATTATTTTTTTAAACAAAGAATTCGAATTGGAGATGTCTCTTACACACCTCTTTTAACTTTAGTAAACAATTATCATCAGACAAGTTAATTATTTAAAAAAAGAAATTTCCGATTGGAGATGTCTCTTACACACCTCTCTTAACTTTACTAAACAATTATCATCAGACAAGTTAACTATTATTATTTTTAAACAGAGAATTCCAATTGGATATGTCTCTTAGACACCTCTTTTAACTTTACTTTGTCATCAAACAAGTTAACTATTATTTTTTTTATACAGAGAATTCCAGTTGGAGATGTGTTTTACACACCTCTTTTAGCTTGACTTTGTCATCAAACAAGTTAACTATTATTTTGTTAAACAGAGAATTCCAATTGGAGATGTCTCTTGCACACCTCTTTTAACTTTACTAAACTATTATCGTCAAACAAGTTAACTATTATTTTATTTAAACAGAGAATTCCAGTTTTCAGATGTCTCTTACACACCTCTTTTAACCTACTAAACAATTATCATCAGATAAGTTAACTATTATTGTTTTAATATGACTACCTAAAATGCTACCATTGCAGTGCTGATAATCGAAATTTTTCGACGTTTGGGAGGCATATCTTTTTGCCCAAACCCTCCCCTGGTCGGCGCTTCGTGCCTCGGCGATCGACATTCGGCCGCTCGTCCGTCCCCCCCAAAGTTCGGACCAGGTCTCCGCCTATGGTGGTCACCCTCTTACTTACTCCACAGTTTCGGATCATACCTGGTTAAAAACGTCTTCTGAGATAATAAACACACAGCTATGCAAGATTCATCCACCATCCATTGGGTAAATGCAAATGTCAATGAGGAATGAATGAATAAGGGGTTGAAACGCACTGTGATAGGACACCATTCTGTTGCCAAGCCTTATTATTATATTATAGATCTCACCAAGTTCATGAAACACAAAATTTCAAGAGGCTAGTAACTGTTAAATTTATATTGATCTGGTTAATTGATTAACAACAGCACTGTGTCATGATAAAGATGACCAGCGTTACCCTCCTTCTTTCTACAGACTTGGGACTGGCTTTGTGACGTTTTAAGTGGTGACGGAGTTGCGTTATTGTGTTTATTGGGCAATCGTTATTTTAGTTTATTATGTACTATTACCAATGTAATCACATTGTGTGAAATCAAATATCTTCGGAATTGCCCTTCTGTTTTCTCCCGCTTTGTGACTGGCACTGCCAAAGTACGAAAGCGGCGGATAACCTATATGTAAGTGCAATATTATTCATTGTGTTATAACGACCATCCGTTCCAATGAATTCAAAGAAAGAAAGCAGAGTGACTCAATTAAGATCAGAGAGTTTCTATAATTTGTAGCATGACCCTAAACGGATCTAAGGGTGCTTTAGAGCAGGGGTTCTCAAACTGTGGCACGCGTATCCCTGGGGGTACGCCAGGCTCCGGTAAGACGTACGCGAAAATTTCCAGAAGTATAAATTTTCTTTGAGTTTATGGGCGTTGTGTCCACCTTTCTTTGATTAGCAAAGATTTTTAACGCTGCAACATATAAAGCATCGTCATTTATTTATTTCACAACATATAATAAATTAGACTCACATACTATACGCACAGTGCATGCAACATATTTATGTTCAGGCCTATTAATATAGTTTTGGAACAATTAATGTGTGAATAGTTGAAAGTACCAAAGCTAGAAATTCTAAGCCGATGTGGAGCTCAAATTGCGGAGCTGAATTGGCCAAAGGATTAATTTATGGTCGAGCTTTAAAGTATGAGGTTCCTTCCAGCACGCCATAATCTGAGTTAGGCTAAACTGGTTTTTAAGCTATTCTTGCTATCAAAAATAAACATGGGGTAAATTTGGGTTTGAAGTTGACAAATATTGAACCAGATATTTTAGATCTGTGCTAGTCTAAACAAGCCCATAGCACTACTGCAGGTTGGCTCTTTCTTATAGAGGTCATGGACCAATTTTCCTTTTTAAATTTGTCGATAAGATTATCTGATTCACACTAAATTTTGCTCCCTATATACGAATACGACTTTAATAAACGATGTCACCAAAATGATTAAATGGACTTATAGTTGTCACTGCAAGAGGACTTGGCAATGGCATTTTGTTTCTGATCTGACTTTGCTGGGGGTACGCCATCATTCGATTTTTTACTTGGGGGTACATTAAAAATAAAGTTTGAGAACCCCTGCTTTAGAGTCAAATCCGTTATTTATTATTAGCATCAAAGTGCGAGCTGCATGCAATTTGGTAATTAGTAGACTACACGTGTTGAATGTAAGTAAGTAAGTAAGTAAGTAAGTAAGTAAGTAAGTAAGTAAGTAAGTAAGTAAGTAAGTAAGTAAGTAAGTAAGTAAGTAAGTAAGTAAGTAAGTAAGTAAGTAAGTAAGTAAGTAAGTAAGTCTATTCTTGATTAATTCAGCTGCATAAATACACTTTGATTTACATGAAATTAGGCATCGTGAAGCATTCTTATTAAAAACGATTGTTTCATTATGTTGTCTGCCCATAGAACAATGCGGTCATGTGGTCTGGGACGCATGAAATTGGAGAGTCCTTATAGGCCTATCACGGATGAGTGGGTTTAGAACATGCTCCGAGTCAGTCAAGGAATCTGTGATGAGACTCCTGTCTGCTTTTTACACACCTGTTCCAATGTTGGGTTGTCATCTGGAATGTAGGCATTTCGAGCTGGACGGACCACTATTTTATACTGACTGTAGTCTATTGCGTTCCTGCTGCCCCGCAATGCCCCGCTATGCTGGAGATGCATACAGCAAACGAGCTGAAGTTAACATTCTCCATTGTTCCATCGACAACCGTTGATTTGAGAAGAGGGATAGCGTAGTTTGCATCTGTAGAGCTATACCGAAATACATGTTTTAGAGAGAAATGCTTTATCTGCAGTGCAACGCTAAATGTTACAAACTGACTTTGGTAAAATATGAATAAAAAGGCACAATTATACATAGAATCATTCATGAAATGGTTGAAAATATATAGAAATAGAAAAGACCACGAAATTAAATACTGCCTTTTCGGAATTTGAATTGACGTCCCTACGAGTGACTGCCTAACGCAAAGACATTGTACTAGATGGTGTAATTTCTTTTATTTTCTCTACGAAAATGCCTGTATTTGTCTCACGTGCTCCACTGTTTCTGCTCCCCAAAGTATTGCTTTGTATATAAAATTGGTGCCCCCAAAGTTTATAGGCGTGTGGCGCCTATTGATTTGACTCACGAATGAAGCAGATGAATGAGAAGGTTTGAAAATATTGCTAAGAATCGTATTCGTCTCACACGCGTCATTTTTTGTGTTTATCAAAATACCTCCTATATGCTATGCGTGAAAAATTAGTGTTCCCAAATTTTACAAACTTGTGGCGGTTTTCTGTATTTGACTAAAGAACCACTCAACCTTGGTAAACCGAGGGTTGATAATTGTCATCATAGTCGCATTGAAATTAAATCATAGCGAACATCTATTTTTATATATTGACCAGCGAGATCTTTTTTGAAGGTGTCCAATTACATCCATCATTTTCCAAGAGATTAACTATTACAACTACAGCGTTGAGTTTGTTGATTCATAGCACATATCATAAGATAACACAATCTAGCAAAATGATTCAATAATCGCCAGCAAATTAATAACCACGTCATAAGAAGAGTATAACTACTTTGTGGGGTAAGTTTAGTTTACCGTCTGCATCAGTTTCTCTTTTAGATGTATGCGTCTATAATTATTGTTCGGTGTTATTTACTTTCTGTGTCCATCCTATTCCCAGTATGTTCCTATTGCACTTTCTCTCGAATGTCAATTTCCTTTTTTCAATGCGTTTAGTTACCACTCAAGCCTAACAACCGTACAGCATGCTGCTGAAAACGGAGGTTTTTGTCACATGCCTTATGGCTTTACTTCTCTATAAATTATCTTATCCATGTCTTTTAGTGCTGCTGTCGCCGTGAATAGTCTGCCCATTACTTCTTTACCACAATCCAGATAGCATGTCATAATAATTATTACATTTCATATTACTCTCGAGGTATTTGAACCTTTCAACATTTTCCAGTTGAAGTCCGTCGTCATAAGACTTGTAAATGGTCACATTCCTTGATGGATTCTGTTCGCCAAATACCATTGCTTTGCTTTGTGTAAAAAAACATCGCCTAGTGTACGGAGCCGCAGAAGTGGCACGCATATCGTATAATAATATACTGCGGTGCAGCCGACTGGTACTGGTTTGAGCCACCAAAATACACACCTTTAAAGCGTTTTTAAATAATTTATATAAGCACAGATTGGCCGCAAATTTATACTTAGACAGGTCGGTGTAATCTTGTTACATACACGAAGGAAGACGCTAATAATCTTCTCATTATTTAGACTCCCTCGGAGAATGGGTAACCAAGTGTAATTATTTAAAAGGAGTATCGGAAATTCCGACTGTAATCTGTATTTTAAACGATGTGAACTTATTACGATACAGTTGCATGTTGGGCTGATAAATAAGCATCTTTGAGAAACGATGCCCGAAATGGTATCCATCCTTCTTACCAGAGGTTTCGAGACTCGCACTACCAAAGAAAGGCAGCGTATGAGTTAGATATCATGTTTCGCTGGTTCTAAGTTAATTGCGGAGTTCACCGAAATAAATTAATTTGGACGGCAAGTTGTAGGTTATTTAGTTTTGTCTTCATTACATTGCAATCTACATAAACATCAGTTTTGCAACGACTGGTCTATACATAGAAGCTACTATTCCTTAACAGTGGTGTCTTAAATGTAAAATTTAAAGGGTTCATTTAATTTGTATTGCAGCGACATCTGGCTGACGATGATTATCAGCATTATATCCCTCATCTGTTACAACGCTTGGGATTGGCGACACATGGAAAAAGTCACCTTCTGACTTGAGTCATTCTTCGATGTTATTGTCAATTTGGCCATTGCATTTCTCCATAATATGGAAATTCCCTGCGTAGGGAATTCGACTGCTGAGTGCTGAGTGCCAGAAGGTGCGAATCACTTTGAAAAGTTTGAAGTGGTTGCTTTCTGTTCTATATACTCACCACTCGATAATCCGTAATGTATTGCAACGTGACGATTAAATAGCGAATCTTTATGGAAAAAATAGCTTTGACGGTTGTAGATAAGTGATTGATGTCAACAATGTTTTTAGGAAATTCACTTTTGCAACGTTAGGATTATACATAAAAGCTGAATCCACTTAATAATCATTATTATTGTACCGTGTTTTTGCTATAATGAACTAATAAAGCCATGCGCTACGTTGACTGTTCACGAAGGGTTTATTTACTTCATTCGTTTATGCCAGTGCTGGTCACCATCGGGATGAATTTCCAAAAGGAACTCGACTCCTTATGCTCTGAGTCTTGTTATAGCGCCCCTTCAAGACATATCTACTAAAAGGCGCTCCCGAGCACCACACATACAATGAAGCTGAGTTTCACGCCGATAAATGCTCAGAGTCCTGACTGAGAAGGATACGAACCCGATATGGAGCAACATCGCCCCCCCAAGAAAAGAGAACAGCTAAAAACATAGATATAAACAAAAAGTAATATACCAGAGACACCAATAAATCCACATGTTTATTGCATTACGGTATTTATTCATTTCTCGCATTTGATATAGCGCCCCTCAAGCAATCCTCTCAGACGCCCTCCCGATTGATATTCGGAAACTGAATCTGAGTTTCATGACCAGGCGCATGGCAATTGCGATTGAATGACTTGCTAAGACGGCTCTTAATGGCATAAATCGTCGCAAAACACAACCAACCCAGTTCGTCATCTAACTCAACCACTGTTAGTATTCGGTCAGTGCCAGTCCCAGGTCTGGATAAATGAGGATGGCGGTGCTAATGATCTTTGTTTTCACTTAACGTCGTTCAACTAAAACTACTCCTTCTTCTACAGCTTGTTCTTCATCTTGAATCTCGAAATGCAATTAAGAGCATTATAATCAATGTTATAAATTTTACTCAACAATCAAGATCAAATCATAAAAAATAATTTATAGCCTGGTGACGCAGAAGAATTATAGCTATGAAAAAAAATCCATCTTGACATCTCAAATCACTTCACTGTCCTCTCCTTTGTAAACGAGGATATAACATCACTTGAAGTGGCATTCAAAAAATGGATCTGTCAAGTTGTCAGCCAGTAATAAAAATTATCGTGATATACAAGATTTTATGGAACGAGAAATAGAGTCTTCATTCCATGATTATTCTGTACATACAACATACAAGATTATGAGGGTATAACTTATGGGCACAACATCTCTTGGACTAACACTAAAAAGGCACTGAAGTTGACAAGTAACCAACGTTAAAGAAGCTCAATATCAGCGTATGTTTGGATAAAGTTCAGAAAACGGCGGATATGATTAGACACCTTCGAAGATGCCTTACAGCTGCTTATAAATACTGAGACTATGTAAATTTTATATAATCCATTTTCCCCTTGGAATGCTGGCCAGCGAGTCGCATTATTCAGACAGTCGTTACACCCGAAGGCATAAAGAAACGATGACATGGAAATGTGAGACGATAACATAACTTCACAATGTTAAATTAGAGCACAACAATGACATGATACTTACATAATCACAAAACTTCGCCTCTGACAAACGCAGTAGGGTGGATTCCACCCTACTGCGTTTGTCAGAGTTGGAAGACAATGCCAATTATCTTTGAAATGGCAAAGTGTCGCTAAACAGCAACTAGCCAAAGCATCTTCTAGGGGTGCCAGACCTGAGTCTGTAGACAAAGGAGGAACGCGTCTTATATCATCACCGTCGTGACATGATATCTTTATTCGATTCATTGAAACTGACAAAATTTGGGTTACTAGATTTTATGGAGTTGTTGACAGCGATTTAAATCGGCGCTATAGAAATTGTTAGATTAGACTTGAATCAGTTTTTTAATAAATAAAAATGGATCGAATCTGTTTTAAAGTATGAGAAGCTAAATTCTATCGAATTTGTAGATAAAGTCAAACAAAATGACGAACGTCATTAGATACCTTTAAAATAATAATGTTCAGACGAGTAATAAAGAAATGAGTGTGGCTAATTTGCTATGTTATGATGGCGTCCAACCGACATTCTGTACAGTAGTCCACTTTATTTACACCCGACGGTGTTTTTTCACAAATAAGGAATCCTGTCCAACAAGGATTTTTATTGAAATCATCATCACCGAAAACAGTGATTGTAGTGAAAATGAATTCGATATAATTCTTTGTAAATGTCTTCGTGCATTCATCAATGTGTCATCAACGGTCGCCCAACCACTCCCCGCACCCCTGCGATTGGCTTGTAGATTTATGGGCAGACGGTATAATGGATGAGGATGATAGCAACATCTTTGGCGATGAAAGTCGTTGCAACAACAGAAATTAATTACATTGAACAAAACTCTTAGTAATTTCGATTTAATTCCTGTATCAGATATAATAGAGCATTGAAACTATTTAAAAAGGTGTTCAATTTCGTCGTTATAATAATGATTCGATGACTTCTGTAGGAAAGTGATAAGGGTAATCTTAGCGTCAAAGGTCGTTTGCTATTCCACACACACAATGTACCCTCTATAGGATTTTGACAAATCTTTCTGAACGTTAATTTTACTACTTCCTAAATTATGGTGTATGATGCATTCTTAAAATTGTGTTAATTTCTAACATCCACTCAACGAGGCTGGAACGAGTGGACAGATGCATTATCAATTTATCATGATATGCAAAAAGATGGAAGAAGAATATAAAACAGGAGGATTATCAGGCATGAAAACACATCTTAATTGTTGAACACCATGATAGAATCGAAATGGGATCGAGATAAATATCACGTAGACGGATTTGGAGGGAGAAATCAAATTCGAAACTGGTTGCACTCTGCCAGTGCCAGTCCTAAGCCTGGATAAAGGATCAGGGCGTCGTTAATGGTCTTTGTTACCACACAGTGACGCTAAACTGCAGATGCCACCACCCAACCCTGAGACATGTTTAAATCAGATAATTTAGACTTAAATAATGCGATTGTGGCAATAGTCGAATTCAATCAAATTACAATAACATGACATTCTATTGTACCAAAAGCAGTCAGCATACGTTTTTTGATACATTGTCGCATAATTAAACATTTTATATAATTTTTGTCGTGCTAAACTACTATGCTTTATAACTTTATTGCCTTATGATTATACTGTAAGCAAAACGAAGGAATTCTTTTATTATTTGTCCATATGATTGAACTCGTTCAGCGATTTATCTCAGCTATGCAACGAAACTTCTATTTTAACGACTGTAGAAAAACAGACTGATATACAGCACATTGAATTCTATTAAAGGTGTCCAACTATCGGATTGCAAAGAGTTTGGCTGTATGAGTTTATTATAGCGCCCTTTAAGATTACTACTCAGAGGCGCTCCCGACTACAGCGCGGACACTGCATCGGAGTTTCACGCCGAGGCGCTGAGCAATTGCGAGTGAAGGTCTTGCCCAAGGTCTTTACGCGGCGACTTGAGGTGAATTCTAAACTGCAACCATTCGACTGCAATGCGACGAACATAGCAACTGCAACAACGCGTCCCACAAATAGGGATAGCATGGGAATGGAGAAAGCGATGAAAACATGGAACTGATGTTAAATTACAGGAGTAATATTAGGTGTTGGATGGACATGTTAATAGCAATTTTTACAGAATTATAGATGAACGAGATAATATCATGATACATGTAGGACAATTGGTGCTGAATTATCGCGGTTGAGCGATCAATATATTTTTAGGACGAGTTGAATCTGGATGAGAGAGGGAAAAGATCATGTCTGAGGCAGAAGCTGGATGATCAACGTAAACACAGATAAAATATCATGTCTTAAATAGGCACACACTCATAAAGAATGTTGCTCTTCTTCCAATGCCTGCTTGAACACCTCAAAATCGTTTAATTAAGATTATATAAAATGATACTGTAATTTGAGCAGATCACCCGAATATATTGACGGCTGGTTTTGATAAACTACAACATTTATATCTCGTCTGTATGTATGCATATGTGTATGTAAGCATGTATGTAATGCATGAATGTATGTAATGTGTATTTGTCTATATGTATGTATGCGTGTATGTATGTATATATAAAAGATATATATATATATTATATGCAAACCTATTGTATAATTTATTGCGTCACAATTCACTTGGATATTTGACTTTCTCTCTTTACTCTATGGCCAAAGGGCATTTCGATCTATCTTATGGAACTCTGTGTACCTGTGCTGTCCATCCCAGGACGTAGATTCCTTCGCTCTGCTACGCATGGTGACCTGGTTGTCCCTATTGCTCGATCTTCCACAGTTCTACATAGAAGCTTTGCTATGGTTGGTCCGTCTTTCTTAAATAAGTTACCTATTAGTCTCCGCAATGAACTTCTTTTGTATTTCTTTGCCCCTTTTCCGCAAGCGTTTGAAAACCATTCTCTTTGATTGTGGTTAGGTGTCAGGTCGGGAGCGCCTCTGAGGAGCAGTGGCGGCGCCAAGATTTCAGGTTTGGGGGGGCTGAAGCCCCGAGCCTTCCTCCCTCCCAGAGACGCAACTAGAACATTTTCTTCCCAGGGCGGTCATATTGCAATCGTGCGAAGGGTTTTACAAGAAATTGTGCACTGGCACAAACGCGCTCCACATAAATATTCAATTGCAAGATGTAGTTGGAGATTGAGTGGGTTATTTAAACGATGTCAGCAATTGCTGAGTTTTTTTATTTTTAGTGTATCCGGCCGCAAACCTAGATTAAGTTCCGAATTATCATAAACAAAGGTGTCCAACTAAGGTAGCAAAAGAGAATGGGAGGTCCTCAAACGCGTTCGCGTCAAGTCTATGCCGTGCCAGCGCTGTACCATACCCCGAAATTCAGTCATCTGAGCCGAAAGGCAATGCATTATATACAGTGCGTGTGCACATAGCAGCCCGAGTAGCTATGTGGTGCAGACAGTGAGGTCATGTAAAGACCCTATTGTCTTTGATATACCGATATGCAAGCACTAAAAAACCACGTTGACTAGAGTTCCAAGTTATCACAATAAGAGGTGTCCAACACCGAATTAATATTCAGAAATTCCACAAAACAATGGTGTGCAATTCAGTACAATCGTATAAAAAGTCAACCATGGACACAGACTCGAGATCCAAGTTATCACAATAAAAGGTGTCCAATACAGTATTAATATTCAGAAATTTCACAATAAAATGGTGTTCAATTCAGTATTATCGTATAAAAAGTCGACCATGGACTCGGACTCGAGTTCCAAGTTATCACAATAAAGGTATCCAACACAGTATTAATACTCAGAAATTTTACAATAAAAAGGCATCACAATAATGGATGGATCCGATTTGACCAGGGTCTATGACAACTGAGGCCGTTACCCTGAACATTCAATTTAAATAATCACAAATACAAATAAATCACAATAAAGGTGTCCAACAGCATTCACAGGACACTAAAATAATTATATGCCTGCATATTACTAATGACAGGAAACAGTTAAAGTTTCCTTAATACAAAAATATGCATGCTTAGATATAATTATGCACACAATTATTTTATAATTTTAATTATAATTATCTGCACACAAATGTTTTACATATATATGCTAATAGCACTAGGACTTCTTAGTTGACCATTATATCAAACGTAGGCCTACATTCCCAGACAGTGGTGGTATTCAAACAAGAATATAATAATTATTATACCGAAAATTACATAAGCGCACACAATTGAGGTGTGTTAGAGAAACATGATGCAAATCTGACAACTACATTGTTGTATCAAAGGCATTTCTGGATAAAACGCAATCTTCTGGATAATCAGCAGTCTGTAATATTATTTTCATGCATGAAGTGCAGTACAGATGCAACACCACTATGGAAGACTTAAAAAATTTCACATATTGCAGAGCTGTAAGTGCACTTTAAAGAGTCCAGCTCACTTTTGGTAGGGCTGACAGCTTCCATTTCATAAAGAAGAAACGGTTTACAGTAGGCAGCTACTAAATGCAAGAAAACTGGTTCACTAAATGCGTAGCATTTGCAATACAATGAATGAAATGACCTATAAAACTTAATATATATATATATATATATATATATATATATATAATTATATATTTATATAGAATATGTATATTATACATAATAATTTATATAGTTGATTTCGATGCCATTGACCATTGTCTAGCTTTCTTTTTACGAAATAAGTCGTTATGGATATTTTCTGCTTTTTGCTTTGGGGGGGGGGGGCTGAGCCGCATTTAGAGGCTATAACCCCTAGCCCTCTGACACCGCCACTGGCGCAAGCATCTGCGCTATAATTATATAGTTGATTGCAGGAGGGAGAAAATCCTAAACATTAATTTGTGACGATGATTAAATTTGTGAAATATGCGAAAAATCAATAGAAAATACAGCTTTGCACCACTTTTTGATGGACTCGGGAAATTCGATGTTTCTATAGGTCTAATACTTATAAAAGGGTTTCAATCTGAAACGAAGTGTCTAAGAGCCCTGTTGTTTCTTTGACAATTTCGACAACCCTGTCCGGTTGTATGGTCAAAAGGTAAAGGTGCAAACTTGTCACCCGTTTTCATAGACTGAGGCCAAGAAATGAAATCGCTAACTTCATTCGCAAAGTAGATTACGATGCCATTGATCATTGTCTAGTTTTCTTATTACGAAATAAGCCGTTATAGACATTTTCCGCATTTTGCTTTGGGGGGGGCTGAGCCGCATTTAGGAGGGGCTTAGCCCCCTCCAGCCCCCCCTGGCGCCGCCACTGCTGAGGAGTTCTCTTGAAGTGGCGCTATATAAATGTATGATTACAATTACAATTACAATTCAATACATGTATAGATTGTTTTAGTTATAACAACAATAATATTAATATAGACAATTATTGATTAGAGCTGGTCGCATTTCACACCGTTTAAACATTATGGAAAATCGCTGTATAATCATAATACGCAACATCTGTATAAGTTACAACTTACCAAGTTCGAACCGCCTTGATAAAAAGCTCTTAAGTGCTGTAATACGCCGAGCAAATTCTGTCCACGATGACGACCTCTGTTGTCATAGACCCTGGTCAAAATCGGATCCATTCATCCATCGAACCGCCTCCCCAAAGATGTTTGATATATATAATTATATAGAGCACTCTTAAAATATTATAATGATGATTATTATATTTTGATGATTCAGCGTCACCGATTGATACATCTGGAAATGGCGCTCATTAAGATACTCGGACGCATAATTAGTTCCAATATTTATTATTATGCAAGTCTGAGTACATAATTATTTTAGTCGCCAAAGCCAACAGTTTCACATCGCCATACGTAAAATTGCGAAGAAGGATTTGCTAAGAGTTGAAAATACATATAATAGAACAGTGAGGATTGTTTGACACGATTCTTCATTTATCTACTACGCAATTTCAATTTGTACGGAGCTGACAGTTGCATGTCTATCATGACTTGTGATTGGCTGAAAAACATGCGGTTGCAGTGTGCACTGTGGAAATATCAATCATCTTCGTTATGACGCACTACCGTCGTTAACCAGCAGCATGTAGTAAAACGATTGTTAAACTGCGTTTCATATGAAATTAACTCCTGTCTTACATAATTTTATAATTATGTTGTCTCTATTCAACGTATGAGAACTTGAACTTCGATCATTCGTTGATTAGACAGACATGCTACAGTGATTGATGGTTGATCATGTGAAAAGAATAGACGACGAAAGACTAATAAGTACGGCTTTGGATGGCCATGTGAAGAGAATAAGAAGCAGATAAAGACAGCAAAAATCAGGATGTATAACATAATGGAAGACCTGATTGAAAAGAGCATGGATATAAGGAAGGCCGTGGTCAACATCAGAGGCCGAGAGGTGTGGAGACGTCATGTAAATGCTTAATCGCTAGCTCAAAAACTTTGATTTAAAAGAGAAGGAGCAAGAAGAAGAAGAAGAAATATACGATGAGGCGTTTAATGACTTTCCGGGTAGTTTCATATCAACTTTGCAAACGAAAAAAACAGATCTGCAGTATACACAGTTGGACACCTTTAAATGATTTTTTGTTCGTCTATATAAACTGATTTCGTTTAAAGTATGATCGATTATCGAAAGGCGTGTGTGTTCAGTCCGTAGAGTGATATCTTAAGCACAATTCATTTTTTGATGGGATGGAAGAAAATGATTAAACGAAATCAGAATGACCCATGATTGGACATGAAATGGACTCTATCAAAGGCAAAAATGTAGGAAACGATAATGGTGCAGTCAAAGTGAATACAGAAGCGGACTTGAAGCATGGAGTTGAAAATGAGAAGTAATTTATATCCCAATGAAAATTAATTCCAAAGCTTAACTACAACTAATAGCAGAAACAAGGGCGTAACTTTCCCCCAGAAAGTGGTGGTGACTATTTGTCTGCTCATTAAATTTTCCTTCCCTTCTCTCTACCCTCGCCTTCCGATTTGATGAACTCTACCTCCCAAATCGAATTCAGTTTACTTTGTCCGCCACTTTCGGTCACTCACAAAGTCGTACTCGAACACTAAGCTACAATTAAGCCGCTACAGTAGGCCTAATGTTTTAAATTTTCTGTTATGAATTTGATAATAATTATGAACTTTTACCAAAAAAATCGATTTCATAACGTCAAGTTCAACCTACCGTACAACAGGATGGACTACACGTCGTCCAGTTAAAAATCAAACTTAACCCTTATAGGGTATCGATTTTTTTTCACAGTTTTTGGTAACCGGGGGGTAAAAAAATACCCCCAATTTATTTTCGTCAAATCTATGGAAATGTTTAATTTATCTGATAGACAAGGAAAATAGAACACATTATTGAATGTAATGAGCAAGAAATTTTGAATTAAAATGATGACTCGTTCCAATATGACTGTCTAAATCGAAAGTAGTAATAAGTTGTGAGTCAATGCTACCATGCTACCGGTTTCAGATACTGATCACTAAAGACAAATGCTGTGTCATAGGGTTGATTGAAATAACTAACTGCAAGCAATAACAAGCGGCTGCAATAGTCAGTAACAATGACGTTTACAAATTTTCACTTGACAAAACTGACAAAATAGAAATATTCAGTGACAAGTACTGTTACATAGGCCTACACCCATAATAGTTTTACCACAGTTTCAGTGAGCAATGGGCATGCATCTTATGAATTCGTATGATATACAGTAGTGGCCATAATTATTATTATGGACAAGGCTAAGAAAACGGTTTTTGGTACATATATACATACATACATACACATACATACATACACACATACATACATGCATGCGTACATGCATACATACATACATACATACATACATACATACATACATACATACATACATACATACATACATACATACATACACACATACATACACACATACATACACACATACATACAAGCATACATGCATGCATAGTTACATGCATAAACACATCTATATATACTTATACATACATATATGCATACACACATATACATACATACATGTACACATACATACACACATGCATACACATGCATGCATACATACATATATACTGACATACATACATACATACATGCATACATACATACATGTACACACATACACATACTTGCATACATACACGTATGTATGTATGTATGTATGTGTGTATGTATGTATGTATGTATGTGTGTATGTATGTATGTATGTATGTCTGTATGTACATGCATGTGTGTATGTATGTGTATATGTATGCATGTATACATGTATGTATGTGTGTATATATATATATATATATATATATATATATATATATATATATATATGTACTGTGTATGCATATATGTATGTATAAGTATATATGCAACTTCCATTATGACATACGCGTTGAACGCTACTGCATCAACCAAGAAATAGCAGTCTGCCGCTAGGTGGCAGCGCAATATGGCACAACTGAAAACGACATTGTGAAGAGAAAACATATCTAGGAAAAGTCACAAAAGCAAAAGTCTGTTTTGTTTTATTCAAAAGAAGCGTACGGAAAAAAGTAAACTGGGGGTTATTTTTTACCCCCCGGTTACCCTATAAGGGTTATTAGCCAATGGTTTAGGGTCAATAACCTGCCGACAGTTCAATTGTCGTTTACACGCAGTCGCTCTTTTTTATATGATATTGTATTCAAAGATTAAAGGTGTATAAGACGATCACATGATTAAGTTGCCAGACGCCACCCTGCACATTGGACTTAATTTGAACAGATATTTCGCAGTCTTTATATTTAACGATGAAATTTAAAAAAGAGTGTCTGGCGACGTCATCCATCTCCGCATAACCTACTCTGCTGTCATAAACTGTCGTTAACCCTTTGGAGGTGAGGTGACGATTTGTAACGCCAGAGGTGAGGTGGGATTTGACAAACCCCAATACATATTTTGTTTTTCAAGCCGCGATATCAAATGGAAAATACTAAGTTGAGCTAAACTATTCTTCTTTTATCAATAATCAACTAAACAGACGATTACCACGAACAAATATCTGTTTTCAATCCTTATTAGATGGCTAGAAGGTGAACCCATCCAATGTGTACTTAACCCATGCAAGTTTGGGTCCTCATGTGCAACATTATCAAGTGCACGAATAATCATAATATATATATATATATTTTTAATACAACATAAAATGTTTTAGCCATCATTGTCGTCAGCCTTCTCAATGCCAACACAGAATTGACGTGTTCAAGGCACACTCGCATTGCAAATCATGGCTCATAAAATCAACATGTATAATTTTTTTCTACGAAAAAATGCAATTTTTTTAAAATATGCAACAAAATAAAAAAAAAACTGGTCGTTCAAATTACATGAAATTGTGGTAAAGTGTCCGTATTTCATATTCACAAAGGTAGAAAAAACAAATTAGAACTGGCTCCATGTTTTCCGCTAAAAATTTAAAGTAGAATGCCTCTGGGGTGTGTCACACCCCACCTCACCTCCAACGGGTTAAGGAATACACTTACTTACTTATTATTACTAAGCTTTATTATTACTTCTGTGTATAATTTTACATCTCAGACCTGTAACTTGGTGCGTTATGTCACCCTGATTGTCTTTAAAATTAAAACGAATAATTATACTACTACATTGATACGACACAGCAAGCTTTGATCCATTAGACACCTTTAAAATGTTGTCAACTCTTATTATAATTAAAAGTGACAGTATTATTTCGTCAATAGTAGAAACCTTTACCAAAAACAATTGCTCAGCGCTTCGGCGTGAAACTCCGATGCAGTGTCCGTGCTGTAGTCGGGAGCGCCTCTGAGTAGAGTTTGAGGACTGGAAGAGGCGCTATAGCTAGTGCGCATACGAATATAAATCCGTAAGTAAGTTAGGTCAGACGAGACTAGATTCGTAATCATGTAAGAAGATGTTTGAACGGAGAGAAGCGCTGGTGGATAAGATCAGAAGAGATATGGTTGGATCGTGCAGTAAGTAGCACTAAAATGGAGGACCACAAAATTTCATTGAGCTTTAATAATTATACAAAAGCATTAAATTATCATTGCTTTTGAAATATATATGAATGCTTAAAGTCTTGAACATTTTACGCTTGAACGTATTTATTGAACACCTCTATAATTATATATCCTTAAGCAATATTATATTCTTTTCGCTGAATGGTTTCTAAATCAATCTGTCTGATTGTCTGCTTACTGTAACAACTGAAGACACGCGAAGCAATGAACAACGCAAATGCAACAAACGTTGTTTCCTTTTGACACAGCAAAACTACCATAGATTATTATGCATCATCCGAATATAACCTTGATTTAATATAATAATTTTCTAAACATAAAATCATTAATTTAATGCATTAAATGTAAGCACAAACCATAATGTATTTGTTTTATTATAAAACAAACAAACAAACAAATAGATGACAATTCAATTGATACCCAACCAGGAAGTATAAAGAGAGAAGGAAAAAATTATTTATGAGATATTCGTTTGTATATAACCTTTGTGATGTAATTACTATAATCCAAGCAGTTGTGTTGGCCCTCGGAATAATAGCGCCACAGAGATTAGTAGATAGTTATACTGGATGGGAAAATTGAGAAAGATTATCATCTTGCAACGTAAATGAAACAAAAGGGTAACTTATTTGTCGTTCAAATCGAAAAAATAGCCGTGGTAATTAAACACCTTTGAAACAATTATTCAGCATTAAATAAATAAATGAATATCGGTTGTTGCATGTGGTCTCTAGTACGCTACTGGTAACTATTGAAAATAATCTGTCATCAAGTAGGTTCACAAAACAATCATGTTGAGAATATATTACATCTGCCGTGTGTATCTTATAGATTAAGACAGGAAGTTGGTTTCTTTCACTTTAACCCTCAGGCTACCAAGCTTTTTTGTAACACTGACTACCAAGGGGTGGTGGGTGGTTACCAACCCCCTGGATTTTGGGTTTGGTTTGAGATATTATAATTTGCAATACACCAATGGATAGAGTATTCATTTCTCCACAAAATGATTATTTAGGTTTTAAAATATATGAATCTACCCCGAAATTATACAATTTTTACATGTGAACCCCTTTGATTCCACAAACGTGTGCTTATGCATGAACAGAATGTTAGATTCTGTGTGTTTTGAACATGTGTATTAACGATTGTGGTTTGTGATGACAAGAATGGCATTTCAATTATTCGCTGCCGAACATTGATATTTATAGGCATTGAATAATCAGTTAAAGGGTGTCTAAAGCAGCATTTGCAACGAGGGCAATATCAGTGTTTGCTACTAGAAACACAATTGAACCTCAAACATAGATTATCTCGCTTTGCAATGGGTTCATATTGTCGCTGTGCTTGTCTCCCATGGTCCTCTCTGACTCTTTCTACGCATATATCAAAACTGTCCGCTTATAGGATTGCACACTATGTCGGAAGCGCTTATGTGTAGTCACATTGAACGGGCGCTATATAAATTCTCGTGGCTATTTGAATGAATGAATGAAAGAATGAATGAATGAATTAATTAATTAATTAATCGGTTGTTAATTACTTACTTACTTACTAACTTAATTAATTAATTAATTAATCGGTTGTTAATTAATTAATTAATTCATTCATTAATTAATTAATTAATCAATTAATGCATGAATAAATAAATAAATAAATTAATTAATTTTTGATGCATGAAGGAATTATAGAGCGACATACGGATGTAGAAATCGCTGCATTGCCATTTAAGCAATAAAATGCGCTATTCATAGTTTACGAATGATCCATCTAAAAGGTGTCGAAGATAAATAATGGCCATCATGGAGACATGTCAGTGTTTAATAACAATACTTATTTGTTGTTACAGTTTAACGACACTGTGCGAGAGCAAAGGTCAATGGCCGCATGGCGTCGTCTTCTTCTTTATCTAGGCTTGGGTTTGCACCGACAAAGAGCGAGCAGAGGCTTAGCTGAGTTAATTGTGAGTAATCGCTTAATTGCTAAGGTCATTTGAAAGCGCTCTTCAGGGGTTCCTATATGTCGTAAATTGTAATTATATGAAATTCCTTTGTGTAGAAGCATCTGAGTAATTTACCATGTTACTAGTGATTTTGTGGATAATTAAAGTTATTTATAGAGTTATCTATAACCGATTTTCTGGTATGTGGGTCTGCCATTTAGTTTTCCCTGTGCGACAACATCTGATGTTACCTTATTATAATCAAGTGACAAAAAGATTGCATTGCTATGGTCTCTTAGAATGTTACGGTAGCAAAAGTCGTTGTTGAAGTCATGATAGCTTGCTTTGGTTGATGTTTAACGATACTGTTTAACAAGAAGGATGATCTGTGACGACATCCTCTTTTCTCCATGCTTTGGACTGGCAATACAACTGGTTGGATAGTTGCAGAGTTCATTTACTATTTTATTGCCAAATTCTTGTAAGGATACAGAAGCAGCATTGCCTACATGCAGACGTATCTATGCTCAAAGTACCAAGTTGTAATGAAAATGAGATTTGCAATAATTGGTCATTTACGGAGTATTCTTGTTTTATCTGTTATGCACGTTAAAGCGCTTTTTCTTAATGATACATAAAATTGAGCTCTATAACAAATTTCTATCAACGGTGATAATTACATGTATCTGTCGTTAATCTCTTGTTCCAATCGAAGACTCTTGGTTAAACTCCAGCATTACTTGCACTTTACCATAACGAAGTACGATTAAACGAGGAGGTGACGCTTGTGATCTTCGTTATAACACAGCGTCGCTGATCCGAAACTACAACTGTCAGACAACCACTGTGTTATGCTTCACATGCGTTTTCGTTTTGACAGAGGCATTATCTTTAAACACCTCAATAACGTTATATCATGATGCTATATAAGACTCCATTTCGCGAGGTTAAATAAAGGATCTTGACTGGGATTGTGTAGGAATAAAACTTTCTGGCATTATCTTTAAACACCTCAATAACGTTAGATTATTATGCTGTATAAACCGCTATATCGCGAGGTTAAATAAAATTTAATGATCTTGACCGGTTTACTGAAAAATAATAATATGAATGGAAGCAATCTAAGTTTTCAATCGATCAACCATGATAGTTGCGTTCACATCCATATAATTCCCCAAAGCACTTCATTTACCAATAGTAATTGTCAAATGAAGATTTCTTCTATAATCTATTATTATGCGGAGTTGCGAATATCGCAACAATATGACGACTCTGCCGTTTTACTCTGAAAATCATATCAAGCAAACAGAAGTAATTGTTCCAGTAGGTCGATGTTATGCAGGATCGAATTTCAAGATATAAAGAAGATATGACCAAAGTTTACCAGAATGATTCTCGCTCTTAATTAGCAGTACCACAGATTTTGGCAGTTGCAGTTGCGGTCACATACTCTGACAACAAAGAAATTTAAAGTTGTTGAATGTTGATGCATTATTTGAACGGCGTTGAAGTTGAACATTCAACTGCTGAAGGCCCGTTCAATTCTGTAAAGAAGTTATTTGCTGATATAAAATTCCATAAACAAACGCTATTGGATTTGCAGGACTGGTGACAATTGCTTTGCAATGATGGTCCTTCACAAGCAGCAATGTATCGCAATTTTCGATATGCTCGTACTTTCTTTTTTTAAAGCTGCGTTTCTGTCAAATTGCTAAATGTTTCGCCCCCATAATGGATGCAAATAAACCATAATAAAAGTGGAGGTCAACGCTTTAAAATCGTATAATATATATAATAGAGCTAAACAAAAGCAGGAATGATTACGTATAAAGCGCCGTATATAGGTCTACCAGGGTTGCCAGATTTCGGGAAAAAAATGTCGCGTGATCTCGAAAAAAAGTCGCGAAAATCGCGAGATTATCACCAAAAAAGTCGCGAAAATCGCGAGATGGTTTACAAACCATAAATGAATCGTGCATGTATATAATGGTTAGGGAGTCGTTATAATAATTAAAAACTTCGAAAGAAGAAAGCTCATAAGTGCTGTAAAATGCCAAGCAAATTTCTGTCCAGGGTAACGGCCTCTGTTGTCATAGACCCTGGTCAAATCGGATCCACTCCACTCCAATTCTTGTTGTATAATTTAACGTATTTCACCCACTTTCCCATAATATAATAATAATATTCGTTTATTGACATTAAATCCAAGGCCGTAGCCAGGATTTTTTGGGAGGCGGGTGTTTAAGAACTTCAGTTACCGAAAAGCTGATGACCTTTTTTTAAGTAATCCATCCTAAATCTTCAAAAAAGGTGTCTCAAAACACTGATGACTATTTTTTGTCATAAGTCCGAAATTTAAAAAGGTGTCAATTACCCCTCCCAAAAAACTGATGATTTTTTAGTCATATGACCGAAATCTTCAAAAAAGGTGTTTAATTTCCCTTCTCAAAAAAGTGATGTGTTTGTACATGTACTTGCACTTTAACGTCACTGTGAGGTAACAAGGACCATTAGCGACGCCCTCCTCCTTTATCAAGGTTTGGGGCTGGCACTGGCAGAGTGCAACCAGTGGGGGAGTTTAAAAAATGATGACTTTTTCTTTTAGCCATCCTTTAGAAATCTTTTAAAAAAGGGTGTTCTATTTCCTATCTAAAAAAAATGATGAATTTTGTCGTCCATCGAAAATTTTTAAAGAAGGTGTTCAATTTCCCGTCTAAAACACTTATGACCTATTTAGTCATTCGTCCGAAATCTTCAAAAGGTGTTTAAATTTTCCTTCTAAAAACAGATGACTTTTTTAGTTATCCGTTCGAAATCATAAAATAATGGTGTTCAATTTCCCAAATTTTTTGAAAAATATGGCTAATTAGTTAATTATTTTTTACCATTTTTCATTTCGGTGGGTGTTTTCATTGCTTTTTTTCATGCTTGCTGCATCATGTGCTCGTAAATGCATAACATTTTTTTACATTTTCCATTTCGGGAGGTGTTCAAACACCCAAAACAACCCCCCTAGCTACGGCCTTGATCAAATCTGACAGACCGCAGATCGATTACAGCTACACGTTATACGAAATGCGGCCATCTTCGCACGACACGCAGGTCGGCTACAACAGGCTCGGTAAGTAAGTAAGTAAGTAAGTATATTCTTTAATGTATCAGCTGCAAACGCACTCTGATTTACAAGCATACAAAACACAATACATAAAAACAAATACAGGACAAATATGGCAGCCATCAACGGCGCCCACTCATATAGCTCTAGCCTACTGATGGTAATGTCACAACGACAGAGTTATTCCAAGGCAAAACTCCGCTCGAGAGTCACCATCGTCGAACTCCTACACGTTGGCTATTATTTTTGTTCGCAAGTCGTCTTGTGTCGCCCACGTGTTGACGTTAGACGCCTCTTGATGCACACGGTCGAGTTCAACCATCATGGCCGTAAACCTGCTTCTAGATGTGGGGAGGGAAAATTTCCACTTCGGAATTGTGCGCAATATACCGGTACCCCCTCAAGGACCCACTGGTCACTGAGTTCAGTAACACCCTATATATAGGTTAGTGTTAAGGTTAGTGTTAAACAGTTGTAGATTCACACTCATCATCTTGACCATCCTCACTGCTGCGGATCGGAGACCAAAGCCAACAACGTCAGTTTCCTCCATCCCTCTTTGTCCCTCGCTCTCCATATGCAATCCGCCATCGACAACCCCATCCACTCCTCGACATTCACACTACTGCACATATTTTTATGTTCGGACTACAGGGACAACACGACTAGGATTCTCTTGCCAAACCAAAACAGTTGAAAGTACTAAGGCCTATACATTCGCTTAATTGTTTTTTCATCTTGACTTCCTGCATCTGAATGGGTTATAGTAGGCCTATCCACCTTAGGGGCTCATTTGTAGGGTCTACTGTAAATGTAGATGTCACCTGCTTCTGTATTCTTCATGTTTGATCATCAACTTAGAGTCTTAGACAAGTCGGTTATAGTATTCTAAAAAAATAATTGACAAGGAGTTAAGACAATGTTTAAGAGTTGAGCGAACCTCAGTCAATAATCTATAATTATCTATAAGAAAGGACTTGGCTGGCTTTGTCCAGAATGCACGCTCACAGTTTTGCAGCTACTCACCTTAAACATTGTACATAAATGGACTTTCACTCAAATTACTCAGGCGCGCTATTTCCACCTTCTTATTCACTTTAGAACTCGAGATATTAGACATTTTAATTTTCACCGTGTTATTTACGCGATCGCGAAGCCATTATTTGAATCGCTGTGCAATAACAAATGACGTCCTTTTTAGCCACAGCCTGGCTCGAGCCCTCACTACGCAGCGCAACCGCCCTGGGAAAGATAAATGCCTTAGGCCAAGGAGTATATTATGCACTAAGAGGAGCCCCATGCAACATGAGTTTAACCAGCAGAATTTGGTAAGACCTTCCAAGCAGAGGAGCATAAATAACCATTTATAAATCCAAATGGACGGCGAAGCCGCCCCACAGGCGCGGGTGGAGCTGGGTTTGGGGACGAAAAATCGAAATTTCCCGTGCAACGCCGGGTAATTAATTAATTTTCGCCGTGTTATTTACGCGATCGCTGCAAATAACCCCAAAATTAATGGGCGGCGAAGCCGCCCCACAGGCACGAGTGGAGCTGGGTTTGTGGACGAAAAATCGAAATTTCTCGTGCAACGCCGGGTACCCCAGCTAGTTGTCTATATAGCTCAAGTTCATGTTTAAGGTCTGTGGGCTATATTTTAGATTCAGACATTTTTCACAGACCTCTTAACTTTTTGCATTCGTTCGCAGTTGATTCCGACTGCATTTAATTGCTCAGCTTAATTATAAAAGGATTTTGTCGAAAATTAGACATTATTGGATTTCCAAACTTAGTAAATTATCCGTTTTAGTGGGGTTTATCCCTACCCCTCTTCCCATGAGGGCATGTTGGATCATTGCATTGACTTTTATACAGTGCATCATGCTCAGTAGGAGGGAATGATTTATATGCTAGCAGAATGATGACGATTATGCATATTGTGATATAATTGTTAACCTTCGCGCACTCTAAGAATATAAAAGAAAATATTTAAGAGTTTAGAAGGTGTTTACGTCGGTGGCTAATTAAAGTTAATGTGCGTAGCTAGTGTTTCGCCATTGCAAGTGGAGACCGCGAGTTTCTTTAACCCTCAGGCTACCAAGCTTTTTTTGTAACACGGACTACAAAGGGGGAGGGGTGGTTACCCCCCTGGATTTTGGGTATGGTTTGAGATATCATAACTTGTAATATATCATTTGATTCAGCATTCTTTTCTGCACAAAATGTTGTATTTAGGTTTATCAAATATGAATGAACCTCGAAATTATGATTTGTTTACCATGGGTACCCGTCGATTCCACAATACGTATACTTACGCACAGGGAATATATTAGATTCTGTATGTTTTAAACATGATTTATATAAATAAAATAGTTTACATATAATAAAGTCCTATGTTCAACTATAAAAACTAGTAATAAGTCTGTTTTATGTTCAATCAAAACAAAAAAACCATGTTGTAGCTGAAGAAAAACGTTTACGCAGACATATCGGCCTGCGTTGTAAAAAAACCCAACATTTTCATATATTTAAATTAATTTTGAGCACTTCCGGTCATCAAAAGACAAATTATATGGTATCATAAAATATCCCTAAAAAGCCCTCTACAGAATGGCATAATTTATTTCTATTAAAAAGTAAATGATGGATAAGTTATAATAGAAAAAACATGAGCATTTTATAAAAATAAAACACCTTTATATATATATTTTAATTTATTTTGAGCACTTACGGTTGTCAAAAGACAACTCAATGAGCATCGAAATGTAGCCCCACATTCCCTCTATAGAATGGTATAATTTGTGTCTCTTAATATTAAAGGGCACAAATGTTGCAGTCGATAATCTGGGGGGGTGGATACCACCCCCTAGTACCTTGGGTATACCCGGTGTAACTTTTGAACGGTAAACATGATTTAGCTCAAAATGTGTGCCATTGACCCCTCTACAGCTACCTAATACGTCAAAATTTTATTCCTAACGGAACAAGTTTGATTTGGAAAAAACCTAGTGGGGGTGGATACCATCCCCCCCGAGGGTTAACATTGTTATATAGGATAATGTCTCTTTTTTATAGAAAAATTGACTGTCTTGATCAATCTGTTGTATGGCCGACGTCCATCTAAAATGACCTCCATCCTTCAATGCTGCATTTATTGCATCTGAAAAATCAAACTTTGTTTCGTAAATCTCACAAGTCTTCTTTCGTTATAGTATGGTTGGCCTGGGAGCGCCTCTGAGTAAATTTTCTAAAAACGTCGCTATACATGTAGAATGAGTGAATGAGCAAATGAATGGGTGAATAAAACGGGTCATGTTTGCTTATTGCCGAGATTCAAGGTTGCTGGTGACGTATCCTGTCGTGCGAGAATTCTTTTATATGAAAATGTGCACTTTTGAGGTTTCATCTGTTTTATGGCAAAGAGAGACTCTTGTATTTGGGGAATGAATTCGTCCTTTTACGATTCCGCGATGGTCGCAGAGTCACATGTCATGAATTATGCAGGACAATGTTTAATGCCTTAAAATGTCAACTCTATAGGCCGCTTTATTCACTCATTTATTCACCTAGTTCAATAGCGTCTCTTGAAAGGGGCAACCCGGAAGCGTTTCCGACTCTTATTCGGCAAATTGTCACAGTTTTGCATTGAATAAAAAATGCTTCTGGAAGAGACCCGAGAGCAGATTCGGTTCCCATGGGAGCATATTTCATAAAAATCAGGGTTGCCAGATTTCGGAAAAAAATTGTCGCGAGATCTCGAAAAAAAGTCGCGAAAATCGCCAGATTGTCACGAAAAAAGTCGCGAAAATCGCGAGATTATCGAGCTTGTCTACATGCCTTACAAAACGCTTTGTCCTCGCCGGAGGGATCACTGGACACTGGACAGTCATCATGTCGCAAAAAACACGTCACTAATGATTTAATGGTGCCATGAGTCTTTTTCGGGAGTCTGTTACACATAAAGTATTTTTTGCATTCAGTAATGAATTTCATTGCAATTTCTAGTTGCGGCTATATTGTTTTACAAACCATAAATGAATCGCACATGTATATAATGGTTAGGTATTATGTAGGCTATAATTGCAGAGAATTGGGAGTGATCGAACTTACCTTCACAATCTGGGAATCGTTCCAATTCTTATTGCATAATTTAACGTATTTCAGCCACTTTCCCATAATATAATAATAATATTCGTTTATTGACAATAAATCCAAGGCCTTAGCCAGGATTTCTTTGGCGGGTGTTTAAAAACTTCAGTTACCGAAAACCTGATGACCTTTTTTTAAGTAATCCGTCCGAAATCTTCAAAAACGGTGTCTCAAAACACTGATGACTATTTTTTGTCATCCGTCGGAAATTTTAAAAAGATGTCAATTACACTACCCAATAAACTGATGACTTGTTTAGTCATACGACCGAAATCTTCAAGAAAGGTGTTTAATTTCCCTTCTAAGAAATTTATGTTTGTATTTGCATTTTAACGTCACTGTAAGGTAACAAGGACCATTAGCGACGCCCTCCTCCTTTATCCAGGTTTGGGGCTGGCACTGGCAGTGGAGGAGATTTTAAAAAAATGATGACTTTTTCTCTTAGCCATCCGTCCGAAATCTTCAAAAAAGGCTGTTCAATTTCCTATCTCAAATAAATGATGACTTTTGTCGTCCATCGAAAATCTTCAAAAAAGGTGCTCAATTTCTTCTCTAAAACACTAATGACTTTAATAGCCATCCGTCCGAAATCTTCAAAAAAGGTGTCTAATTTTTCTTATAAAAAACAGGTGACTTTTCTAGTCATCCGTTCGAAATCTTCAAACAATGGTGTTTAATTTCCCAAAATTTTAGAAAAAATTGCCAATTAGTTAATTATATTTTACCATTTTTCATTTCGGTGGTTATTTTCATTGCTTTATTTCATGCACTTTGCATCATGTGCTCGTAAATGCATTACAATTTTTTCACATTTTCCATTTCGGGAGGTGTTCAAACACCCAAAACACCCTCCCCCTAGCTACGGCCTTGATCAAATCTGACAGACCGCAGATCGATTACAGGTACAAGTTATACGAAATACGGTCAGCTTCGCACGACACGCAGGTCGGCTACTGTACAACAGGCTCGGTAGCTTAGCACCAATGGCCTAAGTGCTGGAACGCTTCTGATTCGGCCAAGCCAGGAGAGGGGCGATCTTATTTTCAACAGACCCGAGGCAAACAACAGAGCGGAAAGCGCCACTGGCAGCTAACAGAAAATTCAAATAAATTTTTGCCCTGAGCGAGGCTTGAACCCGGGTCGCGATAATGGCTACTCAGTTTATCGACCAACGCTCTCTCAACTGAGCTACGGACCCCCCCCCATAATGTGAGTTAGAGAAATATCATCTATTATAGTCCTTTTCCAAAATAGGCCAGGTGTCCGCGTTCCTCGTGCATGAAATATGAAATTTGACGCCAATTATTGGCGGCAAATTTCTTGGAGCTTAACAGAAACGCGCCAGTCGGAGAATACATGATGGAAACATTGACGTAACAATTAAGATGAAAAGCAATTTGGTGCTTTCGGTAAATTAGTTCGTGCTCCTTAGATAATTAATGCTTTATTATTAGGTAGACAACGCCACGTACAACTGGTCACAGTAATTTTAGTCTACAGCGGTGAATTTTATAAGATTTAAAAATGTCGCCGTGGCGACCGCGAGACAATTCAAAAGTCGCCCAAAAAGCGCGAGGTCGCGAGGACGAAATTTTCAGTCGCGAGGACTTTCAAAAGTCGCCCAATTCGCGCTTTTCGCGACGACCTGGCAACCCTGATAAAAATTAATTATTTTAGTGAGTTGATTACGATTATGAATGTTTTATTACCATGTCTGTACACCACGATGCGGATAGCAATTATTGATGAATTGAAGAATGCATTTTCCTTGTCTTTCAAATTGATGGATAGCTTGTAATTATTTATAAATATTGAACAAAAACGTCTGTTAGCACACATTACCGTTTATTTGACGAAACTTGTAGTTTTCTTCATAAACGATTAAACGGTGTTTAATGTGAATTTTCTGTTGATTAGCTGCATCTCTACGCATATATACCTTCGATAAACTCGTACATAACCTACAATTTAAAATTTCAGCTGATGTTAACTAATCATATTAAATTCACTAATATTCTTGGACAATAGCAAAACGCAGTCAAACAGTGAATGGTAAGTGAAGAGTTGTCGTTCAACACCTCTAATAGTGTGTTTGGGATTATTATAAATAAATCACATTTGTAAGCTTTTCTGGTTTGACGTCATGATGTTTCACATGCATTATACAGCTTCAGTGTTATTATGTAACAGAAATGACGTTGGCTGTTCTAAAAAGATAAATGAAGTTACCAGTGATAAGACTCTGATCAAAACACGATTTTAAAACTTGCTCCTGCCTACCTTTGTAGCCCTACTCTTAGTTCCCAGCGGTTCCGCTCCATTCGTTCGAATGAACAAAGTCTGTTCTCAGAACCGTGCTTTCTCGGTGGTAGAATCCTCTACCTGGAATGGTCTTACTCTGACCATGCGTTCTCTTTGTAAAAATCCTTCCCAGACTTTCCTCTATCATCTTAAGACAGTTTTATTTGACCGCGCTGAGGTTGGGAGCGCCTTTGAGTAGTCCCCTTGAAGAGACGCTGTATAAATGCATTGAATGAATGAATGAATGAATGAATGAATGAATGAATGAATGAATGAATGAATGAATGAATGAATGAATGAATGCGACATCTTGTGATTGTAATCAATGGGCATTGACAGTTGCGCGACTAGAATTTAATTATGCAAATTTGCTATGCAAATGATTAGTTGCAATACAATTCAATTAATATAAAATATTAAAATACTCATAGTTTTAATATAAATATCGACTACAATAAATATTGCTTATACGCTTCGCCGTGAAATCCGATTAAGTGGCCGCGCTGTTACAGTAGTGCTCATGGATACATTGATGGAGTAGTCTGATTCACCTAAACACCTTTTTCAACGATATAATTGTATGATAAGTGTCGGAGAGTCTGAACAAATTTAATCGGTTAACTTTAACCTTGTCCAAAAATTATAAAGGGATGAAAACATTGAAAAGGGTGTTTAAGAAAACCAAGCGTCTTTGGCATTGATATTATTGTTACAAATTATTCGTTTAAGGGTAACAAACACTGATAGAAACACTGCTATCAGATACAAAGGCAGTTTATCAAATAGAATATGATACATATAGAATGAATGTCTTTAGCCTTGTCTGTTGTATTTGACTTGGTGTGAGAGAATAAAAATGACAGAAATTACAAAAAGAATGATTCTATGTTTATATAGGCCACTAATGAGATTGGATGCAGTTTATACAGACTTTCAGTTGCCAACATCGAACGAAAACTAGGACACTAAGTCTTGTTTCTACGTCCAGAAGATCTTAGTTCGTCATTAAAATATTCCTCAGTCGACTATTACATGTATAACATTCTTTATATTTTCCGGTTCAGTGCTTTTCTGTCAACTGCTTCAGGGCGCGGAGTAGTTTCTGTTTTTGGCGCTGGATGGGTGCTTTGAAAAATGGAGACGAAAGTCCCTCAATGTTGTTGTTGTCGCTGTTTCTGTTGCTGTTATTGTTTTTTTGCTATTATGCTAATCATCACCATTGTTGATTTAACCGCCGCGACTGCCACCATTGTAGCCAATGTTGCAACAGCTACTATGACTATTACAACTAATGTTACAACGGCTACTAGAACTATTACAACCAATGTTACAGCAGCTACTAGAATTATTACAACCGCCGCTATTACAACTAATGTTACAACAGCTACTATGACTATTACAACTAATGTCACAACAGCTACTAGAACTTTTTAATCGTTATAAGACACGATTGCAACAGCCTCTTGCAGACATGGTGGAATTTTTTAGTGAACTTCCGGCGGCCATTTGAAATCAGCCTACAGGTTGGATAGCACTGCCCTATAGCACAATATTATGAACCAGGATGTCTGCCATTTACAATAACCGTTTAAGATAAACCAAAGTGCACCATAAATAATATTATATTATTATTTTAAAAAAATATGTATATTTGTTTTCGTATACAGGATTTCGTGCTATTATAAAACATTTGACATTGTTTGGATATTGAAATGATGTACGTTTGTTTATTATAATCATGTATGTACAGTGTACACCAAAGTGCGGATAGCAATTGGTCTATCAAAGAATATTCTTATCTTATCTTATCTTATCGGCAGTTGTTCGTTTGCACATAATTTTACCTGGTAGAAACTAGATATCTTTTGGTACGCAATCGGTTCATGCTGTGGGATCGTAATGCATCGTTGACAATTTTTTAAAATCGTATTGACATGAGAAAACATTGCCATTAGAGACCAATTGAAGAATCAATTATTACTAATGAAAAGTGATCATGGTATTTAAATTTGTTTGGAACAAACAATGTAGAGGTGCTCAATAATTACATCCAACTCAAAATGTTTAAGACTTGAATGATTCACCTGTCTAAATAAAACTAACGATAAGTTAATGTTGTTTTGTATCAAAATTTGACGTAGATGACGTCACTGAAGACAAAGTATCTTTGGTCGTCTATCCATCGGCCACATAGCAACGTCAGTTTTGTTTTCCAATCCGATCAAGCATTGGTTTTTTGGATGCAACCGATAACGTCACTGAAGACAAAGTATGGTCATCTTTTGTCGTCTATTTACGTCAGTTTAGTTTCCAATACGATCAAGTCATGTTTCTGCGTCCTAACCTCTTCCATGTCATGTTACATTTTAACGAATTCCATCCCGTCTGCTCTTCCATATTCTTCTTTGTCAACTTTTGTCCATCACTACAATCATCCGTTCGTCCTTCTTCCTTAAGTACCAACATTCAGATGTAAGTTGATTCAGGGCTTTTTTAACGTGCAGTTCTACACAAAATGTGCAGTTCTAAATGGATTTGTGCAGTTGCAAAATCATTTTTGTGCAGCTAAAAAATAATTTTAGATTTCATTGTCATCCGATTTGGAATAATACGCCAGTCTAAAAAAAACATTTAGAGAAGCCTATAGTAGTTTCAATGCAAGTTTTGTGACTGAAGTGTGTAGCTACACTTCGAAGCCAACCTAACCAAATCATTAACTCATTTTGCGATTCTGCTTACAGAAGAAGAAATGAGAGGAAGGAAAATTGATCGCACACTCGAGGCTGTAACACGGTGTACGTGTGATGAGTCCTTCTTAGTTTCTTTCGCAAGTTGGAGTAGCGTTATCTCGCTAAAATCACTCGACATGTGTACGAACGCTGCAAGATTCTGGAATATTTTCAAATAATTTCCCTTCTTTTCAGTTTTTAAAAACTTGACAGTATGCTATATAATATTTAATGACACTGACTTCCACTGATTATAAGAAATTTTGTTGTAATTAGGCTATTAACTGCTGTTGAGTTATAATTAAAATTCGCGTTGTCACTCCAATCCACCTTTACACTCGTGCGCTTCCGGAAGTTTGAATATTTGGACGCGAAAAAAGGAAAGTTCAGTTTGTGAACGTTGCTTTGAAATTTAAAGTTTCATATGACATATTTGTTAAAGACAATCGGGCAATATTTAATTTTTTCACACATTTGCAATTGCACACCTTTTTTTACTATAATTGCAATTATTGCTGAATGCAGTGGTGTTTTTGTTTTTCTTGTAGCTCGTCAGGTTTTTGAGAAAACTGAAGTATTTAATTTTGGCACACATTTGCAATTGCACACCTTTCCAAAAAACTATCTTTGCAATTAATGCTTAATGCAGTGGTGCTTTTTTGTACCACGTCTGGTTTTTGAGAAAACTGAAATATTTAATTTTGGCACACATTTGGAATTGCACACCTTTTTTAAAAATAATTGCATATAATGCTTCATGCAGTGGTGTTTTTGTTTTTCTTGTAGGACGTCAGGTTTTTGAGAAAACTGGAATATTTAATTTTAGCACACATTTGCAATTGCACACCTTTTTAAAGACTATAATTGCAATTAATGCTGAAGGCAGTGGTGTATTTGTTTATCTTGTAGCACGTCAGGTTTTTGAGAAAACTGAAATATTTAATTTTGGCACACATTTGGAATTGCACACCTTTTTTACAATAATTGAAATTAATGCTGAATGCAGTGGAGCTTTTTTTGTAGCACGTCTGTTTTCGAGAAAACCGAAATATTTAATTTTGGCACACATTTGGAATTGCACACCTTTTTTTACTATAATCGCAATTGATGTTTAATGCAGTGGTGTTTTTTGTTTCTTGTAGCACATCAGGTTTTTGAGAAAACTGAAATATTAGTTTTGGCACACATTTGCAATTGCACACCTTTTTTTACTTTAATTGCAATTAATGCTGAATGAAGTGGTGCTTTGTTTTTTGTAGCACGTCTGGGTTTCGAGAAAACTGAAATATTTAATTTTGCACACATTTGGAATTGCACACCTTTTTAAAATATAATTGCATATAATGCTTCATGCAGTGGTGTTTTTGTTTTTCTTGTAGCACGTCAGGTTTTTGAGAAAACTGAAAAATTTATTTTTGGCACACATTTGGAATTGCACACCTTTTTTTTACTCCAATCGCAATTGATGTTTAATGCTGTGGTGTTTTTTTGTTTCTTGTAGCACGTCAGGTTTTTGAGAAAACTGAAATATTAGATTTGGCACACATTTGAAAATTGCACACCTTTTTCTACTTTAATTGCAATTATTGCTGAATGCAGTAGTGTTTTTGTTTTTCTTGTAGCACGTCAGGTTTTTGAGAAAACTGAAATTTTTAATTTTGGCACACATTTTCAATTGCACACCTTTTTAAAGATTATAATTGCAATTAATGATAAATACAGTAAGTGGTGTTTTTGAATTTCTTATAGCACGTCAGGTTTTTGAGATAACTGAAATATTTAATTTTGGAGCACATTTGCAAATGGACACCTTTTTAAATATATAATTGCAATTATGGACATTTTAAAAAATGGACTTTAAAAAGAACTATCACTGTCCGGAAAATGGTATGTTTTTATGACATTTTCAACTCGATGACCAAAAAAGGTCATCAAATGCTTTGGTCGAGAAATTTTTTTAGCCCCCCAAACGTCGCCCATGGAAGTTGTGCAGTTCTAAATATTCCTTAAAAAAAGCCTTGAGTTGATTATAGGGTTTACATCGAGCCATCCATTCATTCATCTATCCATTCATTCATCCATTCATTCATTCATTCATTCATCCATCAATTCATACATCCATCCATCTGACTATACATCGAATTTCTCGACAGAGCCTATCAATGTCACTTCAAACATAGCAGTATTTACGATCGCTGCTGGTTAATTGGACACCTTTCAATAGCTGATATCTACGAAATAAAATGACCTATTATAATGGCCAGCTCTTTAGTTGAAGTGCACGTCTTTTTATTGGTAATACGCTCTACAAGTTAAAAACGTAATTAAAAATAGCCGTATGATACTAAACAATTTTTTTTCCGAAGGAACTGGCCTCTGTTGTCATAAGCCCTCGTCAGTCCAACATTGATAATCTGCTGCTGGGTCCATCTACTATTTTGCATTAGGAACATTGAGAATTTTGCTGAACACCATACCCCCTGCAATATTCAGACTTCATGCGGATATTACGTTTGCAGCATAAAAGGAAGAAACCCACGTCCTTGCAACATTCAGCAAGGACAATGTTTGTTTAACTTGGAATGATCCAAAGCTCTATTAGCAACCCATTTCTCTTGGATCTTGTTGTCATAGGCCCTCGTCAAATCTGCATCCATTGGAAAAAATAATATAGCTAAAAAATCATGATTGACAATTTAGGTCGTTGTTTATGGAACGTTTCCTCAAATTAATATCGGCGTTACATTTTAATTGACCTTTTTGCTCACAATTGTTTGAAAATTCCAGCCCACTTGAAATAAGCGGAATCAATATGTCGTGTACGCGTGCGCAGTGAGTAAACGGCGATGCTTCCAAAATGGTAAATACGCATAGTTCGAGTCTAAGTCTGTGAAGTCTCGACAGTAACAATCAATGAACAAAATGCGGAATGTTAATTTCTCGGTAATCACAGACTGTTGTAAAGTGTTAAGTTGTAGCATTTGTGAAAACGGAAAAATCAAGACCTCTAGTAGGCGACGTGTCTAATGCACTGTAGATACACTTTCGACTTGCACTGAGATGTCGAACCCGCTTATTGAAACGCATCACATTTGGTTTTGTTTGTTTGTATGTGCACTTGTTATAGCGACCATTCACGCTCTCTACTAAGAGGCATCCCCCACTACAACGCGGACACTTTCACGCCGAAGCGTTGAGCAATTGTGAGTGAAAGACTTGCTCAAGGTCTCTACGCAGAAACTTGAGGTGAATTCGAACCTGCAACCCTCCGACAGAGTAATTCAAAGATACACCATGCTTTGGACTACCATTACAAGAGTGCATATGCAGTTGCGAAATTATTTATCATTTTAATGATTTCTTTAAGTGGGAGACAATATCTTCCACTGAACGCCAATAATATATTATTATTATACTTATTGGATCTGGCCCGGCGACTGTGTGACCGTGGCCCTCACTGCAATTATAGCACTATTTACCAGCGATTTTCGGGTGTCTAAAGACGTCCTTTTCCCAGTGTAATCAACGGCTTTCTGTCTTTGAAGTTGACGTGACTAGAGGTCCGCGGAACATTGCAATTTCAATAGTTCAAAGACTTTAATGACACCATAGACAAAAGATTAATTAAAAATTAATCGCAATTTTTTTAACGCGTAAATCGCTCTCGTTAACGGCGATTAATCAACAGCCCTAATTTATTGACTTTTAATGAGTACACTCATAGTCATTTAAGATTTAGCAACAGCGAGAATAACATGCACAACAACAACAGCGACAACGACAACAATGCATCCTTGTGTTAGACTTAAAGTAACATAAAATTCGGTTCTCTCACCAGACAGCAAGCGCCAGGCAGAGACAAACGAGTCTGAAACCAAGAACCACGAACGAGAAAATGGACACCTGAAAAAAGCAAGCATAAAATTGTATACAAAGCCTAAAAACTCAATATTTTTTAATTACAAGATGAGTAGTTCGAACATTAATTCATCCCAGGTGACGACAAGGCAAATAGGCAGCATCGGTTGATGACCACGAGAAATGATCATATCACGTTTGCTTCGATTGCTTAATTAAGCGCCAATTGTTTCCGACGTCCATTTCTCAACAGACAGGATCTCATCTCGGATGGTTTTCCGCATAGATCATAACACCAACAATACCCATCATCGGCGTATAATTAGGTATTGGTAATAATAATCTTCGTTTAATGACTCTCAATCTGACAAACCGCAGAATGATCACAGTATATAATTTATTCTCTTCTATATTACAAGAAATCACTTTGTGCGCAATATTGCGTGAAGCTGTTGGGCTATTATCTGAAAAGATGGACTGCATCAGTCTCTCTGCATCTCTCCCGCTCAGATACTCACGCCTGCTTTCTCGTTCATGTCTCATCCCATGCTTCGTGTGGGTCGGAGATCAGTTCTTTTCAAACAGACTGCAGCTCCACGGTTCCATGGCAACATATGTTTATTATGTACATACTTCTCACATTTATCGAAGTTATTGCTCAATATATCCAAGGTTCATTGCATGAGACGATTGATGGGAATGTAAACCATGTTTATGTGTAGCTTTTAGATTTTATAGAACTATTAAGATCCTTAGAACAGGTGTCTAAGTCTTTGACGTAGTTAAATTAAATCGCTGCTGGCTGTTGCGAAATATACATGTAAATCCATAGCTGCGCAATAATAATGTATAATGGCTTTGTTCAAGGTACCTACACCGCATCCATCTCAGGGGATGAAGTATTCGTATTACTACGCGATCTCTCTGACCAATCGGCTGATTGTCGGACTCGCCATTTATAGTCATGACCATTCGGAAAGCTACTGTTGGGTTAAACATCATACTATTGATGCTTTTCTGTGCGGCTTATCAACGTTTTTGTATCCCACACTTATATTGTGACTGCAAACAGTGGCGGATCCAGAACTTTTCGAAGAGGGGGCCAAAAAATTTTTGGGCTGGGGTCGGAAAATTTGTCGTTGATTTTTCGCTGAAAAATCTGATGAACTTTTTTTGTCGTTTTTGACCGAAACCAAAGTTTAATTTAGTCCCCCACCTCTGGGGGGATTGAGGTTTCCGGAGGGGTAGATAATTGACCGTCTGAAGACAATCATGAGGCGCGCAGCGCCGAGAGTGGTAGGGGAGGGGTGTGGGGAGGGGTTATGCCCCTCCCCACCAGAAACTTTTTGAATTTTCACATTGCAATGGTAGCATTTTAAGCTGTTATCTTAACAAAATAGCTGTACTTTTCAGTGCTTATAAGAGTGCCGTAAGGTCTCAATAAATATAGACATTACTTAAAAACTTCATTCCCGAAAATTAGATGTTCTTTTTTAAGTAATCCGCCGGAAATCTTCAAAAAGGGTGTTCAATTTTCCTTCCCAAAAACTGATGACATTTTTTGGTCATCCGTGCAAAATCTTAAAAAAGGTGTTTAATTTTTCGTCTAAAAAGATTGATGACTTTATAGTCTTCCGTGCGAAAATTTCAAACAAAGGTGTTCAATTTAGAATCCAAAAAACTGATGACTTTTTGTAGTCATTCTTGCGAAATCATAAAAAAGGTGTTTAATTTTTCGTCTAAAAAGAGTGATGACGTTTTATTCTTCCTTGCGAAATGTTCATAAAAGGTGTTTAATTTCGCATCGCAAAAAACTGATGACTTATTGTAGTCATCCCTGCGAAATCTTAAAAAGGTGTTTAATTTTTCGTCTAAAAAGAGTAATGACTTTTTAGTCTACCGTGCGAAATTTTCAAAAAAAAGGTTTTAATTTCGCATCCCAAAAAACTGATAACTTTTGGTAGTCATCCTCGCGAAATCTTAAAAAAGGTGTTTAATTTTTCGTCTAAAAGAAGTGATGACTTTTTATTCTTCCGTGCGAAATTTTCAAAAAAAGGTGTTCAATTTAGCATCCCAAAAAACTGATGACTTTTGTAGTCATCCGTGCGAAATCTTAAAAAAAGGTGTTTAATTTTTCGTCTAAAAAGAACGATGACTTTTTATTCTTCCGTGTGAAATTTTAAAAAGGTGTTCAATTTAGCATCCCATAAAACTTATGAATTCTTAGTGAACCGTCCGAAATCTTCAAAAAGGTGTTAAATTTTCCTTTTAAAAAACTGATGACTTTTTAAGACTAGAATAAATAAAATACTTCCCACTACTGAATGAAATATAGTAAGATTTAAATAAAAACAACGAGTAAACATGTGTTATCATTCACCGCATTTTCTTGCACATATAGACTAAACTCAAAACTTAACATGTTTCGCCCTGAAATTTTTTTGGCATCTGCAAATAATAAATTACATCCCAAACACTGTTGTTAGTGTTAACTTGATTTGTAATTAATAGTTAGTTGTACTTAGTTATAATTGTGTTTATTGGTGTTAATATTTTTACAGTTTACTATGAATATATACACGAATAACATACATTGTATGCCACAAATCATAGTTGGATACTGTTGAAAGATTGTTTCGGTTCGTTGCTTTATATTAATTAATACAATGCAATTGTGTGAGAAACTTAGATTAGATATTAATTACATTTATATGTTATTTTTATTATAGATTTTAATTACATTTATACATTAATTCTCCTGTGCATGACTGACACCCTGAATTTTTTTTCGGGCCGCCATGGATGAGGAGGGCACGTCCCATGGGGATTTGAAATGGGGGGCCATGGCCGGATTTGCCCCCCTGGATCCGCCCCTGACTGCAAAAATACTTTTAAGGTTTTTTCATCAATGCCGCTAAAGTCTCCTCTTGCTGCTGTTTAACGACACTGTCATATGACAATTAGTTTCGCCTTCCTCCTTTATCCAAACGTCGTACTAGCACTGTTAGAGTGCAAACAGCGGCTGAGTTGTTTCTTTAATTGCATGGATGGATCCAGAATTTGACGAGGGCCTATGACAACAGAGGCCGTTGCCATCGACAGAAGTTTTTAGGCATGTTACAGTACTTAGCGTATGCCAGAATCATACATGATTTGGTCAGCAGTTTTAAAGGGTATCTCACAAAACCACATGTGCAATCAGCAAGCAGCTCTTAAGCACTACTTTTTAAATAACGCTTCGCGGCGCTGACGAGTTAGGTTAGCCTCCGAGGGTTAAGTCATTTGAATTCTGCCACACTTAATTATCAGTCAATACCACTTGTGACTCCACGCCTGAAAACCAGTTTTACAGTGATTTTGCAACGTATTGAGGTTGTTACACCATTGCATTTACGTATTGTCACCTTTGCAGCACCCAGATAAGCTTCCTTAAGTTGTCGCCATGATTCGTCTGGTGTTCTCGGTTCGTCTATTTCCTTAAACCTGTTTGTGACTTCCAAAAATTATTGATATTGTTGCTCAACCTGGTAATTTTTGAGTTTCTCAAGATCCAAGAGTATCCGTTTGCTCATTCGCTTCTATGGAATCTTAATTTCATTGTCAGTATAACCAGGTTGTTGTCAGAATCGCAATCTGCGCTGAGGCAAACAAACGTGCATTGTTGACCGATTGTATCCAGTGGCGGCGCCAGGATTTCAGTTTCGGGGGGGGGGGCTGAAGCCTCGCGGCGAAATTCTCATCCGTAAAAATTTCTGACGACTTTTTTAGTCATCGACCGAAAATTGTGGGTTTTTCAATGTAAAAAATTCAGATGGCCCTTTTTTAGGGGGCTGAGCCTGTTGCAGGGAGGGCTTAGAAACTCTAGCCCCCCCCAAGAGCCGCCACTGATTGTATCCACTGTTTCCTTATCAGTATGTAACCGATTTGCTGAATCTGACTGCACTCTTCCAGGTTTAATACCTGTTCCTTTTGTGCAGACGAAAGAGAGTATTAGCGATGACCAATCCGTGTTCCGCATAGAATTCCACCAATATAATTTTGTCCTCTATCGTTCACCACACCGGTCTCTGTTGCGTCCTCTCCTACTCTGAAATTAAAATCTCCTGTGATTAGAAGTATGCTTCGATTCGACACCTCTGAAATCGTGTGATCTAAGTCCCTGTAGAAATGCTCGATTTCTTCGTCATCTTTGTCGGCGGTTTGCGCATGACACTGGACGTTCTTGTGCTGATCTCGCAGTTGATGAACCGTTGCACCAGGTTGGATCTAGTATGCGCCTAATCATACGTTCGGTGGTTGCTGTTGGATGCATTTAAGCACATCATCGTCAGCGATTGATAGGAGTCGTGTTGCTGCTGCCCGCGGCTCTAGGTTTTGAGGGAAACCCACACATGGCGGCAGTTTACCGTATTACAAATGCGTCTGATTCTGACATTGAGATCATATCAACGGACGTTTAAAGCTTCGCAAGAAGAATAGTTTTCTCATATAATTTTATAAGCTTCGGAGGGTTTGATGAATTACACGGATCCATAACAGCTCAAAAGTTCTATTGTCATCGGTTATAAGGTATTCTGAAGTAGGGTATTCATATATCTTGGAGCATAAACAAATTGGGGCGCTATACAAATTCTTTAAATGAATGAATGAATAAATTAATAAATTAATTAATCCACTTTACGTTCATGAATATATTTGGTCTGCAATAATAGGGCATGATAGTGTTTGAATGTCTCATTCACGCTCACTGAAAAAAAACGGAGGAAGAAAACCGTCTTCTTAGGACTGCATTGATTTATAAGATCGATGAAATAAGTTTTTGAGGTGTATTTGAAGACACCGTTTTATTGTTTCGAATTGATGGATGGATCCAGATTTGACGAAGGCAACAGAGGCATAACTCCGCCACTGGTTGCACTCTGCCAGTGCCAGTGCCAGTCCCAAGTCTGGATAAAGGCGGAGGGCGTCGCTAATGGTCTTTGACATCACACAGTGAAGTTAAACTGCAACTACTACTGCAACAGACTCAACAGATGTCGTTGTCCTCAACAGAAATTTGTTTGGCACATTACAGCACTTTTTTCCAATGCTTTCAACATCTTATTTGTGACCTTTAGCGTCGAACTGACCACGTGTTCCATGCAGCAGAAAGATTCCAACAGTCTTATGTCGTTTTATGGTATCATAAACGAAGACAGTTTATAATGTTTCATTTTCTCTTCGCACCATTTTGTAACTTCAGCTCCTTTGTTATCGAAATACAGCATTGTTAATTATGGTAGTTTAGTTTGAAAACACGGTGTAATAGCAAGGATAATTAGGTTTCTGCCTATTTTAATCCACATTGAAACTGGCACTGTGCAAAATAGTGTGTACGTGGACTTCTTTTAATGTGTGAGTCATTATCGAAACGAAAAACTGTTCTTATACACCTCAAAAATTTATTGAAGCAAGTCTATAAATACTGCCTAGTCCTTAATAGTTATCACTTTACTTCTGGTTTTGGAGAAAAAAAACACTCGTTGTTTGCACAACTTGCTCAGCGATCCAGATTTTTCAACATACATCGCAATTACTTGTCTATATTTGGGCAATTCCTGGGCAGTTTTGCTGCTGATCACGAAAATCGCATTAAAAAATATATGTCTTGTTCCTGGGCGGAGTTTATCAGGGGCTAGGGGGGGGCTAAGCCCTCCCCCAAGAAGACCCAGATTAATTTTTTTAACATGTAAATGGTATTTTTTCCGGACTTATCCTCCTCCCCCAAGAAGGCTTTAGCCCCTCCAAGAACGGAAACCAAACTCCGCCCATGGTTTTGGGGAAATTCGAGGCTGATGGCTAAAAAAGGTCATCAGTTTTTTCGGCGACCCTGACGAAAATCTTTCCCAGTTTCCTCCAAGACCCTAAATTCCCCCCTCGAAATTGTCTGCATGCGCCCTTGGCTGTTCGCACAAGAAAAAATCCTGGGGCGCCGCTGGACTCAGCGAATACTGTACATGCGAAATGTCTTTCACTGGCTTCAGGTTATATAGCGGATCACTTATGTATGTATGTATGTATGTATGCGCACTTGTTATAGCGCCCCTTCAAGCTCACTACTCAGAGGCGCTCCCGACTACAGAGCGGACACCGCCGAAGCGCTGAGCAATTGCGAGTGAATGACTTGCCCAAGGTCCCTACGCGGCGACGCGAGGTGGATTCGAACCTCGATCCTTCCGGCTTCAAGGCTGCGACGCCACCACTACACCACTGCGCCCCAATATAGCAGTGGTTCTCAAAGTGGTGGTCCACGGAGACCTGATCGCCGGTCCGTGAAGAAGTCTGAGAGTGAAAATAAATTATAAATATAAATTTGTATAATATGTTTCAAATTGTGAAATTATTTGAATTGTTATTCAAAAATTTTCAAACTTTTTTCTCGATTTTAAAATATACACGGCCAGTGCCTTATTTTAAGTTGCCAACTGGCTTTTTAAACAATTTGATTTTTTTAAACTAATTTTCTAAGTCTTTTACTGCAGTCAGTTTCGTTTTATTTTATTTCTGTTGATTCTTTTGTGTGCGATAGTCAAGTAAACGCTGACCAATCACTAAGTTTTTCTTACTGGATGTAGGTTTTTAATTTTGTAACATGATGTAAAATTACAAATTTGAACAAATGTGTTTGCGTGATTTAAAAATTTTGCAATATGTAAACAAGCTTGTCTGAGCGCATAAATGATAATTCTGAACTGGTTTCCTATGCGAACATCCAAGCTAAAAAGGAATCGACCATTCACACAAAATATTATCCACTTTATTTAAAATGTGGTGATATTCTGATTTCTGTGTTTCATTTCGAGCAGGTGTTTCCATCATTAACGCAAAATCTTAGTAATGTGTCATTATCTATTTTTGCAGATCCTCTTATATACGCTTATTTATTTATTTATTTATTTCAGAAATTTATATAGCGCCTCTTCAAGGTAGGCTACTCAGAAGCGTTCCCGGCCCAGCCACGGCTAAATAAAACAGTTTTTAGGTTCTTAAGGAACAGAGCGGAGTGACCCCTGGGAATTAAGCGCAGTGTAACAGGGAGACCATTCCAAGCTGTAGGACCTGCAACAGAGAATGAACAACGCTGTCGGATAGCAGTCCGTGAGCGGGGAACCAGAAGCTCAGCGTGGTTCGCCGATCGAAGGGTCGATCGACGCTGAACTCCCAAGGTGGAACAACAGAATTCTCGAAGGTAGGGTGGAGCTAGTCCTTCAATGCACCGCCTAACCAGCGCACAGACCCTGTATGCAATCCGCTGAGGAGAAGGGAGCCAGTGTAAGGTATCCCGCATATAGGATGAGACATGGCCATATTTTGGGATATGGCCAACAAGTCGCGCCGCAGAGCGGAAGACCCGTTCAAGGCAGCCAATCCGGTCAGCCGGAAGTCCATGATAGAGGGTGCTGCAGTAGTCAAGGCGGGAAACTACGAAAGAGTGAACAAGAGTAGAGGCGGCACTAAAAGACAGAGAACGGGAGACCACCTTAAGCTGACGTAACTGGTAGTAACAGCTTCGACATAGTAGGTTTATATGCTTAGGCTAGGCGGAGTTTCGTTTCCGTTCTTGGAAGGGCTAAAGCCTTCTTGGGAGGGGGGCTAAGCCCGGAAAAAGATACCATTTACACGGTAAAAAATGAATTTGGGTCTTCTTGGGGGGCTTAGCCCCCCTAGCCCTGATAAACTCCGCCCATGGGCCTTGGCCAGCATTAACAAACTTCTAATCTTGTGTGAAACTTTTAGTTCAAATTCTAAAAATGCATTTAAGTAGCAATTAAATTGAGAAATAACTGAAATTAATGCTGTTAGGAATATGTTCTAATTAATTAAACAAATTCCTAATTACGAATAACCTTGTAATAGCCTTTTTTATAATATAGTTCGTTTTTGTTTGCGCATGCCATTAAAGTTAGTGGTCCGCGAGCTTCCCAGAAAATTATTGCCGGTCCGTGGCATGCGGAAGTTTGAGAACCACTGACTTATAGGGTTTGTGCACTAATCTGGCGCTGCGTGGAGAGTCTTGCTCCCATGTACCTACAGGAACTCTGCTGGCCTACCTCTAGTGTCCAGCGGCGATCTGACCTCCGATCAGCTGATCAGGCTGAACTCTTGGCCCCTCGTTCTCGAACTGCTATAATGCAGCGACGCTCTTTCTCAGTGACTGGCCCTAGAACCTGGAATGGGCTCCCTGTTGCTCTTCGCCTGGTGCCTAGAGGTCACACCACTATGTTTCTTTCTCGCTTAAAAACTGCCTTATATAGCCGTTGGGGGACTGGAAGCGCTTCTGTGTAGCCTACCTTGAAGGTACGCTATATATAAAAAGGCAATAATAACAATAATAACAATTATTTTGCATTTCTTATAACTCTGGTTGTGTAAGAAATTCAAATATTGAACTCTTTAATTTCTTAAATTTGGACACCATTTCAATAGTGCATACCTTTACAATAAGAGCCCGAGTTTATTACCATTGTGTGATCTGGAAGTTGTCAGGATTGTAGATCGTTTCTAAAGGTGTTTGAAACTGGCACAAGCATGCATTTTACTCGACCGTGTGTTGCAGGCTGTCTGTTCTGTTAGTAGTTAAGATTCATGTTAAAGTTACTGCACAACCTGTTCATGTAGAGCGCTGTGTGTTTGTAAGCGTTTCATTAAAGAAATATTTTTATTATTACTCCATCTCTTTTGTCAATATAACTTTGAGATTCTGAGCAATTCTTAAATTGTTTGTGACATATTCTCTAATATCGAATGGATATGAATCCGCAACATCTTAAGCAACCGGAGATCGCATATATTCTGATGCGTTACGGACGATTTGGTGTTACTGGACTCTGAACTAAACCTTGTTATCTCAAATAGAGCAGGTGTGCTCCTGGACTCTGAACTCACCCTTGCATCTGATATAGATCAGGTATGCCACAGCTGCTACTACCAACTGCGGCAGTTCATGGTCATTGCTCGCTCTCTGACTTCTAAAGCTGCAGCTTCTCTTGTCCATGCAATTGTGCTGAGCCGCCTCGACTACTGCGCCTCCATCTTTGCTGGTCTCCCGCGTGTTCAGATTGAGAGGTTGGAGAGGGTCCAGCGGGCTGCCGCACGACTTATTGGGGGGTTCACCAAGTCCGACTGTGTATCCATATATATGCGTGAGGTCTTGCACTGGCTTCCTTTCCCGCAGCGCATCTCATTTAGGATTGCAGCTTTAGTGTGGCGATGCTTATCAGGCTGGGCACCCTCTTATCTGTGTGAGCTTTGCCTCCCTCTTTCCACTTGCGTAGGCCGCCGTGGACTGCGCTCTGCTGTCCATGGTGACTTAATGGCTCCTTTCACTCGCTCTGCAACAATGCAGAGGCGTTCATTCTATGTGGTTGGTCCAACAACCTGGAAAGGACTTCCCTTGACTATGCGACACCTCCCAAGCTGTTCTCAATTTCACAAACTGTTGAAGTCTGTTTTTTTCGCTTGATCTCGGTCGGAAGCGCCTCTGAGTAGGTACCTTGAAGTGGCACTATATAAATAAAATAATTATTATGATTGATTGATTGATTGATTGATTTACTGCGTGTTATAATGGATTCTATAAGGAGTATAAAAACGCAAAATTACCGCCTTTCTTTTATTTGTATCATCGAGAGAACCTGTTTCGATGGTGTCCACTGACATGGAAAATCTGAAACACATTACTTACAAATGCGTTTTCACTGGTCTCTTCATAACTGCATGGAAATCACTGTCTATAATTATAGGCATCTGCCGGGGTTTCCATCCCAGGAATGAAATTTTCGTCCAGAAAAATGACAGATAAATTTTGATAAAGAGATTGCGTCGTATGATCGGTTTGACAATAATAACTATATATGATAAAGTAAACAAATAATAGCATGAGTTTGGCGCACGGTGGTTCATCCGTTGCATTGCATCCTGATGGTTGCATATCCGAATCCGCCTCAAACCGATGCGTACTGCGTAGGGACCTTAGGCAAATCCTTCACTCGCGATTATTCAGCGCTTCAGCGTGAAACTCCGAGTAACTGCTCGCGATGTTCGCGGAAGCGCTTCTGAGTAGATTCTTGAAGGACCGCAATGACAAGTGGTGCATACACAAACGTAATAGAATAAAGAAATAAAACGATTACAGAAAGAATTCATCATTGCGGCATTTCAGCCAATATAAATGATATATACATATATTAAACATAATTATATTGAGTTTCAGTTTCACTTTTCGGATATAATCGAACAAACCTACTAAGTTGGGCACACAGTCGATGCCAAGTAATTTTGTAAATAATGGACAATGGAGGACCGCGTCGTTTATAACGCGTCGTTTACGTTCATCGTTTACAGCAGTTTAGTTCCATTTCAACCCGAAAATGAAATAGTATCATGCAGACACGTCAAGTCTAGTGATGTACATTTGAAATGATGAGCAATTATAGCCTTCGACTGACATAAATAAAAGGTGTTTGTGATTATTATCCTAACAGTAACATTTGCAGTTTCACGACACTGTGTGATAACAAAGACCATTAGCTACGCTCTCCTCCGTTATCCAGGCTTGGGACTGGCACTGGCAGAGTGCGACCAGTGTCGGAGTTATTAATATTATATTTATTTTCTTAATTAGACGAGTATAGGCCTACTGAGTGTCGTTAAGCAGCAACATTCAAGGATACCAATAAATATAAATTAGATATTAATAGGTCATAACCAAATTTATAGGTCGTAGTGAATCACATTTAAAGGTGTCTAAAACAGCACTCGTAATTATGGAGAAATTATTCGTAATCTTTCTGTAATTAACGATTATTTTGTCGAGGTGGTAGTAGTATTTGCAGTTTAACGTCACTGTGTGGTAACAAAGACCTTTAGCGACGCCCTCCTCCTTTATCCAGGCTTGGGACTGACACTGGCAGAGTGCATCTAGTGGCTGAGTTTACTAATTACTAATAACAGGAAAGAATTTAAATCATTTGTCGCCTGCTAATTTATTTTTGGATCAAATAAAACATTTTAAATTTGTCTAAAGAGAGGATTATCCCCCCACGGCTTCAATAAGAAATTCACGAAGGCATGGAGGTAATTGATTTTCGGTATATTGGGAATTCCTTGAGTTTTACCAGGCACGGCTTTTTCTCTAAATTTCATTCCGTCACCAGACGCATTTTCTTGAACATGAGATGCGTTGTCAAAAGTGTGCCTTTAAACTGACTTCGTTTTGTTCTATACTAATCGTCACTAACCTTTCATTTAGCGCTATTCTTTTTCTTACCTCTGCCTACAAAGCGCCAACGCTTGTCTGCGTTTGAAAAAAACCCACTCGCTTACTTAATCGTAATCTCCAAATTTCTAAGGCGTCTCAAGAAAGCCAAACGCGGGGGACCAGCTTATTGACGAGCGCTGCGTTGAGGTCAAAAGGGTTGCTCGTAGGAGTAGTCAATGGTGGTCCGGGTCAAGTTGCCATAGGATAAGAGGGGCGGAACAGCTACTACTTACTTACTAATTGTAAAGCATCGGTGGATGGCGCTGAGCAATTGTGAGTGAATGACTTGCTTCAAAGTAATCGTAAGAGAAGATAAAGTTCGATCGCATAATCGCTAGCATGGATTACACGGCTAATGATCGTATCACCTGGTCACCTGGTGCCGTCAGCTCTTAGAACTCTGGCGACAGTTTTTGATGTATCCTCTCCAGTGTACTGAATTGCAAAGTCATGATTCATCGGTTAGTGTTAGTCGCTGTACAGTAGTTTAGCGTCTCTACTTGGTAACAAAGACCATTAGCGACGACCTACTCCTTTTCCCAGGCTTGGGACTGGCACTGGCAGAGTGCAACCATTCATTCATTCATTCAAGAATTTATATAGCGCTATTCAAGAGGACTTCTCAGAAGCGCTCCTGACTCTAGCACGGAAAAGGACAGTTTTGTGTTTAATCAAAAAATACTTCCTTAATAACCCCAGGAAGTAGACGTAGCTCCTGTTGGATCCAATTCAAGACAACTTGGCCGATCACAGAAAAGGCAACCAGTGGCGGAGTTAACCAGCGGCGTCTCTCCCGTACATTCTTAAATAGATTTGTATGTAGTGTCAATTTAGCTTCACTGTCACAATACTTTCGCATAAGTCAGATGGTGGTGGGCCTGATAGCAGAGTGCAACATTTTCTGAGTTATTGTCTTTTTTGACATATTTATATTTATATTGTTATTTATAAACAGTATTTAAGGTGTATAAGACGACCGCTCTATCCAAATTGGTCATTATGCCCGAAATGGTCATCCGGTGTGTAACTAAAGCATTTACCAACCTGCACGCCTGCCTGTCTACAAGTCACTTGTCTACACAATTACCAATCGATAGACTCTGATTAAATTAATGATTAACTGACTGACTGACTTATTAACTGACTTGTTTACTTAGCTGCTTTACGACAGGTGGTCGCTGCTTTTAGCGCCTCGTAGCGTCGTGAATTGACAGGTTCAGACAGTTAGTAGGAGCGCTCGATAAGTGCTGAATATTGTGAAATATGGTTAGAATCTTGTCGATAAAGGCTCCATGTCTATACGAAGCCACATAAGTGGCTCACTAATCGTAAATGATACACTGCAGTAACCAACTGAGAGAGACCATGATGCATACCTTTAAAACGATTTCCAAATAATTTATATACACCCAGATCGGCAATGGTATCCACATAATTTACATAAACTCAGATCGGCAATGGAAACACTTTTGCTACGTTAGTCTTATGCGCACGTGAAAGAAGTTGTCAGACGCGAATGATCTAGTCACTCTAGTGATCTAATGCCGCTAAACCGAGACTATTATTCAACAGTGCGAGTATGTCGGAGGTAGGCTAGATGGTTCCATGACATTTAAACACGCGACACATAAACACGCGACACTTAAACACAGACACTTAAACACACGACAGATAAACACACGGACAGATAAACACACGACAGATAAACACACGGACAGATAATCACGCGACATTCAAACACACGGACAGTTAATCACGCGACATTCAAACACACGGACAGTTAATCACGCGACATTCAAACACACGGACAGTTAATCACGCGACATTCAAACACACGGACAGTTAATCACACGACATTCAAACACACGGACAGTTAATCACGCGACATTCAAACACACGGACAGTTAATCACACGACATTCAAACACACGGACAGTTAATCACGCGACATTCAAACACACGGACAGTTAATCACGCGACATTCAAACACACGGACAGTTAATCACGCGACATTCAAACACACGGACAGTTAATCACACGACATTCAAACACACGGACAGTTAATCACGCGACATTCAAACACACGAGACATAAATAAAAGGACAAACACTATAATTAACAGTGCACAAAGTTTGTGCACCACAGTGTGCACTGTGCAGTGTCTGTGTCTGCATTGCCTTGACTGGTCATTCAATCTAATTTGAACTTTGTAGCCTACCTTTCCTTGTTATTGTACGAATTTAGTGTACGAGCATCTTTAACAGAATCCGACACTTCGATTGTCACACCGCCGTTGCATGATTATTACGATATGTCTACATGCTCAGATTCTGTTACATTTAAGAAATGGAAGTTGGATGAAGTTTTATATATCTGAAATAGAAGCTGTATGAGTGATAAAACGCTTAAGAAATGGAAGCGGGATGAAGGCTTTATAGATCTTAAATAGAAGCTAGATTAATGTTTTCACAGATCTTAAATATAGGCTGGATGAGTGATAAAACGCTCGAGAAATCGAAGCGTTATCAAAGGTATTTTATATCTTAAATAGAAGCTGGATGAATGATAAACGCTTAAGAAATGGAAGCTGGATGAAGGATCGATATTTTAATGATCTTAAATAGAAGCTGGAGTGATGTTTTCATAGATCAGAAATAGAGGCTGGATGAGTGATGAAACGCTCGAGAAATCGAAGCGGGATCAAGGTATTTTATATCTTAAATCGAAACTGGCTTAATGGTAATTAAACGCTTAAGAAATGGAAGCTGGATGAATGGATCAAGGTATTGATTTCATCCGATATAGGCTTATCCTGTATCTCGTTTTAATAATTATGTCACTGTCTTCATCTATCGTGTTTAAGGTGAGTTTAACACATTGACCGCGGCAATTATTTTCCCCGGGGCGCGGCGGCCCTGTGCGCACGGCAACCAGCAACGCAATTATCGGAAATTCTGATAAGACTGGATTACAAAGACAAATAGCATTTATTATTGATGTTAGTAAATATGAAATGTAAATAACAACAAGGCAAATAAACAGTTACTTCTGAACTTCTCTGTCATACTTTACTTTACAGTAGGCCTAAAACTGTGCATCGAAATGGTAATCCTTGAAACAGGGAACAACGCAAAGCGCAGGCTTAGAAACGCATGTGCTGCAAATGTACCGCGTTTCTTTGCGTATTCCACGCTTATGGCAAACGACGCATCTGGTACATGGTGCCTGTTTGCGTTCAGTGGGAGGAAGTACGTCCATATAGTGCTGCCCTGAGAGCCGTGACAGGTCCGACGCCTTATTATGATGCAATCCTCTTAGCACAACGGAAGCCGCGGCCGGTCGATCTTGCGTATTCATTAGAGAGCTTACGACTGAAGAGCGAAACCATATCTGCCGACGATTCCCTCCACTTCTCTTGTACATCAAGAAGGCATTGCTCATGGCCATGTCGATCGTCTGTAGGACAACCTTCCTGTACCACTTGAGGGTCTTCCGCAGTGGCGAGTAGTAGGAAAGCAGCTGGTCCAGCCGATCTACACCGCACATTCGAACGTTGTAATCGAGCACGCAGTCCGGTTTCTTGATAAGTTCTCCACGTCTGTTCCGTTTGCCACCCTCAAAAATTCTGCCTGCATGAATAGTGGACAACATCATAACGTCTCTCTTATCCTTCCACTTCGAAACCATGATTTCTCGGCTTCTCAGAGCAACGACATCGTTCTTTTTCAACTTCGCTGAGACCACTTTTTCCGGCAAATGCTTCCGATTTTTACGCAGCGTTCCACAGAGGTAGGTCTTCCTGTCCAGAAGCTGTTGCGCAAGTGGAACACTCGTGTAGAAGTTATCAGTATACAGGACATGTCCTCTGTCCAGTATACCGTCCATCAACTTCAGAACAACAGTCTCTGCATGGCCAAATCCTGATATCGCATCCATCTTGCCACAGTATACAAGCATGTTGTATATGTAGCCACTCGGCTCACACAACAAATATAGCTTCACGCCATATTTGTGTCTCTTCCCGGGAATGAACTGTCTGAATGTGAGTCGTCCACGCCACAGTACCATTGACTCGTCAATAGATACGTCACGTTCCATGGTGTAGACAGCTTGGAAGCGTGCAACTAGGAGATCGCAAATATGGCGCAGCTTGAAGAGCCGATCGTTCTCTGGCGACTCTTCATTGTTAGAATAATGCCAAAATTTCAGTAAGATTTCGAATCTATCTCGAGGCATAGTTTGATTGAATATAGGAGTGGCAATATTCGGGTCCGTGCTCCAATAATCCTCAATCTTTGCCTTGTGCACATACCCCATGAGAAAGATGAGTCCCAAAAACCGACCCATTTCTGATGCTGTTGTGGGTTCCCAGTTATGGGCCCTTGCTTTTCGTTTCAAGGCGGTCTTTTGAAGAAACTGGTCCGCAAATCGGTTGGACTCATTCACCATCAACATCAACACATCGTCCGTCAAGAATAACTTGAAAAATTCTATCGGACTCGACTCAGCAGTGAGATTTATAGAACTGTTCAGTCCCGCAGTGTGATGATATTGAAACTCTACATTTGGCGTGTAGTTGCCATCAACAACTTGCCAAACACGAGGTGTAAATGCAGATGTCGATGCCGAGGCATTAGTTTGTTCCGTAGCAGAAGCAGCAGCAACAAAGGACTCGACATCGGAATCTGGGTCATCCGATCTGCCTATGCCTGCCTCGTCAACCGTAGGGAGATCGTATGCCTCTGTAGCATCGCTATCTCCATCACTATCTACGACATCAGCTAGGCCTACAATGTCACTGTCCCTATCACTGTCATTGTCATCAAAATTCTCGTCTTCTGACATATCTATCATCCTCAAAATTTCTTCGGTACTAAACCTCTTACGAGTCGCCATTATCACACTTTCTCGCTAACGCAGACAAGAAGGCAGAAGCCTGTGTCACGTGCTCTAAACACCAGGTATAGCAGCAGCTGTAATAAAAATTTAGGCATGATTATTCACTAGATGGCTATAGAAACCTTAGCAGTAATCTACACGCGGCTACATTTGTTAACAGGGCGCTGAAGATGTCTTTATAATGCTTAAACTAGATTACGTGTTAACACGCTCACCGCGCCTGCTAATAGAAAATCAATTACGTGTTTACACGTAAACCGCGGCCAACGTGTTAAGTACGGCGTGTTTATCTGTCGTGTGTTTATCTGTCGTGTGTTTATCTGTCGTGTGTTTATCTGTCCGTGTGTTTATCTGTCGTGTGTTTATTTGTCCGTGTGTTTATCTGTCGTGTGTTTAAGTGTCTGTGTTTAAGTGTCGCGTGTTTATGTGTCGTGTGTTTAAATGTCGGCACACCAGGCTAGATGATGTCAATGATCTATCAGTGTAAGAAAACTTAAACCACTACAACTGATATGCGCACAGATAAAACAATTTGCCAGGACTTTATTTTAAAAAAACTATAGAAATAAAATGAGTAACTAAGTATATTTTACAGGACTATCGATATGTCAGACAGTTGTCTCTGTTTTCAACGATGTAAGCTTACTACGATATAGTACGGTAACATTCTGCGCTTAGCTACATCGTAAGGAAGTATGCTGTTCGTCGGAAATGTCGCCTTCCTTGTTGTCAAAAATGTCAAAGCTACGGGACCATGGGCGGAGTTTGGTTTCAGTTCGTGGGGGAGGGCTAAAGCCTTCTTGGGAGAGCTAAGCCCGGGAAAATATACCATTTGCATGTTGAAAAAATTAATCTGAGTCTTCTTGGGATGGCTTAGCCCCAACCCCCTAGCCCCTGATAAACTCCGCCCATAATCGGGACTGGCACTACCGATGTACAGGCGGTGAGAATTTATATATCACGAGAGACGCTGTTTATCAGTTAGATGCGGAGTTTGACAAGAGAAATTGCTGTTGACAGCAAGTTGTAGATAGTTATTTATGTCTCCTATAATACATTGCATTCTATTTTATAGCGTTTGAGCAAGGGACCTTGGTTTTGCAACATCATGATTATACTTACATAAGATAAATATCCATTAAAAGAGGTGTTTTAAATGTAAAATGGGAGGAAGACATTTTATCCGTATTGCAATGGCATCTGGCTGTCAGACACATTGACATATTTCACTTATTATTAGCATGCTTGGGACTGGCGACACCTAGAAATTTAATTTTCTGATTTCAGTTATTCTTTGATCCAATATTATCAATATGGACAATCCATTTTCTCAATCTGGGTATTTTCTCCGTCGGGTTTTTCCTACACATCTTCCCATGTTTCACCTCCACCGTATATAATACGATTGCTGAGTGCTGAGTGCTGAGTTTTGAGTGCTGAGTGCTAGATGATCGCCTAGTTGCTTTGAAGCAGTTGCTCCCTGATCTATAGACTCACACCCCTGATATCGCCTTCTACCGTAATATATCGTAACGTGACGATTATCAATCAAAAATTGGAAAGTCGTCGAATGGGTTGTGCATACATAGAAAGCGATTGCTTAAGTCACTGCTGTTTTGTGCATGGACACCATGACGTGCACGTATATAGGTCTATGTCTATTATGCCTGCATGTATGCCTGCAATTTTGTATGTATGTATTATATTGTGCGTTCACAGTATCATCTGTATGTTAATTAATGTGCAAGAAACTATGTGTCTGGTGTGATCAAGTGAGTATTTAAACGACTTCGAAATATCACATGGGTTAACATTCATCAAGTACGGAGGTCGGGAAATCATGGTAAGACAAGTTGTAGTAGTTGCAGTTTAACGTTACTGTGTGGTAACTAATACCGTTAGCGACGACCTCATCCTTTATCCAGGCTTTGGACTGGCACTGGAAGAATGCAACCAGTGGCGGAGTTAAAAACAAGAAAACAAGTAAACAAGAAGACTGGTAAACGAACAGATAACAACCTTGCTTTATTAATAGCCGCGAACTTCAATTTCAGCGCGATTAGATTAGTCTACGGCTCTGCTCACGTTTACAAAGAAATTGCTATGTATATAATAATACTTCTAGTTATGATTTCTGCGGCCTTTATTGAAATTCATGCTTAAATTACAGTGGTGTGCAAATTTAAAGTCTGGAAACACCTAGAAATATCGCGTTTTTTAACTTTCCAACCTCTTACTCTCATATTTTCATATGCCCAATCAAAACTTTTGTGTGTAACATGATGGGGATATATTTTGGCTACTAAATTAGAATCAACTTTTTTATTCTTAGTTGAACCAAATTTTACCAGTTTGTTCGTGGAAGATGCCATGGCAATGGATTTTTGTGTAAATCTTGTATTTTGCGCATTCATTCATTCATTCGAGTATTTATATAGCGCCTCTTCAACAAAACTACTCAAAGGTGCTCCAGACTCCAGGACGGTCAAATAGAACAGTTTTATGTGCTTATGGAATGTGTCAGAGAGTGATCTATGGAACAGGCGCAGCTCAAGTGGGAGGGCATTCCATACCACTGGGCCAACCACAGAAAAACACGACTCTGTGTCAATAAATAAATAAATCAATCAATCAACCAATCGCAATTTATATAGCGCCCCTTCAAGTCGTGAACAGTTTGTGAAATTGAGAATAGCTTAGGACGTGTCGCATAGTCAACCACAGAGAATGAACGCCTCTGCATTATTGCAGAGCGAGTGCAAGGAACCATTAAGTCACCATGGGCAGCAGACGCAGTGCGCGGCGGCCTATGCCTATGTGGAAAGGGGGAGGCAAAGCTCACACAGATAGGTGGGTGCCCATCTTGATAAGCACCGCCACACCAAAGATGCAATCCGAAATGAGATGTGCTGCGGGAAAGGAAGCCAGTGCAAGACCGCACGCATATATAGGGATACATGTTCGTACTTGGTGAACCCTCAATAAATCGTGCGGCAACCTGGTGGACCCTCTCCAAACTCTCAATCCGAACCCACGGGAGACCAGCAAAGAATCCAAGAGTCGCAGTAGTCAAGGAGGCTCAGCACAAACGCATGGACAAGAGAAGCTGCAGCTTTAGAAGCCAGAGAGCGAGCAATGACCCTGAGCAGCCGTAGTTGGTAGCAGCAGCTGCGGCACACCTGATCTATAAAATTATGAGATGCAAGGTTGAGTTCAGAGTCCATGAGCACTCCAAGGTCACGCACCGCCGAAGAAAAAGTCATAGATGGAAATTGAGAAGAGTGAACGCTCAGGTCGAGATTAGCCAGCTGCTGACTTGTGCCCAAACAAAATTAATGGATTTGGGTTTTTTGGCAATGAATTTTTTTGTAAATCTTGTATTTTGTGCTTTCATTCATTCATTCGAGTATTTATATAGCGCTTCTTCAAGAAAACTACTGAAAGGTGCTCCCGACTCCAGTACGGACAAACAGAACAGTTTTTAAGAAACTTATAGAATGTGTCAGAGAGTGATCTAAGGAACAGGCGCAGCTCAAGTGGGAGGGCATTCCATACCACTGGGCCAACCACAGAAAAAAGTACGACTCTGCATGATGGAGGTACGGGCAAACGGGACCAAGAGCACTTCCCTATCAGCCGAGCGTAGGGACCGACCAGTCCGAGTACTTGACACAGACCGACAAAGAACAAGTAGGTAAGTTGGAGCAAGACCTAGCTGGCATTGCCATATCAATGAAGAGATTCTGTATTCGATGCGCTGACGGACAGGGAGCCAATGCAGAACCTTCAGCATGTAGTTTGACCAAATTTGGGCAGTTGACCCACGAGGCACCCCGCAGCGCAAAGAATTCGGTCAAGAGAAGATAACCGACCAGAATGGTAAACCAGCATTAAGGGATAGGCAATAGTCAAGACGAGCTGAGACAAAGGAATGTACAAGCGTAGTTGCAGTGCCAGTTGAGAGAGAGCGAGCGACAGTGCGAAGGTAGCGCAGCTGATCGAAACAGGAGCGACTGAGACGATTAAGGTGAGGTACAAAGTAAGTTCCTAGTCTAGCGCGACGCCAAGGTCACGGACCGAAGTGGAGAAAGTACAAAATAAATTAAGTCAAGATGTTGAACTCAGCAGAGAGGTTAATCAGATTAATCTTAGACAGCTGCTGCCTGGAGCCCAGTCAAATGAATTTGGTTTTAGCAGGGTTTAGGCTACGATTTTATTCCATCCATGCTTTCAAAGCAATCGTTACCTGACCATAGCGCTAATATAGATGCATATACATATACCATACAATGCAACATTCCGTCGTGTAATAATGGTCCCATTGAATAAACAAATACGATCGATTTAAAACACCTTAATAATGCTTCTGAGAAACATTATAAATTCCAAGTCCTTGCAATTACGGATTTGACTAACGGCCACCCCCGTTTGCATGGACTAACGTTTACGTGTAATCGTCAGATAATAAGAAATCAATTGCAAATTAAGAGACCACGATGCACAATGGGCAAACATATTTTTAATTAGTTAATTTACTGACACCATGAATTTAAACTAACCAGCTAAATACATAAATATAATCTCACAGCCTCATTGTGTTCATAGGAGATGAAGACCCCCAACAAACTCGGTCAAAACTTTTAGCATTTTCCTCAAACGCCGTTTGAAAACATTGGTGTGTGTTTATCAAGTTTATGAACGTTTGAGATGCGGTTACGCAAAAGGGAAATTTTACAACATGCACAAACCATAAATAATTGGTATGTTCGTCGCCTTGCAGCCGAAGGGTTGCAGGTTCGAATCGACCCCAAGTCGCCGTGCATACAGACCTTGGGCAGGTCCTTCACTCGCAATTGCTCAGCGCTTCGGCGTGAAACTCCGATTCAGTGTCCGCGCTGTAGTCGGGAGAGCCTCTGAGTAGTGAGCCTGAAAGATCGCTATAACAAGTGCGTTCGTGTGTGTTTGCTCAAGCGTAAACACGCATTTGACACTTGGAGTTAATTATTCAACGATTTTAATTATCTCTGCGGACTTTACAGGCAGAAATCCGCTGATTCTTTAATATTTCGGAATAAAGTGTTGTGTTCATGTGTTATATCTTTTAAGTCCGAAGGAACGCCAGAAAGAAATTGACCTTAAACTTAATAAGATGATCGCTAAACTTCTTTGTGGCTAGAAAGGGGAAAACATTTATTATCTATAGTGTGCGAGAGCGCGCGCTGTAACCGAACCGTCTTGAAAGCGATCGAGTTTCAGAAAGTTGTCACATCATGGACATTGGACAATCATTGCACTGAAGCTGTCTTACTATCCCTTCTCTGTGGCATTTAATCAGCTCCAGATAGGCCAGATTTCATAAAAATATTTCAAACGGAAGAAAAGTTATATCACTTTTAGTGAGGCCACCCTACGTTTTTTGATGATTCAAAAAAGTTAAAAAACGATGGGTGGCCTCACTAAAAGTGGTATAACTTTTGTTGGGTTTGAAATATTTTGATGAAATCTGGCTATCATTTGTAAATATGCATTGTCTTTAATCCTGTAAAATTTCATTTCGATATTCTTACTTCTGACCAAGATACTAGCAAAAAACTAATTTTTGTTGCGGTTCGTTTTTGAATCGTCAAAAAACGAGGGGTGGCCTCGCTAAAAGTGATATAACTTATGTTCTGTTTGAAATATTTTGTTGAAATTTGACCGTTGTATGTAAATATGAATTGCCTTTAAGACTGTAAAGTTTCATTTAAAAATTCTTTTGTTTGGCCAAGATATGGGCTAAAAACCGTAGGGGCTACTTTTTTATGGTCCACCCTGTACATGCATATAACACATAAATACATACATACATATATTGCTCAAGGAGCCATTGTCAGCAGATTGTATGTACAGGTAACCAGGGTTCAAAGAGTTAAGCCCACTGGCGGAGACCTAGGGGGGGACAGGGGGGGACGGTCCCCCCAATGGAGGCGTTGGGGGGGACGGCCCATGCATTTGTCCCCCCCAATGTTTAGGCATTTACACAAACACGTCAGTAGAGTTTTAGAGAAAGAAAACTTTAGCAGATGAAGTTCGAATTTCTAATGATATGAATTCCCGGGCAATCCGGGCTCTAACCAATAGTTATTTAGTCCCACGATGAATAGTTTGCGAACATTATACTGTGTGGATAAGATACCTCTTTTAACATATTACCGGTTATTATAAAAACCTTGCCAACACCTAACGTCACAACTGATATAAAATTTATGGACTCAATCAGGAAAAGAGAAGTTCAAATTACCCGACTTAGGATGTGGCATGTTCTTAATAACACTTGGCTGAAAGTGTTACGTAAAAGCACAACAGAACTGTGTTCTAAATGCCAATTGCCTGAAACAACTGAGCATACGCTGCTTGCGTGTATAACGAATGATATATCAATCTTACTACTTAAAAAATGCGAGGAGAAAAAAGTGGAATGCACAGTTAAAAATCTTTAAAGACGTCAACAGCCTTTGTAGCAATAAGATGTCGTTAAACTTCTGATTAAAAATAATAAATAACGCCACAACGTCATAATCGGGCTTCTGCTACATTCCCCTCAGGTTACCTTCCGGCTCGAATCAACCCCCAGTTGGACATTGGGAATAATATGGAAAGTAAGTAAGTTAGTATGTAAGTACTTTGTTTATTACTCCTATTGAAAACGAACATTGGGACATAGAACATCGTTATTATCACTCGAGTGCCCAAGGTATTTTTTGGTACACGAAGGCCCAAGGGGGGGTCCGCGCGGACCCCAGCGTTTTCATGGTAATATCTTGAGAAGGGATTGTAATATCGTTACAGAATTTAGTTCTATGTATTCCCAGATGAATTTGCAATCGATTGATGTATCTTATACCACAATAACACCACCTGGTGTAAAATAATAGTGTAAAATCTCTTGATACACATTTTATGCTTGCTTGCGTCATTTACCGAAGGAAGTCTATCGTTTTCATGCTAAAATCTTGAGAAGGGATTGGAATATCATAACATAATTTAGTTCTATGTAATCCAAAGTGAATTTTCAGTCGACTGATGTATCTTATATCACAATAGCACCACCTGGTGCAAAATAATAGTGTAAAAATCTCATGATACACAGTATAATGCTTGCTTGCGTCATTTACCGAAGGAATAGCAGCAAATCTTGCGGTACCCTTAGTATACGATGTGGTTGTGGGGTACAGGGTTGGACAATACTCACGCAAAATATACCATTCGATGCCCAAATGGTTGCTCTAGGAATACCTAAAAGCATTTTTGCATATCTATAGCCGTTAAAAAGTTATCCGGAAAAAACGGGCCTGGGGTCCGGTCGGACCCCCCCTTGGGCACTCGAGGGTTAAACATCGGATTAGCAATAGGTAATAAAAACGTACGATTTAAAATCCCAAGTTAAATGTAATATAATTACTAAACTATTATCATCAAACAAGTTAACTATTATTTTTTAAACAGAGAATTCCAATTGGAGATGTCTCTTACACACCTCTTTTAGCTTTACTAAACTATTATCATCAAAAAAATTAACTACTATTTTTTAACAGAGAATTCCAATTGGATGTCTCTTACACACCTCTTTTAACTTTACTAAGCTATTATCATCAAACAAATTAACTTTTTTTAAAACAGAGAATTCCAATTAAAGATGTCTCTTGCACACCTCTTTTAACTTTTCTAAACTCTTATCATCAAACAAGTTAGCTATTATTATTGTTTTAAACTCAGAATTCCAATTGGAGATGTCTCTTACACACATCATTTAACTTTACTAATCTTATATCATCAGACAAGTTAACTATTATTTTTAAACAGAGAATTCCAATTGGAGATGTCTCTTACACACCTCTTTTAACTTTACTGAACTATTATTATAAAACAAATTAACTTTTATTTTTTTAAACAGAGAATTCCAATTGGAGATGTCTCTTACACACCTCTTTTAACTTTGCTAAACTATTATCATCAAACAAGTTAACTATTATTATTGTTTTAAACTGAGAATTCCAATTGGAGATGTCTCTTACACGCATCTTTTAATTTTACTAAACTTTTATCATCAAACTAAGTTATCTATTTTTTTAAACAGAAAATTTCTATTGGAGATGTCTCTTACACACCTCTTTTAACTTTACTAAACTTATATCATCAGACAAGTAAACGATTATTTTTAAACAGAGAATTCCAATTGGAGATGTCTCTTACACACATCTTTTATTTTTACTAATCTTATGTCATCAGACAAGTTAACTATTATTTTTAAACTGAGAATTCCAATTGGAGATGTCTCTTACACACCTCTTTTAACTTTACTGAACTATTATTATCAAACAAATTAACTATTATTATTTTAACAGAGAATTCCAATTGGAGATGTCTCTTACACACCTCTTTTAACTTTACTAAACTTTTATCATCAAACTATGTTAACTATTTTTTAAACAGAAAATTTCTATTGGAGATGTCTCTTACACACCTCTTTTAACGTTGCCAAACAATTATCAATTCAAAGCATTTCGACATTGGCCGGGACACTTTTGAAGTCTTAAACAAAGACTATAAGCACTAAAAAGACGAGGACATTTGTTAATATGACTACCTGAAATGCTACCATTGCAATGGTGAAAATCAAACTTTTTCGAAGTTTGGGGGCATATCTCCCTGCCCAAACCCTCCCCTGCTAGGCGCTTCGTGCCTCGGCGATCGTCATTCGGCCGCTCGTCCGTCCCCCCCAAAGTTCGGACCAGGTCTCCGCCTATGGTTAAACCAACCAAATAACATAGTCAAGGACTCAAAGGTGTCTTAGTGGTGATTTCATTGTTGATCAACATCATGGGCATTGCTCTTGTGCAAGTACAGTCATGTAGCCCCAAATTATTGTGATTCCGTTTTAGCGCGGGCGTGGTCTAGCAAGGTGCGGATTTCGAAGGTGGTTAGTTTAATGGCGGGGTGTAGGTGCGGATGAACCAGGATTTTAAAATGTTATCCGGCAATATAAAGCTCATTTGATAGCAATTATTTGAGATGTGCTTTAGTAAAGTCGTTTTTTGCTACTTTTTGTTGCGTTACGTTAAGGATCATCAACAAACAGTTAATATAGGCACTGACAGTGGTATGACTTTTGTTCTGTTTGGAATTCACTGGTAAAAGTTGTCTATGATACGTAGTTATGAATTACCTATAAGCACGTTAAACGTGATTTTGAAATTCGTATGTTTGGCCAAGACATTGGGAAACACCTGGGGATTACTTTATGGCCCACCCTGTATAAGAATAGGCGGGATTTCTGCTGTACAGACATCATGAGACATGTTAATAAACATAAACACGAAGCCACAGCCCTGTGATACTCGACAAGGCCGAGACTGCACGATCGAACAATCCGTATTGATTGGCCGAAGGCGGCAGAAGAAGAGATGGATGGATATGATCCAGCAGGACATGGCATTTCTTGATCTGAGAAAGGAAGACGCTGGAGACAGAACAACATGGAGACAAAAGATACGAGTGGCTGACACAGCGAGGGATTAATCCTAGCCAGAAGGAAAAGAAGAAGAAGAAGAAGAACATGATAACAACATGACACGGGATATCACTGGACACCATTAGAAGATTTTTAAAAAGGGCAATAAAAAGCAAATTTTACTTGTGACTGAAATGATTCCTACGTTTCTTCATGCAATGTAACCGTTGTGGTGACAAATATTTTACCGCAAAGTCAGATAGAAACAATCACAATGGAATAAGAAGCGAAAAATACACATTCAGATAATAATTACTTGAAATTGTTCGTTTTGACCGAGCCTGCTTTGGGATCACCTCCGAGTTGTTTCCTTGTAGCGCCCGTGTATAACAGGGTTTCCGGCGGTCATTTTAGGATCCGCCATTTGCGCTTTAGGTGACTGATATTTTCATTCATAGAGCGCCTTTTTTTCGGGGGATATTTTTAATATCGATGTTGCAGCGATTGCAGAGTGGGCGGTCACGGTCGCCAGCTAGCGTCGATCGTTGGTAAACTTTCTCACGACCGAGAAAGAGGGAGGGAGTGACGACGGCCGACGCCTCGATTTCTCTCAGGCCGGAGTTGCAGCGAAGGGAGGAGGAGAGTGACGGCTGATCATCATGACCGATACAGTCACACGCACAGGCAAATCCAACGAAAGAGTGACGCCTCATAGGCAACAAATTAGAAAACAACCGCCTCGCAAATAAACTCCAATCATGTAAGGTCACTTCATGTGACTGAGCGAAGAGAAGCCTTGTCGTTATATCCGGGAGAACAGCCGATGCGAAAATGCGCAGAACAGAACTCCAGCAACGACGATTATATTTCCGCTCTGAACAAAATTAATAACGACTCCATGTCGTGAAAGAATCGCCGGCAGAATTCGTATAGTAAATCCAGAAACGCAACGACACGGAAACATATTACAAGCGGGTGCTATATCCTGACCTCACTTGACTAAAACGGTCGACTCGAACACGAAAATTACCATCAGTCCCGATACATCCACTTTCCTTGATATTCTGGCCACGTCTGTCTGTCGACGGCGCGCTTTTCTTTTATAACTGCCTGGTCGGCGTCGCGTACCTACGTACTGAGCATGTACAGAAAGAAACTCATACGCGCCGATGCAGCTGCATATGCGCCAAATGCTCCTTGGAATCACAAATTGTCGGTAGACAATAAAAACCTACAACCTGGATGTACGCGCTCGACTTAGATACCATTTGTCAGGTTCCACAATCACTGACGATTTCTCCAGTCTCTTCTTACTGTTCTGTAGCGCAGCCTAGCCCTAACCTATTCCCTGTATGACGGTATCTAAGGCTAGTGTATAAGTTTCTAAAGTTCTTAACTTGTTCACTTACAACCAAGATCTGTTTCTTGTATTTTCTTCTCCGTTTTAATATTCGCAAATAACACAACAATGCATCAACGACGACAAGCGATTCAATTCTGTGACAGCAACGCAACCTTAATATCTTACTGCTCTCTAAAGTTTTCAACACACACTCCACTGTTCTCTAAAACGTCTTACACTACTAGCACTCCTTCAACAACTTATCTCACTGTCTGGGCGTACACTCTTCCCCCTGCCGCTCTGTCCTTCTCTCTGCCTCTCTCCGTCTGTCTGTCTGTCTGTCTGTCTGTCTGTCTGTTTCTCTCTCTCGCGCTCTCCGGCGACGGTCGGCCGAGCCGCGCCAACTTTCCCGCCAGTCTGCCACCTGCAAGTCTGTCTGTCCGTACGCTTAACAATTAGCTGACCTTGAGCTGGTCTATTCGTACGCTCACCCCTTAGCTGACCACATACACTATACAAAATTAGCTCACATTACCTCCCTCCTTTCTTTTAAAGAGAGCTAATTATCTATAAAAATTAGCGAACGTATCTTAACTAAACAATGCAAATAGTCCATAACATAATACATCATAAAATATCTTACACTACAATCTAGACAGACAATCGGCTACTACATTCAATTTACCTTTCTTATAGTTCAATAGAATGTCAAAATTTTGCAATGATAAAGACCATCTGACTAATTTAGCAGATTTCGACATTGATTCAGTCAAATAAACTAAAGGATTATGGTCTGTAAACACATTGATTTTAGAACCAATAAGAATTTCTTTCAACTTGTTTAAAGCCCAAATGATTGCATAGGCTTCCTTCTCAATCGTCGCCCATCTCCTCTGGGTATCTGTCAGCTTCTGACTGATAAATGAAACGGGACGTTCTATCCCTTCCTCGTCCACCTGAGACAGAACAGCTCCCACAGCAAAATCACTGCTATCACAGTACAAATTAAATGGTTTCCCAACCTCAAACATATATAGAATCACATTTGACAAGACAATCTGTTTAAGGGAATCAAAGGCTTTCTGATGTGCATCAGTCCAAACAATGTTCTCAGGTACTTTCTTGCTGGTTAAGTCTGTCAATGGTTTAGCAATTTCAGCAAAATTACAAATAAACTGTCTGTAAAACCCAAAAAATCCTAAGACTTGCTTCACTTCCTTCCTGGTTTCAGGTTTCTTCAAATTAATTAAACTGTCTATCCTGTCTGGATTCATCATCTTCTTCCCTGATCCTATAAGGTGACCGATGAACTTCACCTCACTCTTACCAAACACACATTTCTTCAAGTTCAATGTTACATTATGCAGTCTTATTTGTTTCAAAAATAACTCCAAATGTCTCAAATGAATGTCCCAATCATTAGAATGCACTGCAATGTCATCAACATAAGGTTCAGTAAAATCATGAATCGGTTGCAAAATCATATTTATCGCTTTTACAAAAGTCCGTCCAGAGTTAATCATTCCGAAAGGAACACGCGTAAATTCATACAGTCCATTATGTGTAACAAACGCAGTCTTCCATTGGTCACTCTTTTTCACAGGACAAGTCCAATATGCGCTGCGACAGTCCATAACAGAAATGAACTTGGATTTTCCGACTTTGCTCAAGACATCGTTGACGATTGGCATAGGATATCTGCAGTTCTCAGTAAAAGAGTTAATGTATCTGTAGTCACAAGCCAATCTCAAGGATCCATCCTTCTTTTTGACAATGACAAGTGGACTTGCCATTCTGCTTGACGATGGTTGGATGATGTTTTCTTTCAGCATCTCTTGTATTTGTTTTTCCACTTCTGCTCGGTATATTAGTGGTATTCGATATGCCATGAATTCCTTTTCTCGAAAGTCTGGTCTCAGCACCACTTCGTGTTCTACTAATGTACATAGTCCAGGTTTATCTGAAAATCTGTCTGCATATCGATTCAGTACATCAAGTAATTGTTTCTGCTGTTCGCTCGTCAGATGTCCAATTTGTTCGTAATCCAATTGGAGTGACTTCTGTTTTGTCTCTGAATAGTCTTCCTTCAGCGGTATTTCTACCACTGATCCAAATTCGTCATCCTCTTCCACGATCAGACCACAAGACAATGTTCTCGTAATGAACTTCCTCATCTTGTTGGCATGAATAATCCGTCGACCGTTTTCGTTCATGTCCACCAGATACGAATATTTGGATCTTCTTTGCAAGACCGTGCATGGACCATGCCATCGCGAGATCAATTTATTGGTTGACGTTGGATACAGCACGATGACGTTTTCTCCTGGTTCGAATTCTTTATCTTTTGCTCTTTTGTTATATTGACTGGCGTATTGTTTTTGCTTTTCTTCAGCACAGCTCTCAGCGAATGTCAAGGCCTTTTCCATGTCTGCTCTTAAATTCTTCAGGTACTTTGCCGGTTGCACTCCAATGTTCGGTGGTAGATTTATCTCTTTGGTCCAGCTTTCTTTAAGAATGGTTAGTGGCCCTCTCGGCAACTTTCCATAGACTAGTAGATACGGTGCCACTCCGGTAGTTGCATTAGGCACTTCTCTCGATGCCCAAACTGTAAATGGAATAATTTTATGCCACTGTCTCGGATTTTCCACAACGACATGTTGAATCATCTTCTTGAACGTTTGATTCCATCTCTCCACCAATCCTGCCGCTTCTGGATGTCCTGGCGAATCGAATCGAGGACAACACCCCATCAGTTTCAGAAATTCTCTTGTTAGACTGGCTGTAAAATTCGTCCCTCTATCACTCGTTATCACTGACGGAACTCCCACATCCATGAACAGCTTCATCAAAGCTTCGCATACAGCCTTAGCAGTCAATGATTTCATCAAGAATATTGTCGGCCATCTTGTACATGAGTCCACGATGCACAGGCAATACTTATGCCCTGCTGCTGACGTCGGTTCGATTGGTCCTACGACGTCCATGGTCATTCTTCTGAACGGCACATCCTCCCTTGGTATTGGTGTAATCGGCACTCGATCCATCACCAAACTTCGTGCTTTCAACTGACACTTCTCACAGGACTTGCAGAATTTCACCACATCTCTACGCATTCTTGGCCACACAAAGGACAACTTGATACGTTCCCTTGTCTTCTCTTCTCCCAAGTGTCCGCCAAATACTGACTCGTGCGCCAATTCCATCACCTGAATTCTTCTTTCCTTCGGCAACACCAACTGATACACCAACTGATCCAACATTTGATGCTTCTTATACATCAAACCATTCACCACACTAAACTCTGATCCTTTGTCTTCAGCTATCCTCCACCACGACTTCAGTGACTCGTCATTCCTCTGTTGCTCTTCAAACTTCTTCGCGTCTGCCAATTGTCTTTCATCACTTGTGTTCTCGGCAAACAAATCTCTCATACTCGTGTCCATTTCACCATCACTCCCAAAATCATCATAATCATCACGCTCACATGCAACCATCTCTTCTTCAATTTCATTGTTCCCGGATGTTACTCCTTCTTCTTCTTCTTGAACGCTTTGTTCATCATCGCTTTCGGTGTCCTCATCTAGCAAACTTTCATTTGACTTTTCCTCTTCTCCTTCTTCCACTTCTCTTCTCCGACTCTGTGCTCTTGTAGTCACATTCGCTTGCAATTCTCCTTGCAATACACTCACTGGTGGAACCTCTTTCAGTTCTGCGATTATCTCTGGATGCAGCAAGAACTTTTCTTTGTTATCTTTGCACAAGACTGCCGGAATGCTGGCACACACCAAGGTTAAATATGGTGCGATATTTACTCCCTTGTCTTTCAGATCTCCTCCTTCGTTATGACAACTCATCCGCACTTCGATTTTCACCAACTTAGCTGGAATGGGTTCTCCAGCCACACATTGCAAATGTACTCTACCAATTTCTTCCACTGTCGCTCCTTTCAACAATTCCTCATTGATTACTGGAATCTCAGTACCAGAGTCAATCAGCGCTTTGACTTGCACAGGCTGACAACTGTCATCATTTCCACGTATCTCTACATTGACATGCTGTAGTAATGACTTCTTTGTACATTGACACTCATCTTTGCTTTCAGTTTCTCGACCAGTATCTTTGATGGGAGCAGAATTTACTATTTCTCTCTGTATAGCAAATTGAGGCGTGCACTTCATTACTGACTTCACTTCCGTTTCGCGGTTGTCTTGTTCTTCCGGCTGATTCGGTGCATTCATTACTTGGATCTGATTTACTCTGAGATTTTCTGCACTTCGAGTAAATCTATTTCTCAGATTTGTCATTCTTGGTGGTACTCGACAATCCTTTATCAGATGTTTGTCTGACTGACAATTATGGCAACGTTTCTTACCAATCCCTCTCTGTTCAGTGCTCTCCCGCCTGTAATTGTACCCTGCATTGTTTTCTCTTTGGCGTCCCATCACTGGAATTCGACTGTACATTTGTCTGTCACCCGTTGCTTCTCTTCTATCTTGACTAAACTGTCTTCCAGGAGCACCATCATTCCTTGCTTCATTACTTCTGGCTTGGTTTCCTGTTTCTTTGTTATTACTATTCCACCTGGGTTGCTTCGAACTATTACCCCATGCTTCATATTTCGGTTTGTCTTGAAACATTAGACCAATTCGATTGTTCACGTGTATGTCTGCGAGTTCTGCAACATTACTAGCTTCGAAGCATTCAGTACCCTCTTTTGCTAGTACGAACTGTAGTGGACCCGGTGGTAGACATTCTTTCAACTTATCCGCCACCAACAGATCAAATAACTTCTCATAGTCTTTGCCCACTCGTCTACTTCTGACATAATAGTTCAACAGATTCTTCAATCTTGCTGTAAACATAGTGTATGTCTCTTCTGCCGTTTTCTTCGCTTCTCCAAATCGTGATCGATATTCTCTCGCTGTCAATTTGAATTCTTTCAGTAAATGTTCTTTCACTATGTCGTAATCGTCTAGATCATCAAAAGACAATCGGTTCAACACCGTTCTCGCTCTTGGCGTCATTAGTGGCAACAGCAATTTGACCCAAAACTGCTTTTCCACCGTAAAAATGTTGAATGCGTTCTCAACTGTCTCAAAATATAATGGCACCTCCATCATATCATACGGCATCTTTGGTAACACGTGTTTCATTGCATCACCTATCTTTTTAATCTTGGACACCATTGTCTCACTTTCTCGAATCCTGTTTCGTTCTGACTCTTCACGGCTTCTTCTTTCGTCTTCATTTCGTTCCCTCAGTCTATTTTGATCTTCTACCCTACGCAGTTCTTCTTGTTCTATCTTTTGCTGCAACAATTCTAACTGCTTTCTGCGTTCCTCCTTTTCTATAGCCATTTCTCGGAGATGAGCTTCCTTCAAAGCGAGTTTCTTTTGTTCCAATTGTACTTGTTCTTCCCTTTCTCTTTCCGCTTTTTCCAAACTTTCTTTCTCCATTTTCAATTCTTCCTGTCGAATCTCTTCGGCTCTTTCCAATTCTACCAAACGCATGGCTTCTTTGTCTTCCTCGCGAGCCTTTTGCTCTTCAATCTGCTGTTTTCGTATTTCTTCATCACTTTTCCTTGCTCTCTCGTATTCTATCATTAGTTCCATCCTTCTTTGTTCTGCTTCGTCACGATCTCTTTTCAGTTGTTCTAACTGAAGCTGGAACTGCTGCTTCTGTATCTCTATCTCTTCTTGCCTCAACCTTTCTGCTTTTTCCACTCTTTCTTTATCTTCTCGTCTCCGTTGCTCCTCTTTCTCTTTATCTTCTCGTCTCCGTTGCTCCTCTTTCTCTTCTCGTCTCCGTTGCTCCTCTTTCTCTTTATCTTCTCGTCTCCGTTGCTCCTCTTTCTCTTCTTGTTTCCGTTCTTTATCCTCTTGTCTCCGCTGCTCCTCTTTCTCTTTATCCTCTCGTCTCCGTTGTTCTTCTTTCTCTTTCTCCTCTTGTCTCCGTTGTTCCTCCCTCATCATCATAAATTGCATCAACGCCTCCATAGACATAGGCTGTGGTTTCTCCTCAACACCACCTATTGCAACTTTCTCTTCAGCTTCCTTTAGCCACACCTCTGCTAGGGCTCTCATCAAATTTTCCCTTGACATCTCTTCGATTTCTTCCACGTCTAGACCGGCTTCGATTAATAATTTTATTATTCGATCAGAAGACATCTTCTTTATACTAGCTTGCTTTTGTTCCGTGAGTTTCTCCATCTTACTTTCTTACTTCAACTGATTTGCGTGAAGAAAATCGAGGAAGTGGCTATGCTTTCTGCAATTGGTTGACTGTAATTTCAATTACTTGTTTATTCAAGGAGCGAGTTTTGTATACCTCTCTCTGGCGTTGTGTTGTCGTAGTGTCGTTCGTATGCCCGTTGTATCTTCTCACCAGTTGTTCGGATGCTCGGACTGCTTCTCCGGTTGTTCAGATGCTCACTCTCCTTCTCCCGTGTGGTCGGCGTCTCGTAAGGCTTCAAAATCCACTGTCCGTAGCTTGGATACGACTATCCCAACGTTCGTTGCTTGACTTCGCAATTCACCGTTCGTAAACCTGGATACAATATCCCGACGTCCGTTGCTTGACTTCGTATTCCACCGTCCGTTGCCTGAACTCGAAATCCCACCGCTGCCACCAAATGTCAGGTTCCACAATCACTGACGATTTCTCCAGTCTCTTCTTACTGTTCTGTAGCGCAGCCTAGCCCTAACCTATTCCCTGTATGACGGTATCTAAGGCTAGTGTATAAGTTTCTAAAGTTCTTAACTTGTTCACTTACAACCAAGATCTGTTTCTTGTATTTTCTTCTCCGTTTTAATATTCGCAAATAACACAACAATGCATCAACGACGACAAGCGATTCAATTCTGTGACAGCAACGCAACCTTAATATCTTACTGCTCTCTAAAGTTTTCAACACACACTCCACTGTTCTCTAAAACGTCTTACACTACTAGCACTCCTTCAACAACTTATCTCACTGTCTGGGCGTACACTCTTCCCCCTGCCGCTCTGTCCTTCTCTCTGCCTCTCTCCGTCTGTCTGTCTGTCTGTCTGTCTGTCTGTTTCTCTCTCTCGCGCTCTCCGGCGACGGTCGGCCGAGCCGCGCCAACTTTCCCGCCAGTCTGCCACCTGCAAGTCTGTCTGTCCGTACGCTTAACAATTAGCTGACCTTGAGCTGGTCTATTCGTACGCTCACCCCTTAGCTGACCACATACACTATACAAAATTAGCTCACACCATTATTTATAAAGTTCCCCCGCTTATTGATAGGCAACCCGGGCACAATCTTGCTCTTAAGTGCTGTAATATGCCGAGCAAATTTCTGTCCAGGGTAGCGGCCTCTGTTGTCATAGACCCTGGTCAAATCGGATCCATCTATGACATAACTGACAACTCTATCAGCTATAGTAGAAGAGGCTCAGTAGATCGCACATTTCATTTCTTGATTTCCATGTTCAGCTGCAGTGTCTCAATCATATTCATCCACAGATAGTATCGTGTCAGTGCCAGTCCCATGTCTTTGAAGAGGAGGAGGGCGACGCTAGTGTTCTTTGTCACAACAGAATGTCGAAAAACTGAACATCCGGCCCTATAGACATCTTGTGTTGCAATTCCTTATCTCGTGTATTTTAAATCAGTGATATGACAACAACAACCATTAGAGTTTCGTTAAACGTTAGAACTAAGCAGCGACCTGTGCAGTAAGTTCCAAGCGTATAGAAAAGTGAATGGCGACACCAAAAAGATTCGTTTCGACACATTGTCTCGAACAAAAAGTTAAAGTTACCTCCTTTTGTGTAAAGTACGAGTTATATTATTTAATGCATGCATCGCATAATTTTATGCCACAAACTAAAACCAATAAATTTAAACGTAGATTATTTATATATTTTATGTGGAATCCGGTAGTTTGAAGAGGAAGCCGCAAGGAAGGGAAGAGATCAAGTCCAGATGCCTCCTGTTAAACGACCCTAGAAATGCGACGGAATCAGGTTCTATCCATCGATCATGGCATCGCGGATTTTGACCTCGCATTTTCATATGGACAACAGCCACGGTCTTCCTCGGTGTATTTTTATGTATAGTTACAGCGGTCATTTTAAAACACCTTTTAAACGTTTATAAATGACGTTATATAAGCGTGGAACGCTCTGTGCTAATATAAATTAAAAGGGTGTCTTTATGCATATTCATCAATTGGAATCCACATATAAAATTTATTAAGTGTGCAAGAAAGTGATATGTACACTGTACAACCAACTCTGAAGCACACCTGACCTATAGACACAGAACAATGCAAAGTGTGAGTCTTTTATCTGATGCGTGACAGTTCTTGGCTCTCGTTCAGTTCCACATCTTGCTATTTTTTTTAGATTTATGCTATTTTAAGTTTATATTTATGATTTGTAGGCTCACTTTGTCTTTATTAATTTTGTTTCCTTCAATGATCGTATCTGTCAGCCTTTCAGTTATCATCATTATTACTTCTTTTATTTCTAAATATTGAAATAAGAATCCTGACTAGTATAAATGATTATGTAAAGAATCATTGACTGAAAAGTTCATGTAATTGACGTAAAATGGCCAACGACACACACACAGCTGGCGGTGGTGGTATTTTTAGTTTAACGTCACTGTGTGACTGGCAGAGTGCGACCAACTAGTTGGTTTAAATTGTCGGATGAATGTCATATTGAAGCAGGTGTTCACTAATAATTTGGGAGTTTTCACCCATCCAATGATAATTATGGACGTAATAGCCTTTTACCTTCGATCTCATTTTATTAAAGGTTTGTTCGTCCTAAGCCCATTATTATAATTGCTTGTAATGACATATAAAGGTGTGCAAAGACAGCGGTCAATCCAATCAACCGCCATCTTTTACAGAGTCCATAAAACCGAGCGCGTACCAACCTATTTACATTTTACCAGACTATTAATAGAAACCCATCACAGGTGATCGTTTTAATCTTGGCATAGCGAGGAGAACCACTGTCTTCTGCCCGAGACCAGTCTTCGACATCGCCTGAACCGTCAGCTCATTATAATGGTCATTTCCGGATAACAGTCCAGAGGATGAATGCAGAAACTACCGAACGAATAAATGAGCGAAGACTTGAAGAACCGATGCCCTGATTAAAGTGCTACCCAGAATGTAGCTACTTCAATCGATAATTATAGGATATTCTTTATCAGGAACAACCAAAGTAATCCAATTAGTCAAACAGTCGGTTAAAAAGGAGCATGAGGAGAGGATAGAAGCTTTCGAGATTAAATATCTACGACAGATCCTGAGAGTAGACTGGGCAGACAAGAAAACACACGTATTGGTATTGAAAGCGTCGGAGTGGAAAGATGTCTGCTAAACTCAATCAAAAGAAGGAAGAAGTCTTACTTCGGTCATCTGTTGAGGAAAGAAGGAAGCTGTCTGGAAATAAAGATTCTACAGGCCACAGTACCCGGGAAAAGAGCAAAGGGAAGACAGATGACGAGCTGGATTGCTAATATACTTGTAAGAGACCGGTTGTAGATGGCTTTCAATCAGATGATGAGACAAACAAAGGATCGAGAAAGATGGAGAAAACTTATCCGTGAAGCGACCAACCCTCGTACGACGATGGCTAATGACAAGACAAATTGTGTGTTTCGAATGTGTCTGATGGCAGCCATAGTCTGCTAAATGTTTAACATCAGAAACACGCGTCTGAAGATTCTTTCGCTGATCTTGATGGAATCTCTTCCTAGTCTGCTCCTACTGTCAGGCAGGTGAATAGGGTCAATGTAGCTCCGATCGTATATGGAAGCGTCGTTTTACTTAGACACCTCTCTTAAGCGTTAGATTTGCTTATATGAAGGACGCAGGAGATCAGAATGCGATTATAGTCCTAATGTGTTCGTCCATGTCGTCCAGTCTTCGCGTTGAACCAAGAAAAAGATGGCGTTAAATTAATTATAATAATCATCATCGTCATCGTCAATGTTATAGTGAAGCAATACTCGGGTCTGTTTCAGCCACTCGTTAAATACTGAAAACTTAAATGTAATAGAATACAATGTCCGTCCTTAAATATTTCACTTTATTCACACACTTTTAAAACTTTATAAAAGTTAAAATAAAAACGATATTACAAGTATTAGTTTAATATTATTGACCAGAATTTAACTTCGACATCAATGTCCAACGGAGATTCGAGAGCCCAGTAATGGCTTGTTGCTATTGAGCTTCTGCTAAGTTTATGAGTGTCCTGGGCATGAGACGATTGAAATCCGCAAAAACCACGACACAAGTGACATAGCGACCCAGATGCTTCAAGATGTCATGATGTGGAGCAGACATGCACAGGTCGGTCAGGACAGACTGGTGGAGAGAGTCGGAGAAGAGAGCGTGGGACACATACGCGCATTGACCCAGTTGTCCTTCATGCCTCTCTCCCATATTCCCTTCAATCAGATAAGGTGGTCCAGCTGCTTCAAGATGTTAATGGTATGGGGCAGACCTGCTGACCGGACCTGTTGAAGCTGGGCAGCATGACGCGAGACAGACTCAGACAGAGAGTGACGTCGGACTCCTACGGGCACTGTGCCTAGGTATACTGATACTGATATAAGTTTATGAATACACTAGCGGAACATTCTTTATACACAATACGTTTTCCTTAAAGAATATTTTAACGTCAATGGACTTTGCGATTGTAAAATGTCGTCACTTTTTACTACTTTGAAACCTTCCGAAAGAGACGCAAGATTCAACACCTGTTTTATAGATTATAATTACGCTATATTAATTCATTAGTTTCGTTAATTCTAAGATATGCCGAGCAAATTTCTGTCCAGGGTAACGGCCTCTGTTGTCATAGACCCTGGTCAAATCGGATCCATCCATCCAATTCTAAGATCCTCCTCTTCGCTTCCGCAGTCTAGTTGTGTGACAGTTCTGGCAAAATAGCTTTGTGAACTTTAAACAACCAATGATCTAAAGTACACTATCGCATTGTATTGAATCCATAGATTTATTTAGCGCCCGTCGCAGAGTAGAATAGCTATTCAGTTGTGATCTCAGTACGAGAAACCCCGGGGAAAATAAATATCTTTAAAGAATGTGATACTTATAAGAAAAATAAGTCATGCGTTGAGTCCTTATTAGTGGAGAAAGACCATTCGAAACAGAGACACCAAACGACCAATGTTGCATGGAAAGAGCAGTTCTAGTTATGGGGGGAAACAGATAAAGACGATCAGGTAAAGACAATCAGCAAAATGCACTGAGTGAGAAGAGAATGCAGACTGGATATCAACCACTGTGTTTATTTTAGCAATAGCAAAGCACAAGGTCTTCAGTCAGGGATCGAGGGTTCCAAATTTCCTGAGGCAGATCGTGAGGGTGGGTAGGGACCCTGGACAAGTTTTACACTCGCATTCATAATAGAGATACATGTAGTTAGTGTCACCTTCCTCCTTAATAAATTCTTGAGACTGACTGGCATTTCCATACGCAGAACAGCGAGGTAGGTTTGCAATTAGCTAAGCATAATTTTATTTACCATTAATTTTTGTTCCTGCATTACCATTATAATGGTTTGACTACACTGTGTGATTACAGAACATAATCGACGTCGCCCTCCTGCTTCCCAACGTTGGGACTGGCGCTGCCAAAGTACGAGCAGATGCGTACTAATCGGCTATTCATTTAATTGTTCCATAATATGCTATAACGACAGTAGTTCCGATCATGATAAGTTCTAGTATTGTGTGTTGTAATTTAAAAGCGAAGTTTATATATTTATAGTATTATTTAAATAAGTTCTGAAGGTGTCAAAGCAAAAATAATGTCAGTCGCAAGAGTTTAAATAAAAACAGGTGAACTTAAAAATTCTTCAAAATAATGTCAGTCGCAAGAGTTTAAATAAAAACGGGTGAACTTCAAACTTCTTCAAGTTTGAAACTTTGCAAGAAGGCTCTTGATGGGAGAAGTGTAAATGGTCAAATAGGCCTACAATTGAATGCAGTCGAAATTATCTGTCAGTTAAAGTAAAGTAGGCTATTGTGTGTAAAATGATTAAAAAAAATTAAAAAATCATCGTGACCTTTAAAGCGGTTCACATAAACTAGAGATATAAAACAGCGACTCGATCTGCATTTTAGTGCAACTTACAAGAGCTGTATTATGCCAAACAATTTTTTTCGAGGGAAAAGGCCTTTGTTGTCATAAAACCTCGTCAAATCTGGATGCATCCATTAGTGTAACTTCATTTACATGTATCAGCCGAGCGGTAAAGATATTCTGTCTGTAGAACCCCAGAAAAACTGATTGATAAGACAGTTCGTTTTTTCATGTACACATTATTTTGTTCATAGATGTTGCAAAACTAGATACACAGTTCACGATCAATTTGAATCTTTTCATGAAGCAAGTGAGTAGAGAACTATGTTTTTAGCGCATAGATCAAATACAGCTTTATAATTGTTCATTATAAAGCGTCACATTTGTCCGTTGACCACAGTTAATGGCTGCACGCCGTCTGTCATCAGACTATAATTCGGTCCACTGTGTTGTGCTGGTATGTGCTAAGTATATATGCGATGCAACGTCAAGTTTGTTTGGTCATGGAAAACGAAAGTTTTCGGAAGTTTGCTCTTTAGGTAATATAATGTAAGGTAATTGGAATCATTTGATGTTCATTGCTGTGAGCACCGCTTATAAATATAGCAGTGACCAATCGGTATCACTTCCAGAGTGAATACCCTGAAGGAAGAAATGTGGTTTGTTGAGAGATAGGAATAGATCTACGAAGAACACGTAAAAAGGACGAGAGGACATTCCAGATGGATAGGGAAATGATGTAAAATGGTGGATTACATGCAAAGATTACCTCATCTGAAGCCTAGCTTACATGATTGCAACTTGCCGGGTGGAGACGTCAACCAGTTGAATCATACTCTAAACAGGTGGGGACATTGTACACAAAATAATGATAGGCTAGACCGCAATTCTTAGACACCCGCTGTTGTTTTTAAAATGACGATATAAAATGCATGAGACAAGACAAACAGTATGATACCTGAAAAACGCCGTGAGGTTAACTATAATTAACATAACAGACAGCCAGCATAATAAGCCCGAATCGCAGGCCCACAAAAAGCTGGAGGGTGCTGCGTGATAACCCCGCAAAAACAATCAAAATCCACTCTGCTCTATGGCAGATGGCCTATAGCATCTTCCCTGCACAATGTATGCTATACAAATCAAGGCATAAAAAACAACAGCCTAGCCTATATAATCCAATAACATTTAATCATTTATTTCTTTCATGAATTCTTTTTTTATCGACCTGTAATTTAAGTTAAACATCTACATTTTGAGGCATTTATAAGACACCTCAACATGATATGTAACTGATCCTATAAACCGAGTTCTCGTTTAATCAATGATCTAAAGTCTATATAACTTCAAACAATACGACACATCAAATTTGGCGTGATATTTCGCGTAACAAACTACAAAACAAAGAAAAAGTTAAAATGAAGATTAAACGGAGTTACATGTATTAGCTCATTAGATGATCTCAAGAAATCATCGTTGATTCAAATCCGCTATTAACGAAATATACAGTGCTATGAACTTTTCTGTCACATCTGCAACTCAGCCGATAAACTCCGCCACTGCTTTCACCATGACAGTGCCAGTCCAAAGCATGGGTAGAGGAGGAGAGAGACGTTAATGATATTATTTTGTTTAAGACGCAGTGTAATTAAACTGATACTACTACATCTGTACCGCAACAAATTCATCAAAATGCCAGATCGAAACTTAGAGAAAGGAGTTTGTCTTCTCTTTATGACACATCTCTAAACAGCGATTTGTTGTTGTTTAGCTTCAACCATCGTCCGCCTCTCCATCTTCTGTTTCAAGCTTAGAACCACTGGCGGAGACCTAGGGGGGGACAGAGGGGGACGGTCCCCCCCAATGGAGGCGTTGGGGGGGACGGCCCATGCATTTGTCCCCCCCCCAATGTTTAAGCGTAAGGGCATTTACACAAACACGTCAGTAGAGTTCTAGAGAAAGAAAACTTTAGCAGATGAAGTTCTTATTTCTAATGATATGAATTCCCGGGAAATCCGGGCTCTAACCAATAGTTATTTAGTCCCACGTTGAATAGTTTGCGAACATTATACTGTGTGGATAAGATACCTCTTTTAACATATTAGCGGTTATTATAAAAACCTTGCCAACACCCAACGTCACAACTGATATAAAATTTATGGACTCCATCAGGAAAAGACAAGTTCAAATTACCCGACTTAGGATGTGCAATGTCCATAATAACACTTGGCTGAAAGTGTAAGGTAAAAGCACAACAGACCTGTGTTCTAAATGCCAATTGCCTGAAACAACTGAGCATACGCTGCTTGCGTGTATAACGAATGATAAAATTATATCAATCTTCCTACTTAAAAAATGCGAGGAGAAAAAAGTGGAATTCACAGTTAAAAATCTTTAAAGACGTCAACAGCCTTTGTAGCAATAAGATGTCGTTAAACTTCTGATTAATAATAATAAATAACGCCACAACGTCATAATCGGGGTTCTGCTACATTCTCTAAAAGTTTTCTTCAGGTTCGAATCAACCTCCAGTTGGACATTGGGAATAATATGGAAAGTAAGTAAGTTAGTATGTAAGTATTTTGTTTATTACTCCTCTGGAAAACTAACAATGGGACATAGAACATCGTTATTATACATCGGATTAGCAAATAAATAATAAAAACGTACGATTTAAAATCCCAAGTAAAATATAATATAATTACTAAACTATTATCATCAAACAAGTTAACTATTATTATTATTTTTTTAAACAGAGAATTCCAATTGGATGTCTCTTACACGCCTCTTTTAACTTACTAAACTACATTATTATCATCGAACAAGTTAACTATTATTTTTTTACAATTGGTCAAGTGACTCAAGTGCCTTGCTCTAAAGTTCTGTAATATGCCGAGCAAATTTCTGTCCAGGGTAACGGCCTCTGTTGTCATGGAACCTGGTCAAATCGGATCCATCCATTTTTTAAACAGAGAATTCCAATTGGATGTCTCTTACACACCTCTTTTAACTTTACTAAACTATTATCATCAAACAAATTAACTATTATTTTTTTAACAGAGAATTACAATTGGCAGTCTCTTACACGCCTCTTTTAACTTACTAAACTATTATCAACAAACAAGTTAACTATTATTTTTTTTACAATTGGTCAAGTGACTCAAGTGCCTTGCTCTAAAGTGCTGTAATATGCCGAGCAAATTTCTGTCCAGGGTAACGACCTCTGTTGTCATGGACCCTGGTCAAATCGGATCCATCCATTTTTTTAACAGATAATTCCAATTGGAGATGTCTCATACACACCTCTTTTAACTTAATAAACTTTTATCATCAAACAAGTTAACTTTTTTTAAAGAGAGAATTCCGATTGGAGATGTCTCTTACACGCATCTTTTAATTTTACTAATCTTATATCATCAGACAAGTAAACTATTATTTTTAAGCAGAGAATTCCAATTGGAGATGCTTCTTACACACCTCTTTTAACTTTACTAAACTATTATCATCAAATAAATTAACTATTATTTTTAACCGAGAATTCCAATTGGAGATGTTTCTTGCACACCTCTTTTAACTTTTATAAACTATTATCATCAAACAAGTTAGCTCTTATTATTGTTTATAACTGAGAATTCCAATTGGAGATGTCTCTTTTACACATCTTTTAATTTTACTAAACGTATATCATCAGACAAGTTAACTATTATTTTTAGACAGAGATATATAATTGGAGATGTTTCTTACACACCTCTTTTAACTTACTAAACTTATATCATCAAACAAATTAACTATTTTTTTACAGAGAATTCCAATTGGAGATGTCTTACACACCTCTTTTAACTTTACTAAAATATTATCATCAAAATAAGTTAACTATTTTTTTTAAACAGAGAATTTCTATTGGAGATGTCTCTTACACACCTCTTTTAACTGTACTAAACAATTATCAATTCACAGCATTTCGACATTGGCAGGACACTTTTGAAGTCTTAAACAAAAACTAAAAGCACTAAAATGACGAGGAAATTTGTTAATATGACTACCTGAAATGCTACCATTGTAGTGCTGAAAATCAAACTTTTTCGAAGTTCGGGGCATATCTCCTTGCCCAAACCCTCCCCTGCGAGGCGCTTCGTGCCTCGACGATCGTCATTCGGCCGCTCGTCCGTCCCCCCCAAAGTTCGGACCAGGTCTCCGCCTATGCTTAGAACTGTCACTGCTATCGCATGAATTGTTATCCTGTGTATTACATGACCCATTAGCGTCCAACACTGGATTAGAAGCGAACGCATTAACACTCGCTTACTCCTACTGCTGCTGCAACCCTTGTACACACTTTGTTACCATCAGACTTGACTACCGCTGCTCTCTCTATGATGGCCTACCAATTTCCCGTCTGAGTTGCCTTGATCGCGTCCTGCGCTCTGCAGCCCGCCTTATTGGTCACAATCATAAATTCAGCCACATCTCCAGCTATATGCGTGACGTTCTCCACTGGCTTCCACTCAAGCAGCGAATTGAGTATAGGATATCTACTCTAGTCTGGCGCTGCATGCTAGGCCTTGCTCCTGCCTATCTTTGTGAACTTTGTAGCCCTACTCTTAGTTCTCACCATTTCCGCTCCCATCGTTCGAATGAACAAAGTCTACTCTCAGTCCATTTTGCTCGAAGTTCCACTATGCAGAACCCTGCTTTCTCGGTGGTAGGACCATCAACATGGAATGGTCTTCATCTGACACTTCGCTCTCTTTCTGAAAATCCTTCTCATGATTTCATCACTCATACTAAGACAGTTTTATTTGGCCGCGTAGAGGTTGGGAGCACCTCTGAGTAGCCCTTTTATGACGCGCTATATAAATGCATTTAATGAATGAATATTATATTGTTTTAAAATATTCCTCATTAGATTGGCGTACGCGTTAGACTTGAACACCTTTTAAACATTTTTAAACAGTACTATAATAGGCTTCGAACGCAACAGCTAGATGCATTTGCTTCTACTTTAAGCTCAGGTCGTCAGCCTTGTAAAACTTGCTCAGAGCCAACAATAATAACTGAGTACAAAATAATCAGAGCGAAAATCCCCATGGAGAAATAAACGTTTTAAAAAACGCCCAGAAACAAGAGTGCTTCCAGATAAGATCTGAATACGAAGTATTGTAGGGAAGCTCTATCTACAGCAAAGGCCCGACAAAAGGATAAGCACGATGCTGGGCTGTAACAGTACGAGACAATGGTACAAGAAGGTCATGTCGGTCTAAAGAGCGGACGTCCATTGGTAGTTGATATAGGCCGCCTAAGAAGACCACTGAGGTAGCGAGTCGCTTGAACCAAGAACATCTTATAGGTGAGAAAGAGAATTTCATATTGAATTCGGTCAGTTAAGGCAAGTCAATGAAAAAAAATCATAAAAGTTGAAATGTGAGAGAAACGAGGAAGGAGGGCAATCAAGCGAGCAGATGCATTGAGCACCGATTGGAGTGGTGCGAGGCGAAGTTTTGGTAGACCAATAAGTAATGAATTGCAATAGTCAATACGAGAACAGATGAAGGCATGAACCATAGAAGAAAAAATCGACAAAGGAACAGACCGACGAATGGCACGTAAACGTCGCAGCTGATAGAAGCTAGACCGAGAAAGATTAGGGATACATGTATGTGTAGAGAAGGAAAGAGTATTGCCTAGAGTAACACCCAGGTTACGAACATGTGTGAACAAGTAAATTGTGGAAAGCGCTCAGCAAGTAAAATGTAATCAATTTGATTTAGTTGTTGACGAGTGCCCATCGGGCTACCCATCACAAAAATATCTTCTCCTTATGAAAAGTTGACATTTTAGGTATCACATTATGAACTTAAATTCACACCGTTCAAAAGGTATGACCGGTAAAGCCGATGCACTATGGGGTGACGAATACCTCGGTAGATATGAACAAAAACAAATATCTTTGAAAGCCCATTAATCATATTTTGTGGAGTTTAATGAGCTTCATATTTATTGTGGATGGAAGTATAAACGTCTCAGACAAACTCAAGATTTCGCTAAGCGCTTAATTCTAGATTCCACTAAAAGGTATGTGTTACGTTCTCACTTGACACCTTAAAATCATTTTAGTAACTTAATATAAAAGCTTAAGTTTCAAACGCTCCTTGAGTGGTGTAATACGCCCAGCAAAATTTCTGTCCAGGGTAACGGCCTCTGTTGTCATAGACACCGATCAAGTCGGATCCATCCAACCACTCCATAAGTCATTCAATTTCCTCCATCGCTTCAAATCCATTAACGCTACTTATTCGCCTTGGAGAAGAAGAAGGTAACGGCGATCTTTGTTATCACATAGTGTCGTGCATTTGATGCTTCTACCGTAATTACGATATGCTGGCTCCGTTATCGAGAATGTGAAGTTATAGAGTAATGTCGTTTTGTGCAGTTGACGTAAGACAACAAGAACACGAAATGACAAGGAATCATTATACAAAGGTTTTTACATGATGTTTATGATGCCATAAAACGTCGTCACGTCGTTTTTTTCAGTCATAAAATTTTGAGGATGTAGTTTTGTTGACCTCAGTGTCCTACGATGCTGACAAACGGTGGAAACAAATTGCACTTTTAACACACCTCCAAAACGTCTTTAATCACCATTAGATAATTAGCGTGCGCTCAAACACGGTAGCTTCAGTAGCTAGACCTTCCTCGCCCTGATATCAAAAAATATCTCTGACAACGAAACACATACGAATATTGAAGTTGCTGACGAAATGGTAATTAACTCTACCCTCAATACACCAGATGAAACAGAATTCACCCTCTGTACAGAAGCGTAGAAAGTTGCCAGCATTCGCAAGAGCTTATGAGATATAGGCCTATGCAATTTCGGATCGATCTGCGGCATCGCTGGCTTCAGCTGTTTTACAAGACTTTCGACTTATTTGAGAAGCTGATTCTTTCAAGATCATCGACGGGAGTAAAGTGAGAAGAGAAAGAGATAGGAAAAGGCAACGACTCCTATTTAATGTGATACCTAACGTTCCTCAAGGTTTATATTTTGACGGTCGGAAAGACAGAACCCTAACACAATCAAAGAAGGGAAAAAAATCCTGCCGAAGGGTAAAGCTGGAAGAACATAGGCCTATACTTTGGTACAACAGCCGGAGTCTCTATATATTGATCACGTAACACCGGAATCTGGTTCAGCAGTAAGACCTAAGCATGAAGCACAGCATTGTCACCCTTCTCGCAGAAAATCACGTGGTTACAGAAACAATCGTCGCTGTCGGATGTGATGGCACCAATGTAAATACTGGTTGTCTGGTAGAACAGGCGGCATCATCATATTCATCAGACTCTTGGAGTTGGAATTCGCAAAGCCTTTGCAGTGGTTTGTCTGCCAGTTGCATTCGAATGAATTACCATTGCGACATCTGCTTGAACGTCTGGATGGTGTTACTTCAAGTCCACGAGCATTTACTGGGCCAGTCGGCAAGTCCATGGCAAACTGTGAACAACTACCAGTTGCTTTGTTTGCGAAAACAGAGGTTGATTTTCCGGAAGATACAGCAAATGATCTTTGCACTGATTCGAAGCATTTGCTTGACATTTGTGAAGAAGCAATAGAGGATAATTGTTCCAATTCTCTGGCCAGACGTAATCCGGGTGCGATGTCGCACTCCAGATGATTAACCATATATAGCTATAATCGAATTCAGCGTCTTTATTGATCTATTGCAAGTGAACTCCCATCAGAAAACATTGGCGACATAATGTCATAAACGTGCATGCTCTGATATGGTTTCACATCAAAATGAAACCCTCATGCAAATACGGTTCAATGCACCTTTGGCGTACGATCTCCAGATCGCGATAACTACCGGATGTCTTTAAGGCTGTTGTTGACCCCGTAATACAACGAAATGGATATTTCGGACATTCTGAAGACATTCTTCTGGGAATGATAGCCTAATTGACACTTGGAAAGATATCCGTGCTCAAGGATTACGCAGAATCCTACGGTCGAGAAAAGAATGTCAACCAGGAAAGAGCTAGTAGACCTATACGACAATTTGTTATTCCAAAACTTAACCCTTTGAACCCTAGCTGCCTGTACATACAATCTGCTGACCCTGGCTCCCTGAGCATGTATGTATGTATTTATGTGTGTATTCATGTATGTGTATGTATGTATGTATGCATGTATGTATGTATGTATGCATATATGTATGTATGTATGTATATATGTATGTAAGTATGTATCAATGTATGCATGCATGTATTCATGTATTCATGTATGTATGTATGTGCGTATGTATGTATGTATGCATGTATGTATGTATGCATATATGTATGTATGTATATATGTATGTAATTATGTATCAATGTATGCATGCATGTATTCATGTATGTATGTATGTGCGTATGTATGTATGCATGTATATAAGTATGAATGTATGTATGTGTGTATGTATGTATGTGTGTATGTATATATATATATATATATATATATATATATATATATATATATATATATATATATATGTATGTACGTATGTGTATGCAAGTGTATATGTATATAATTATGTATGTATAGATATGTGTATGAATATGTATGTATATATATATGTATGTATGTATGTATGTATGTATGTATGGATGTGTGCATGTACGTATGTACGTACGTATGTTTATATGTATGCATGCATGTATATATGTATATATGTATGTATATATGTATGTATGTATGTATGTATGTATGTATGTATGTATGTATGTATGTATGTATGTATGTATGTATGTATGTATGTATGTATGTATGTATGTATGTATGTATGTATGTATGTATGTATGTATGTTTGTATGTATGTATGCATGTATGTATGTATGTATGTATGTATACATGTATTTAATGTATGCATGTATCTAAAAAAAAATTTAAAAAAATAAAAAATTAAAAAAATATTTTTTTTTGAATATATATTTATACGCTCATCCCGCTATTGCGGGAATCCGGGGATTACGATTATAAGGTCATCCTGCAATAGCGGGATCTCGGGTTCAAAGAGTTAACTTCGCTGCAAATGATTACATCGATCTGACTGAATGGCAAACGATAAGAGTCACCGAACCACCAGTCACTTCCACGCTTTCCAAAGCGGACCTTGAAAGTTTCATTGCCAGTGAATGCGCGCCTATTCTGGATTTTCAAAAATTTACATGCCACACACAATCAGTTGCTGCTGCTGTTGTAGGCCTATGACACACAGGTAGACATGGCTTCATCCTCACAAGGCTGAAATCTGCCATCCTTCAATTCAAAATAAGAATTCCGTTCGGAATATGTAGAATAATAACATCTGTTCAAACACACTTTTCTGTCATTATTGACTTAAATTCACAACTTTGGGATTTCTTATTATGTGCTTAATGGTTTCTTGATATCGCTCACATGCAGCCATCTTATTAATTTTATGTTGCCTATTCATTAAAAAGACGAAATTAAATGCTTTGGCACTAATACAATCAGCATTTCACATTTTAAAAATTAATTGAAATATTGATAAATTTCACCCTTTTTTCGTGATTTTTCATATTTTTAAATCCGTTGGGGGCAAATCTTGCCGAAGGAATTTTTAAAAACCATTTGGCATGATTGCTAACGATGTCAAAAGGCAACGAATTACCACTAGGCCTCTGAGTTCTGAGAGTTTTTATTTTTTCACTCCACCCTATTATGCAATCAGCAAGTGTGTGGCGAATACAGCTGGCAGCAAGCTGTCTGTGACAAAACTGTTCATAGATGCTACTCTACGAACAGTGGACTCTTCTGAATCCATGCTAAAACATACATGTAGGCCTACTTGTTCGTTCGGGCTTATCCAGCATGTTCGCTGCTTTGTAAGATGCCATTGTAACGGCATGGCATGGATGTGTAATTGCGCTATATAAATTGTCGTAAATACTATGATTAGTATTATTACTAACTAAGTAAAACTATTGACAATGCTTATTTAAGCAATCTAGTTATGTCACCCTGTCCAATATTGACGCATAAAGCACTGAAAGCGTTACTGGGACCCCAGTTGGTCATATTAAGGAGTAAAATATGTTGGTCGCATGAGGGTTAAAGCTGGATCAAAAACCGCCATGCAGAGAATATGGCCTACATCCATGGTTTGTAGGCATACGTATAACCTAGGCATCGGATATTCACACCGACGACAGAACTTTTGTTATGAAGCTGTCAGGAAAGACACAATATACTATAGAAATATGTTCGTATTTAAAGTTCCAGATCAGCACATTTTAAGGGTGTCTGAGGGTTATGTAAATCAACGTCTTTTTAAATGGTTGTAACACACTCTCCCCATGGATTGACGCGGAGTGCCGTTACATGAGGAGTGAAGTTCGCCGTGTAGAGAGGCGGTATAGGAGGATAGGATATCCTGTGTATCATACTGCATGGATGAAATCCGTCACAGACGCAATCGAGGGAAGGAAGGTAAACCAGAATTATAGCAGTAAAGGCTGAATATTTATTTGGTAGTATGGTATTTGCAAAGCCGATTACTTATAAGATATTATGTCTTGTCTTGTCCTTAACCGTCCTTTTTTGCCCTCTAATGGACTACGAGACTGACGAGGATGATCTGAGCACATATGGATGGATCCGATTTGACCAGGGTCTATGACAACAGAGGCCGTTACCCTGGACAAAAATTTGCTCGGCGTATTACAGCACTTAAGAGCAAGATTTTCGAATCTTTTTTTTACATATAAAACTAGCAAAATTAAATATAGCGCAATGAAAGAACATTAAAAAGGTGTCTTATAATATTATATAGTTTTCTTAATCTCACACTCCAGGTCTAGGGCTAACTAATCAGACTGGTATCCCTCAACTCTATAACCACTGGGTTTAAGGGCACCCCGTCAAAAGGGCGCAGGACAAAAGGGCGCCGACATAAGGGCGCCGACAAAAGGGCGCCCGACAAAAGGGCGCCGACAGAAGAGCGGCGCTCTTAAAAGAAACACTATCGATGAAGAGTCGGCCTAGACGTGATAATATTATGAGCAAAAAAGCAGCTTAACGATGACACGACAAAGAGCAATTACTAATTAATTAGTTCACACATGATGTTTGTTGATACCTAACATGGTCCGAGGACCTGGAAGAGGTGCTAAAATTAAAAAAATCAAGTGCAGAAAGCGATAACATAAGAGGTTGGAAAGTTCGTTATCACGTGATATAAGCTTCATATAAAAGCAAAGGAAGCAGGGCAGCTCTACTACATGTTTGGAATCGTTAAAATGGAGGAGATTGCATCACAGAAAGGGAAGGTCATTGTACTTGTTGGTGGATTCAGATATCGAAGGGACAGAGAAGGCAAAGACGGAATCATGTCATGTCCTAGTTTTAACAACTTTTCAACTTCTCATTGAATTCCTTGTTTAAATTCCTTGTTTATATCTGTCAAATAATTTCTTACCTTCTTCTTAAACATTACAGTCATATAAAACATGTAGTGGTGGACATATTAAAATCATTTATGTCATCCGCGATATCTTTGGCGATATTATTTCTTTTTTCGCCCTTTTGTCGGCGCCCTTTTGTCGGCGCCCTTTTGTCGGCGCCCTTTTGTCGGCGCCCTTTTGTCGTGCGCCCTTTTGACGGGTCACCGGGTTTAAGTAATCCTTATTAGTCAAGTGGGGAAATTCCAAACTAGGCCCAGTGACTATAAAACTTGCGTTAACTAATAAAGTTTTTTGCTTTGATTTTTGTTTGGTTAATTTGTGATATTTGTGATGCTTTGTATAGCCTTAGTCATGTTTAGCGTGCTTGATATTTACGGACCAAAAAAAATTGAGTGATACATGTATATATTATATATATATATATAATTGTGTATATATATATATATTTACCATATATATATATATATATATATATATATATATATATAACATATATATAACTGCCACAGCGCAGTATCGTGCCTTTGCTCTGTTCGATCTTTGATTAGGAATTACTTCTCTGCTAAAACTTGTACTCAGAACCTATTTGGACACACTATGCTGCTCCTGCCCGTTGTCTTAAGACTTTTCTTTTTCCAGGAGTTCTTCGTATTAGGTTGCACTGCGAGAGGCGCTTCACGAGTCTGTACATAGAACAGAACAGAATAGAATTCAGTAGAATAGAGTTGAATAGAATAGAATTATACTGCTAGATTTCAATCGCATTTTCTTTACACCGTATACTTTGTCGGTTAATGGGGCGGAACATAAACTTTTTCGTCATACGCTAAATTTATTGGTATGTGATCACCATTAAGAGAGGTGTTCAAAACCTGCTGCTTTCTGCTTGTCGTAAATTGCCTAGCGACTTCGTGAGGTTGCCAGGCCAGTAAAACAAGAAGCCATCAGTGCCTGATTTTTCAAAATCATATTTTATCTCTTTTAGTTTGTTGTATATACAGAATAAGCATAAGGGAAAATGTTAATTTTATTATTGCTGGCATAATAGGTATTATATGATTTTGAGATTTTTCTGTAAGAGTCCCATTTAACGGCTCTAGGCACGAGAATGCGCCTGAATTAATAATCATTTTGTCACTATCACAATCAAATGAAAGGAGAATCAGTTTATATCAAACTTGATGGATATCATCTGAAAAAACAGTCAAAATTAATTAGTCATAATAAAAAAAAAATTTAAAATGCCATGCATATATAAATTATTATGTCCATCACATGTTGGTATTTTGTGTCGGATAGTTTTAAAACAATTTAGATAGTAAAACTGTCAAAACCTGCAGTTGACTAGCCAATTATATTCGTCAGTTACAATTAAAAAATAATGCAGACAATCATAATAATTCAATCAAATGGGTGGAAGTCAGATAGAGGCGACAGTGGTCGAATATCTGTAAAGTACTCATAATTCCCTTCGTCCTTAATTGGTAGTTCAAAACTGTGAGGACGAGGACGAAGATTATAAGGTCTTTGGACGCTCGGTGCGAATCTTACGATGAAAACTCTCTAGTTTGTATCGATCGTCAGCAGTTCACCGGCCCCACCAGCCAGAGGCAGATTAGAGGAGGTGCGCTGTTGTTCTAGATCAGGCAACGTTGTGGATGGCACTTGATGGCAGTCCGTGAGCTCTTAGGACGCTCAAGGCATAGATGGAGGAAGAGCAAGAGCTCAGGACACGACTGACATGCGACGAAGCCCGCAAGTCTCTGCTAATGGTCACACCGAGAACAACCATGCAGCCAACCCTGTCGATGCCTGGTAGTGGATGAAGAAGGACAGCCTCTTTTGAACGCCAGATCTCAATTGCGGCAAGCTCAGTATCTGTTATCAGAGTTGTTCGCATCGAAGCGGGGAATGATAAGGTAAGTATCATCGGCAAACCTTAAAACTTTGTTCTGCTGATACACTGGCTGGTGTTGGATTGCTGGAAGGAAAGGTGGGATGAAGCCAGGATGTAGGATTCTAACAAACATGAAGTACGCTAGCGACATTGTTTTGCTGGCCAGGTCAGAAACATAATTGCGGGATATGGACAACACCTAGACCAGGCAGGGAAGAAAAGGGGTTTCCTGTTCATTGACGAGACAAGAAGATAATAAAATACGTATTCATATCGTATTTAAAAATTAGTAGAACACCTGCAGCTGCATAGACTGTTTGTTCGCTGTTCAGAGGCGTTTTCGTTATTTGTTGAATTATTAGGGCGGCAATTTTGGCGAAATGTCAAGTGGACTAGATCGTGGCACAAAATGTCCTTTTTTATCGACAAATGAAATAAGTTATTCAGGTGTCCAAAAACAAACATCATGCTAAGAGTTTAACCATAACACTTTATCGTTGAGTTTGTATTACATCGCATAAGATTGTCAACTAACCGAATAATGTTTCAAACGCCAAAGATTCAATGAGCACGTCGTCAAAAGAGTATGAAAGCTTAGTAGAGTGTTTTGCTTTTTGCAGATAAATTTTGTTTGAGTACTGTTTTATAAGACAACGAAGTCCTTCACTCGCAATTGCTCATGCGCTTATCTCCTGTTTAATGTATGCGCTGTAGTTATAGCGTTGCCCTTCTCGCTTAGCCTTAATTATATCACCAAGAGGTGCTTTGTTTGATTGGCTAACGACGTTGTCATAATTATAAGAAAGCATGTTTTTTGTTTTGTTTTCTGAATGGCATGGCCTAAACTAGAGTATGCACATAATGACCATGTAAGTACAGTACGAGCACTTGCTATAGCGCCCATTCAAAATCACTACTCAAAGGCATTCCCAACCACAGCACGGACACTAAATAGGAGTTCAGCGCAAGAGCAATTGCGAGCGAAGGACTTGTTCAAAGTCCCTACCAGGCGAGTTGAGGTGGATTCTAACCTGCCACCCTCCGGCAGCAAGGCAGCGAGCATACACACTACACCACAGCGCCACACTTTTATTCAGCTTTCTATGCGAAGCACCAACAGTTTTGCTCGTGTAGCAAATACTGATTGCTGGTTATTCATGATGACGATGACGAAATTGATAAGATCTTGAAACGGGCCATTTTAGCAGCAATTCTTAGTCATGGCTCCACGATAGCATTGGACATCATTTCTCTGCGTTTCCAACTAATATAGATAATTGTGATCCTCAAAAGCGGTGTCTAGTTGGAACTCTTATTGCGTTCGCCTCTTTCTCCGATGGTATAATTAGTATTGTCTGACGCATGGGCGGAGACTTTGGCGGTGACTTGGGGGGACGGAAAGACGCGAATTTTTTGACGGTCGAGTGGCTGAGTGTCGCCGAAATTTAAAAAAATTTCCATCTTTTGTCGGCCAAAATTTCTGACAACTTTTTTTAAAATTCATCCTGCGAAATCTCGAAACAAATTTATATTTTCGCCGCCAAAAAGTGACCTTTTTTAGTCGTGACGCTCAATGATTGGGGAGGGAGCAATTGCATGGGCCACCCCCCCCCCCCAACACTCCATTGGGGGACCGTCCCCCCTGTCCCTCCCTAGGTCTCCGCCCATGGTATCAGCGCAAAAAATAAACAACCACACGACAATGCTAACACTGTTATTGTTTATTCCGTACCAAATTAACGGAATGACAATGGACCAGCATTATTATTTATTAACCCTCGTAGTATGTTGGGGTCCATATGGACCCATATGGACCCCAAGCGTGTTTTCAATTGAATAAAAATCGGTGATGACATGCACTTAAAAAACTGAAATTTTATGACTTTTCATCATATATGGCGAGTAGTAATTCCTGCAAATAATTAATTTCCACACCACTTGTGGGGCCAGATATGAGACAATTATACACATAGGGGGGTTGGGGTCCATATGTAGGCCTACCCCAATGGTAATAATGCAATTGGATACTGCGCAAAGTTCTATTTTGCAACTTAATTCGTGATATTTTACATTGCAGTGTCGTTGGTTCAATTTATGTCATGTTTTATAAGACTATATTCAGGGCTTAAACTTAAAGTGTGCCTGGACGGTCATGGACGGCGTCCAGGCACTTATTTTAAAATCTGAGCGTTGTCCTGCCGCTCATTGGTCAGCACAGTCTGGAAATGTAAGGGGCGTCCAGGCACTTCTTTTGGAAAGGTAAGAGGCGTCCAAGCACTTATTTTCCCACACTTTAAGCTCCGAATATATTGTTTTATTATTGTCAATTGTATGCATTTGTACGTATTGGTATGCCATGGGAAGACAGGGCTTTCAAAATGTGATGAAATAGCTTGCTGGTCCATTTGGATTATTGCTGCACGTAATGACAACACTCATTACGGCTTATTGAGTCGTTTTCTCTCGCTATAATTATATAAATTCTTGAAATCATTGCTTTGATGACAAGAATGCACGCACTGTAAAAACACACTATAGCACCAATTCATGACGTCTAGAACAAAATGGATTCAAAGACTATATCGGTGGCACTCGGCGCTTTATGCAACACCAAGACGTTACAGTCGATGAGCAGTTGGTTGATTTTAGAGGACGATGCTCATTTCGTCTGTACCGTATATGAAGTCTAGACCTGCCAGGTAGCCTATGGGTTGAAAGTGTGGGTGCCTTGTGACGCATCTACAAGTTATTACTCAATATTCAAGTATAGACTACACTGCCATGGTAAAGTTTGTAATCAACCAGAAAAACAGGGTGACAGAATTATCCGCGATCTAGTTGATGTCATATATCCTTGGCGTATAATGTGACTTCTGACAACTTCTTCACATCAGTCCCTCTAGCTGATAGCTCGACAATTAGGCCTACTGTGGAAGAAATTGATGTTTGTAGGAATAGTAAGGACAATAACATTTTCACCTCATTGTAACATTCAACAAAGCCACAGGAATTGTGATTTTGTGGTTAGAAAGCAAAATAACAATCTCTGTCCGGGTGTGCGGACAATTCGGAGCCGGATAATTCAACATAATTATACATCTGGGTGATGGAGATGGGTATGAACATTTGGCTTAAAAGTGTAATACCATCACCAATTTTGGCAGCTACGAATTGTGCTATCCGAATTGTTCACTATGAATTGTCCAAGTCCAAATTGTCTGCGCCCGAATTTTATCCGACATGACCGTCATCGAAATGGCCGCTACGAATTGTGCCTTCCGAAATGTCCAGATCCGAATTATCCGACACCAAATTGTCCAGCTCCGAATTTCCGCTCCGAATTGCACACTCCAAATTGTCCTGGTTCAAATTGTCCGCGCCAGAATTTTGCTCGAAATGACCTATTCGAAATGCCGAATTGTCCGGTTCCAAATTGTTTGGCTCCGAATTGTCCGCGAGCCCACGGCTGCTTGTGCAATTGTTTCTGCACAACTCTTTATCAAAAAGCAGTTGATATTAACATTGGGGTCCATTTGGACTCCAACACCCTAAGTGTGACTAGCTTAGCGACATACTACGAAGGTTAACTTTTCGATTAGTTCAATCAAGTAGACTACGGGCGAATTCAAGTAAGGGGTCATTGCATAATTACGTAACGCCGAAAATGACCGTTTTCGACCCACCCACCCTGTAACGCTTCGTAACGTTACCCTTGACCCACCCACCCTCCCCAGCGTTACGTAACGATTGTTGCAAAAAATCAGTTGAGATTTAAGTCTATTTTTGGCTTATGGGAGCGCGTAATTAAAGGCCTAATTCATATCTTCATGGTGAGTTTAATATAGCCAAGTATGTGACAATAATTATAGACTATAGGCTTAAAATATAAACAATGTTTTATTGATAGAAACGATAGTCATGCGTGAACTGTAATTTTCTTAAATTAGGCTATACCGCAAGAATAAAAATTGACACAGCTGAAAAGTTTCACGGACTAAATGGCTCATTAACAATAATTAGGCTAATCAGGCAAAATTGATATGAACTAATTATTTGCTTAGTCTGGGCACTTCGATAATTATTAATAGAAAAATATTGCTGAGTTTTGTTGAGCATTAATTTTAAATGTTTGAGATCGTGCCCACTAAGTAAAACATGTTTCAAAGTGGTTCTTCGATGTCAGGAATCCAAGGGCAATTAGGTCTGCCACGTTTCTCCATGGGAAAGCATAGGCGGAGACCTGGGCCGAGAATTTGGGGGGGGGGCGAGAAAAACGGTTGGGGGTCAAATGCATGGGCCGTCCCCCCAACACTTTCATTGGGGGGACTGTCCCCCTGTCCCCCTAGGTCTCCGCCAATGGTTTGGGGTTCGAATCCACCTCACCGCGCAAGGACCTTGGGCAAGTTTTTCACAAAGCAAAGACCATGATAACCATTGCGAAACAGCAAAAATTAGTTGCTTCACTCACAATTGCTCAGCGCTTCGGCGTGAAACTCCAATGCAGTGTCCGCTCTGCAATCGGGAGCGCCTCTGAGTAGGGATAGAGCTTGAAGGGGCGCTTTAACAAGTGCACATACAATCAAACAAACAATACTGTTAGAGCGGACACTGCATCGGAGTTTCATGCCGAAGCGTTGAGCAATTGTGAGTGAAGCAACTAATTTTTGCTGTTTCGCAATGGTTATCATGGTCTTTGCTTTTTGCACATTTTGTCGGTCATAATTATTTAATACTGATTTCATTGGTCATTGTTTTGTTATTTGCGTATTTACTCACAGTCCAAACCATACACTGCAGTAACTGTCACACACTTTGTCAGTTCCTACTAACAGTTAGTCTTTGCTGTCACTTTTTATAATACGGTGTTAGACACCTCTAAATAACTTTTCACAACTCTATAATTATTATAAAAATGAGCTTAACTTTGCCTACATCTTGAACGCTGCTTAATTTAATTGGCTTCACTACATAGAAAAGTGATTCAAGAAAAATTTAAAAAAATATCGGGTCATATTTTCATCGCTCATCCTACTTCCAGTGTCTCTGTAACATAAATTATTATTCATAAACAGCTGTAGGTATAGGGATTCGGGCAAATGCCACCACCATTACATTCGAATATTTAGACATCTTTAAACAGCTTTCCAAACGCACTGCATTCACGTAGCCTTCGTGAAAATATGAAACTCTGTCAATTGTTCTGCCCTTCAACAGAATCAGTCTTTAGCAGATGGATAAATGAGGATGGCGAAGCTATTGATCAATGTTATCACAAATCGTCGTTGTGCTGAAACTACAAATACATCAGCTAAAGACCAGCGCAAATGTTATTCACCTTGTCAGTGTCAAAACAAAGTCTGGCGATGGAAACGCTCTCTTGTCATGCTCTGAAAATAATACTAGTCACTAAGATATATTCACAAAAGTTTAGCGATAGCTCATTCAACTTTGTTGAATAGCATAATAGTACAATTCGACGACGACGACGACAATGATGTTTAAACGACTGTTTAAACTGATGTGGTGAATTTGAATCAAAATACCTACTAAGTCGAAAACATTGAGTGTTCTGATTATGTTTATACTTAGTTACATGTAGGCCTATGCACAATTTTAATGGTATCAATAAAACAGTCTCAGCTATTATGATCATTCGCCGCAATTTATATCTTTGAGCTCTCCAGTGAACGTTGTTTCAACGCTTGATGTTGGGCAGAAATAAATTGGTATTGTTTGAAAAATGCTAACCATTTTATTGTAATTGTATATAAAAGTATAACTGATTTGACTCCAAGTTGCATAACTGCTACTCCAGATGGATGGATCCGATTTGACCAGGGTCTATGACAACAGAGGCCGTTACCCTGGACAGAAATTTGCTCGGCATATTATAGCACTTAAGAGCTGAGTCGAAAAAAATATAAAAAAGTTTTCAATGAGAGAAGGCAACTAATAAGTAAGTGTTCAATGAATTTGTTCAGTCAAAAAGGTGGCAATTTGAGGCAAAGGATGAATGAGGGTACTAAATGGAACAGTTGCATTAAACCGATTATAACAGGAAGACGACGGTTGTCTGAAGCGATTAATAAAGTGTTCAATCCATGGAGTGATAGAGAGACGCACAGACAGGCGAAGACACACACACACATTATATCAATGCATACATCTGAAGGCACTATAATGGAATTGCGATATAAACAAAAACCATGACAATCGAAAGCAACACGAAGACCTAAAAATAAAGATAGTAGACGAAACACTAGAACTAGTTACGAAATTTGTATACTTAGTAGGAGTAAAAACAGAAGATGGTCGTTGCACAGAAGACATCAAAAGGAGATGTGAAGTAGCGTGCGTAGTGTTCGGAGGATTAGACAAAATGTGGAGGACAAAACAGATTTCCATCACAACCAAAACGAAGCTTTACCATACCTTAGTAGAACCTGTGTTATTGTATGGATCAGAATGCTGGACCTTGAGGAAAGAAGATGAAAGGATATTGTTGGTGGTGGGGATGATATGGCTAAGGAGAATCAAGGGCATAAGCAGAAGAGACAAGATCATAAACACAACAACAAGAAATGAACTACGAGCGGAGGAAACAGTGGTGGAAAAGATATAAAAGATAAGACTTTAAGTGGTATGGCCAAGTCGAAAGGTTGGACGACAAAAGATTTCCAATCGCGGCCCTGCATTGACACATTGAAGGAGAAAGGAGAAGAGGGAGACAACGAAAAACATGACTGAACAATATCAAGGATGATTTGATATGCAAAAGCACGAACTTAACCATGGTGGTCGAAACTGTCAGCGACACGACACTGCGGAGAAAATTCGTAAAGATTTCATCAACAGGAAACTGATGGAAGAGAAGAAAGAATAAGAAGAAGAAGAAGACTGAACCTGTTTTAAATGCTTGTAACATTGACCTTCGACATTATTACTTTAGAGCCGCCGCTTAACATCGAGTACTACAACAAGCTTCGAATTCTATATTTATAGCACAATGGTATGTTGTTTTAAGGTGTTCAACAACGACCATTATTTTATAATATCTTAACAACAATACCATGGCGCTGAGTGGTTTTACGTCACAAAAGAGCCCATATTATAAATTTTTCTAATTTAGCACAACCATAATATATAAGAATTTATATAACGCCATTGCTTTAATGACCATTTATTCCAGATATTCGAAATTATTGGAGTAGTCTTTCATTCATGTTGACAGTTTCTGTGTAACGCATATCTTTCGAAACAATAACTGTGACTAGCGATGTATCTCTTCGTTAGGCTTTGGGTCTAGAAACATCAGAAGATTGTTCGTTGAATGCTGTTTATGATAAAACCGAGGAAGTCGTGCTGTCGAGTTTGAATTTCAATGTTGTGACATTGCAGAGCAGTCAGTGTGTATGTTGTGTGTGTGCGCGTGTGTGCGTGTGTGTGAATACTTGTGGTTGTATATAAGGAACTGTTTCTAAGACTAACTGTTACAGTAGTCAACTTGAAAGAACACAACGAAGGTCATTTATTCGAAGTAAACAATTTAATAGAATAGCGGATTGTTTTATTAAACACCTTTTATATACTAACAACGAGGCTATAAATCCGCAAATCAGTTTCTCGAGTTGAAAAGGCAAACACTTTTAAACGATGAGTGATCATTGGTGAATTTAGCAACACCGTGTGATAAAACATATCAATAGCGTCGCCTACCTCCCTTGTCTGGGATTGGGATTGGAATTGTCAGTGTGCTAACAGTGGCTCAGTTCTCATAGCATAGTGATAAAACGCGATTTTTACACAAATTCATTATTATTATTATTAATCCAGAGATAACGATGTCCCAGACTACAAAGGCTGTTGACGACACTGGGTTGTGCATGCTAATTGATTAGATGCAAAAACTTAACTACATCACCCCTCCATCACAAAGGCTTTGAAATGGCACATACACAGTCAGGTGTTAATTCAATATAATAAATAATTATTATTAAACTTGGTGCATGAAATAAAGTTATGGTGATACTGTTGAGAATGCCGTTAAAACAAAAATATTCCATTTAAGACACCATGCGAGTTTGTTTTAGGGTGTCCAATGACATTCCACATCATTCAGTTATTTAAAGACTATGTCATGTACAGAAATGCTGACTAATTAGCGAGTTTACAAATTATCAGTGTCAAAAAGCGTGTTATTAAGGCATATCAATACCCGGAAATTACTTTACTTTGGTCACATCATGCGACAGCAAGCCAGTATTGGTACTGGCTTGTTGTCGCATGATGTGACTATACTATTGAGAGTAGTGTTATGACGGGATTGGTGGAGGGTGTTCGTAGCCGCGGTAGAACTAGAACATGCTGGCTCGATAACATCACGTTGTGGACCGAGTGACACTTGACCAAGAACTCAGTTTCTCATAGCATGCATGTCAACTAGTAACGCGAAGCTGCTATTACGCGACGTGAATTTTAAACACCTTTCTTAATAGATAAGTTTTTTAATATAAGTTTATCCTCTTTCACAATGGAATCTACAGACTGCGTTTGTTACACATAATGGACTGTACGAATTTACACGCGTTCCTTTTGGAATGAATAACTCTGGACGGACTTTTGTAAAGGCGATAAAATATGATTTTGCAACCGATTCATGAATTCACTGAACCGTATGTTGATGACATTGCGGTACATTCTGATGATTGGGACATTCATTTAAGACATTTGGAATTATTTCTGAAACAAATAAGACTGCATAATGTAACGTTCAACTTGAAGAAATGTGTGTTTGGTAAGAGTGAGGTGAAATTCATCGGTCACCTTATAGGATCAGGGAAGAAGATGATGAATCCGGATAGGATTGACAGTTTGATTAATTTGAAAAAACCTGAAATGAAGAAGCAAGTGAAACAGGTCTTAGGATTTTTTGGGTTTTACAGACAATTTATTTGTAATTTTGCTGAAATTGCTAAACCATTGGCAGACTTAACCAGCAAGAAAGTACATGAAAACATTGTTTGGACTGAGACACATCACAAATCCTTTGATTCACTGAAACAGATTGTATTGTCAAATGTGGTTCTATATATGTTTGAGGTTGATAAACCATTTAATTTGTACTGTGATAGCAGTGATTTTGCTGTGGGAGCTGTTCTATCTCACGTGGACAATGAAGGGATAGAACGTCCCGTTTCATTTATCAGTCAGAAGCTGACAGATACCCAGAGGAGATGGGCGACGATTGAGAAGGAAGCCTATGCAATCATTTGGGCTTTAAACAAGTTGAAAGAAATTATTATTGGTTCTAAAATCAATGTGTTCACAGACCATAATCCTTTAGTTTACTTGACTGAATCATTGTCAAAATCTGCTAAGTTAGTCAGATGGTCATTATCATTACAAAATTTTGACATTCTGTTGAACTACAAGAAAGGTAAACTGAATGTAGTAGCTGATTGTTTATCTAGACTGTAGCGTATGATATTTTATGATGTTATATTAAGAATTGTTTGCATTGTTTTAATTAAGCTACGTTCGCTAATTTTTAAAGATAATTAGCTCTCTTTAAAAGAAAGGAAAGCGGTAATGTGAGCTAATTTGTATAACCTTGAATGGTCAGCTAATTGTTGAGCGTACAGGCAGGCCAGCTAGGCGGTTAAATGGCGGGAAAGTTTGCAGCTGTACGGTCGTACGCCTGAGAGCAAGAGCGACAGGGACAGAGAGACGGACAGAGCGGCTGAAGAAGATGTGTACGCTAAGAATGAGATAGGCTTAGGTAGGAGTGCCAGTCGTGTGAAGAAGGCGTGTATAATGAGCGTAGTGAGAGAGAGTTTGATAAGATGGCGAAGTTGTTTTAACGTTGAGTTTGTTTTGATACAGTCATTTGTCGTGTCGTTTATGTTTCCTTGCGATTGATGGATTTTAATAAGAAACAGAAATACGAAGAGAATTGTGTTTGTCTTCCGTAACAAGTTAAAGAACTGTAGATAGGCCTACTTATAACTAGCCATTAGCCACCGAAGTTAAGTGTAAGTTAGAATAGGCTCACACAAACAATACTGCGAAGACCTGCACAACGGAAGCAAACCAGTGGATAGAACAGTGGTAAACGATCTACTGGCAATTAATAGACTAGAAGAAATGTAGGATATACTGAGAGAAGAAGTGGAAGCCTCCATGTGAAGTCTATGAACAAAGAAGGTTCTAGGAGTAGGCAACATCAGGGATGATAATACCAATGCACAAGAAGGTAAAACAGTAAATGTTACAGGAAATATTTACACGAAAATATTCCGTCAGACGGATTTCAGGTAGGCCTAATGTTGTGCTCTGCACGCAAGCAGAAGCTGTTATGTGGTCTGCATTTTATTGCAATTAATGCATGGAAACAGGGCTCGCTGAAATGGGGTCAGTTTTCATTGTAATGTCTGGAAAAACCAGATTGCCCGTGAAATCAATAACGTAAAAATTAAAATCTGGTGTGACAAAGAATAAAGGATAAGATTGAAATCTGATTATTTAAGTATCGGACACCTTCTAAAAATAAATTCAACTTATTATTTAAAGGAATTCACATGCAATTATTTTGATATCTCGATACAAACAGTGCGATCAAACTGCAGCTCGTAGGGTCGAAAATTCAAATCCGCCAAGGCCGTAGCTGGGGGTGTTTTGGGTGTTTGAACACCCCGAAAAATGTAAAAAATAATATAATGCACTTACTAGCACGCAAAGTAAGAACAACAGTGTGCAATGCATTGGCCCTTCAAACAGTCAAAAGATGACGATTTGGGGGGGGGGGAATAAGCATTTTCTTCTAAAGTCGTGATCCTTTTACTGTTTTGGAGGGTCAATGCATTAGAAATAAGATCGTTTTACTCAGTGTTGAACGGTTTTCGGGCGAAAAGTTCTGTGATATAGGTGAACAGAAATTTCGTCAACTAAAAAGGACGCCAGAAATGTTGGCAAAATGTTGGTTAACACCCCTCGAAATCAAATCCTGGCGGATTTCAAGGTCGTAGCCAGGATTTGATTTATTTAATTTGTGGTATTTTCTATAATTATAATTATATATTTTATCACTCTCCTTATTTTATTTATAGCCTATATAATTTGCAATTATTAACTATTTGCATTCGTTTATTTCCAGAGTCAGTTTCCAACATGGAATGATGACGCCGTGTTGCAGAGAACAGATTTCACTACCCCCCCCCCCCCATTATCCATTATTGGTACTGGCTACACACAAAAGAACGGTGGTGCGAATAGTCGACATAAAACTTTTGACTACTGTATGTAGCTGGGCTTTTATAAAGGATATTACAAAAAATGTTAGATGCATACAATAATTTGCGGCAGTTGCAATTTAACGTCACTGTGTGACAACGAAGATCTGATAAAAGAACTTGGGGAAATAAAAAATAAAAATAGAAATCCGTTACTCTTTTCACTCTGCCAATGTCAGTCTCTAATCATATTTGTCGTGAAACAAGCCAAAAAAACATGTGCTCATTCTGGCAGCGCCAGTCTCGGATCAAGAGGAGGGCGCAACTAAACACTATTTTAATAATAAGTAAAAGATTTGCTCGAGATCCCTGCGCTGTTGCACTACTGTAACAGTGAATGTCCATTTCTTGTAACTGTTTTTCGTGTTCCGTCCTTATGACAACAGAGGCCGTTACACTCGACAGAAATTTGATCGGCGTATTACAGCACTTAAGAAGTTAACTTTTTTCCTAATGGACATATTTTTCGCGAGGACAGATTAGATTGCACATCACGTTCATGTAGTATATTATAGTTGTTAATAATCTTCCAAAGGTGTCTAATACGCGAATTATTATTTTATACATTCGATCATTCATTACAACTAATCTAAAGAGAAGATTCTCTGTGTGTCTGCTTGTCTGTCTGCGAATACTTATCTGTCTGTCTCTTTGACCGGGATGCATTTCAACAGGTTTTTTAGCTTTTCACTCCAAACCTTCACCCCTCTGTCGGTCATTGGACACCCGGTGGAAGCGAATCTCTACCACCATGGGGTCAAGGTGGGGAGCGAAAACCATAATTTTCGCTCATTCACCGGCATGCATTTCAATAGTTGTTTTCGTTAGCTTTTCACTGCTGTGTCGGGGTAGAGTGGGGTGGGGTGGGGTAGGGTGAAGTGGGTTGGGGTTTGGTGGGTGGGGTGTATATCATGTATTAATATTGTAATACAATGCAATATTAAGCCGGTTTTTATTTTTAAATTGTTGCTTTACATGTTTTTCAAAGATTTCAATAACACGATGAACATCTTTTTCCCCAGAAAGCGCAAAGATAACGAAAATTGTGATACCTTGCTGCTTTTGAAGGACCATTATTGAATAGAAAAATTGCCACCTGCAAGTTCAACAGTGTTTTTTAGTGGAATTTTGTATCATCATATGACTTCTTTGCAGAATTGTAGCGGCCTTCAGCAGTTGAATCTTCAACTTTAACGCCGTTCTAATAATGCATCAACCAGCGGCGCCCGCAGGATTTTTTTTTTGTACGCACAGAAATTTTCGAAGGAGGGGCGAACAGAAAATTTTTTTCGTTAGGTCGCCGAAAAAACTGATGACCTTTTTTTTTTTTAGTCATCAAGCTAAAATTTTCCCAAAACATACCTTTTCTATCCGCCGAAAAAAACTGATGACCTTTTTTTTTTTTTTAGTCATCAAGCTAAAATTTTCCCAAAAACATACCTTTTCTATCCGCCCAAAAAACTGATGACCTTTTTTTTTTTTTTTTTTAGTCATTAAGCTAACATTTTTCCAAAAACATACCTTTTGGGTCATCGCGCTGTACGCACTTACGTATGTGCGTACATCTGCGGGCGCCGCTGCTGTACGCACTTGCGTAAGTGCGTACGCCTGCGGGCGCCCCTGTATACAGGCCTACATGGTCCATAAAGGTTTGCAAGTTTAAATTTGTCTAGCATATTTATCGAATATAAAATTTTCGAAGAGGAGAAAAACACGAATAAACATAGGCCTATAGTAGACGATTTAATGTGAAATACGAGAAACTCGTAGAGAGTGAAAAATCACCAGAACGGCAATAGTAGGCCTACTGATGTAGGCTATTCACATTGGCCTTACCCTTGCATTCTTCTTTCCATATAAAAATAAATACTTTCTCTGAAAAGCTAAGAAACTGCGAGTGAAGGATATGCCCAAGGTCCATACGCGGCGGTGTAAGGTGAATTCGAACCTGCAACCTTCCGGCTGCAAGGCAACGAACATACCCACTACACCACCGCGCGCCATATGATCATAGAGCAAATAATAAGAACAATTAGTAGAAAATATATGATCTGCCTTACTCGGTTCTCAATATAAGCAGGGCTTATAGTGTGGCTGGACGGTCATGGACGGTGTCTATGCAATTATTTTAAAATCTGAACGCCGTCCAGCCACCACTTATTGGCCAGCACAGCCTGCAAAGGCACTTCTTTTAGAAAGTTAAGGGGCGTCCAGGCACTTATTTTTCCACACTTTAAGCAGTGAATAAAAGATACACACGACCTAACTTTAAATTGAGATTCGTCATAATAAACTCACACAGCACAAAACATATTTAAGATTCAACAATTCAATTGAAGTTCTATCATTGATTCTACACTGACGAACGTGTAACATCGTAGTCGTCTAGTATGACATGATAATTTAACGAAACTCAGGTTTATATAATATCAGGTGCATACATAGGAAAGGTGTCTAGCTTCAATCATTAGCCGTTGTGTTTAATGACGTTTCTGTTAAAATGATACATCACGGAATGTGTGCCATTGCCAGTACTCGAATTAATGGAATTTTTATCAGAACCATTCAATTACCTGTTGCATCCGGTCTGACGAGGAAGCGGAAGCGGAAGTGGAAGAGGAGGATGCGATCGAAACGACGGAGGAGGAGTGAGAGGAGGATGGACCATCACTAATCTGTATTTAACGGACCTCCACATGAAATCATACAAAGATAAGGGCCATTTATATATATATATATATAATAATGTAAATATAATGTCTATAAATTATATTTTATTTTATTTATTTATTTCAGAAATTTATATAGCGCCTCTTTAAGGTAGGCTACTCAGAAGCGCTTCCGGCCCAAACACGGCTAATTAAAACAGTTTTTAGGTTCTTAAGGAACAGAGTAGAACGACCCCTAGGAGTTAAGCGCAGAACAAATGATAAGAACAATTTGCAAAAATTCATCAGTAGTAGGGTAAGGGAGAGTTCTACTTCACCAATTAAAAACCCATTAAAAACCCATTAAAAAGCCATTAGTCACGCTCCAATGACGTCATCGGCCACGCCCCCTATTCATTGGCAGGTCATTAGCCACTGGCACAGCAATTAAGAAGAGGTGATTAAGATCTCGTTAATGATATGCCCTCGGGTAATGACTTTACGACCAGGTGATTAAGATCTAGTTAATGACGCAGGTGTTACGCCCTCGACCAGATGCTTAAGATCTCGTTAATGATATGCCCTCGGGTAATGGTTTTATTACGCGCGATGGAGTGCGATAACAATCTCTAGGGCGCCGCAGCCCAGAAGATATAATTACAGGACGTCCAGTCACCTGGCGCCGATATGTCTGATCAGGTATCGTATACAAAAAGTAGTTCCAGCAGTGACGTTTACAAAGAGAAAGTAGTCCGTCATCTGATCGTTATCGTGTAGGCACACAAGCTAACACTGAGTACTTCGGTGTATTCCTACGCGTGTAGTGTAATAAAACTAAGTGATTCGATCATTCGATGTGGAATCTTCAGCCGACGAATCTTAGCACTCTAGAACTTACTTCTTCATCTTTCAATACATTGGGTGGAATCAACTGGGATACTTAAGCTGTAGGATATGTAATTCATTTGGACTTTAACAATTTGCGAATTAAAGAAACATTCATCGAATTTTTTGGTTGTGATTTAATAAACATGTTTAAAGTGGATCTTCTTGTTTTATTCCTCTTAGTATTTTTCCCCATTGTAGACCTATCTCCAACATCGTTCCATTTCTATTCTCTCTTTCCTGAAAATTTTAAGTGCTAAATCCTGAAGCCCATTATTTTATGATCGAACAAACCCTGCATTCTCCTAAACATTTTGTGCGTAAGAAACGTGGAAATTCAAGATAAATCTTTTTCTAGGTCAATTTTGATATAGGAGTATTCCAACGTTTTAAAGGTGTCTTAGAGCGACCACACTAAGCAATCAGGCAGCCGGCCCGAGATGTTTCACATGGTATGTGCAGCAAATCTGGCAACTGCATTGTTGTGTCCCGTGTGCAGGACCTTGGGATTCGTCCATTGCCGGTGTGTTGCGAGATTCTATCCGGCAGCAAAAACTATCCAAAAACTATCCGAAAATTAAGAAATAAGCCGTTGTAGACATTTTCCGCATTTTGCTTTTTTTGGGGATGAGCCGCATTTGGGGGGGGGGGGGGCTTAGTCTCGCCTAGCCCCCACTGGCGCCGCCACTGACCATCCTATGATGCGACATTCGGAAACGTCGATAAAGTTCAGGAAATGACGGATATGATTAGACACCTTTGAATATTATTTACACATGCTTATAAATACTGGAATTATGTAGTTTTATATAATATATCTTTTTGATAAATGCTGGTCAGTGAGTCGCATTATTTACCTATTCGTTACACCCGAAGGAGGAGAAGAAACGATAACATAACTTTGCAATATTACATTATCGCACAGCAATGACATGATAATTATAATTAGGGCTGTTGTTCGATTAAAAATTTTAATCGAAATTAATCGCGCGATTAATTTTTTTAATCGCAATTAACGGCAAATTAATCGCAATACATTTCCTTCAAATATAATAATTTACTTTTTCTAAGGACCTTGAAGCATAATATTTTAGTGACTGAATGCTTTTTTTCTATTGCAGACATATTCAATTACCTTTGGCTTAGGCCTATTGAATTTCTGCATTTAGTTTATTTTCACAGTTTTGTATGACAGACAGAATTTAAACACTGTTCAAATCAGTCAACTGCTCAAAATCCGTTGATTTTTTGATTTTAGCCACCTTTAACTAAAATGAAATGTGAAAATTAGACAACCGTGTTCTGACTACCAAAAATTATTATTTATTCAGTCAATTGTATAGGCAGACCAGTTATTTACATTGGTCGGTTCAAGAGATAGTAGGTCTACTATTGAATCTCATTATTTTGTCACAATTTTTCACAAGAGGTTGCGGTTCTTGTCAAACCTCGTCTCAGTTGTCCTTCTGTAAACATTCATCATTTGAAACCTGAAATTTATTGGTCATCTCCTGGAGTTCAACCAACGTAGTCTGACTGGGTGAGGAAACAACCTTAGAGGACGATGCGATGCGGCCGATGTAGACAGTTCATCGCTATAGAGTTAAATGCATTTTTTGGTTCGCATGCAATCGATAATTGAGCGACGAATTGCTACGATAATACTGAAATTCTTTTTTGGAATATTTGCCAAAGAATGTCTCACTAGTTTCAAGTATGAGCCTTCCGTTTGAAACGAGTTTTTCTGCCTCTGATTCCATTTTAACCAGATATAATTAACGCGTGCGATTAATGCGTTAAAAATTTTAATCGCAATTTTTTTTAACGCGTTAATCGCCCGCGTTAACGCGATTAAATCAACAGCTCTAATTATAATAAAATAGTAATATCCTTTCTTCAATTAAATGCCTGCAAAACGCACTGCGCTTTACATTTACAAGTTATACAGTAATCTTAATTAAACTTAACTACTAACTGAACAGACAGCTTTGTAATTACACGGCGCCGATGGCAGTCTACAAAACAAATCCGCCCAACGGGGGCTCGAACTCACTACCTCTCGCACTCTTGGCCAGCGTGTTAACCACTACTCTACCGGGCCCCCCCCGTCGGACTTATGACGGTATTTTACATAATCATAAACTCCGACACTAACCAGCGGAGAAGGGCGGAAGAAAATGCCAATCATCTTTGCAACGGCAAAGTGTCGCTAGATACCAACTATAACCAAAGCAACTTCTGGTGTTGCCAGACCTGAGTCTGTAGACAAAGGAGGAGCGCGTCGTATATAATCACCGTCTTGACATGATATCTATCGTCGATCCTTTGAAACTGCCAAAATTTGGCTTATTAGATTCCCTGAAACTGTTGACAGCGATTTAAATTGGCGCTATAGAAATTGCTGGATTAGAATTGAATCAGATATTTGATATAAAATGGATCGAATATGTTTTAATGTATGAGAAGCTAAATAATAAATTCCATCGAATTTGTATGTAACGTCTAACAAAATGACGAATGTCATTAGATACCTTTAAAACATTATCAGACGAGTAATAAAGAAATGAATGTGGCTACTTTGCAATAATATCATTTCTGATGGTGTCTGGCAGACATTCTATAGTCCACTTTATATACAGTACATCAGACGGTGTGTTTTTGTAAATAAGTAATCCTGTCCAAAAATTTTTTTAATGAAATCATCATCAACGAAATCAGTAGTGAAAATGAATTTGATATAATTATTTGTAAATTTCTTCGTGCATTCATCAATGTGTTCATAGCCATCGCCCTCCAACTCCCCGCACTCCACTTGTGATTGGCTTGTAGTAAATGTATGGACAGACGGTTGAATGGATGTGGATGATAGCAACATCTTCAAAGGCGATAAAAGCCGTTGCATCAACAATGAACATAAATGAATTATATTGAACAAAACTCATTGTAGTTTCGATTTATAATCTGTATTAGATATATCACAGAGGCGCTGCATCGACGTACGGTGAATTAATGTGAATTACTGTACATTACTGCGCATTACTGTGCATTTATGTGAATTACTGTGAATTACTGTGCATTAATGTGAATTATTGCAGATAAGTCAACAGAGAGAACTTATTTCTGCACATAATCGCCGCCAAATCGTTGACGTCAGAAGCTGATGACGGAAAAGGCCACTCCACGGAAACCTCACTTGTTGGCTTCTACAGGATATTTTTGTGTCCATTGACAAATCCCAGGTGACCAGGTAACCTTCTTGGCAATGTTATTATTGACTGATGCTATCCCGCGTCAATCCTATATGCCGTTACGCGCTATATTCTTCTTAGCAACCACAATTGATTTGGTATCCAAGGACCCAGTTTCAAACGTTGCAACTAGAGGCGCTGCATGCAGTTGTTCATGAACGCCATTTAACACAGCTTAGATAGAGACTTTTTGTTTTGTCTTTAATAGGTACTGGGTTTCTCATTAATTGCCCATGTGTACTGCGATAATTGGAAAAATTCCAACGAACGTATACTGTCAAATTCAAAGTCACTGGTAGCCGTAAAATCTCGCAAACTCTGGTCAAGTTGATGGCCTCGTTAGACACTTTTTTAATGCGGTTTACGGACTCTATATACGCGACAGAAATATTTAAGATAATGCACCACTGGGCCGCTGCCAATGAATAAAACCTTGTAAGACTGTATAGTGGGAGGTCAATGCCGAGGCGCAACGTCAGGACTGCCATGGGTCAATCCAGATCATTTGCCTGCATTGGTCCCTCCCTATGGAATGGGCTTACTCCATCAGTTCGCTCTGCCATCCTCTCTGGTAGTGTGTCCTCGTCTTTCTCACGTCTAAAAACTTGTCTTTTTTCTCGGAGTTAAACGCACTGGGAGCGCTTCTGAAAGGCTCTTGCTGCGAGAAGCGCTTTATAAATGGTCAGATAAGATAAGATAAGATAGACGTATTTTGATGTTGTTTTCTAGGACACTAAAAATTTGTTTTCATTGTATTGTATATTTTCTGTATTGTCGTCAACGGCCATTGATGTCATAGGATGACGTTAAACTGCTGAATAATAATAACAGTCACGTCACGCTTCGACCTATTCCTCTTTCTCTGAGACGTTTTCATTGTAGATACTTTAAGCAAGGTCTTCACTCAAATAATTATTATTAATGCATAAGCCATCGATTGATACGTTATTTTAATGGCGCTATATAAACGCATTAAAAAATGCTACAAGTGATAAACACCTTTCTGATACGATGAAGTTGTATTGGTGCTGCTCTGTTGATACGCTTTTGAGACGCGATAAAGGCACTCTTTACAGTGATAGTCACAACTAGGAGGGCGACGCTAGAGTGCCGTTAAACTTGAACTACTACTACTACGAAAAGCGCTCTCTCCTTAGACACCGTTCGAATTGAATCGACTAACTTTATATTATTGGGAATTGTGAATTTTAACAGATTTCTACACAGTTTTACTATGTGTAAAGTAGCAGGGTCAGTTTTACGACGATGTGTGGTAATAAAGATCATTAAAAGGTTTTTAATCGATGCATCAAAGAGAAGAACTATTACAATTGTTATTGTCACGCTGATGTCCACCACTGATTCTATCTGTAATTTTGTTGGTTACTATCGATTGCTTGAAAATATGAGATATGACGCATGATTGACGTCAGGATAGTTGGAAAAAATAATATGCTTTGTAAATAGTGTAAATAAGTTTGAGAATGTGGATTGCAAAGGGCGTGAAGAACCGATACACCATCACCTTCCTGTGCACTTGTTATAGCACCCCTTCAAGCTCTCGCTACTCAGAGGCGCTCCCGAATGCAGAGCGGACACTGCATCGGAGTTTCACGCCGAAGCGCTGAGCAATTGTGAGTGAAGAACTTGCCCAAAGTTCTTACGCGGCGAGGTGGATTCGAACGCCTCTGAGTAGAGAGAGCTTGAACGGGCGCTATAACAAGTACGCATACAAAGAAACTAAATTTCGTCCTACTTATTCGTTCGGGTTATATATGTCATGTTTATAAGATTATTTAACACCGTTTCTCAGGTGTGTATGGACATAATGGACATACGAGCCAGGGTTGCCAGATTTCAGAAAAAAATTGTCGCGAGATCTCGAAAAAAAGTCGCGAAAATCGCAAGATTATCACAAAAAAGTCGCGAAAATCGCGAGATTATCGAGCTTGTCTACATGCCTTACAAAACGCTTTGTCCTCTCCGGGGGATCACTTGACACTGGACAGTCATCATGTCGCAAAAAGACCATCAACGATTTAACGGTGCCATGAGTCTTTTCCGGGAGTCTGTTACACATTAACCCTCAGGCTACCAAGCTTTTTTTGTAACACTGACTACCAAGGGGGGGGGTGGTTACCACCCCCCCTGGATTTTGGGTTTGGTTTGAGATATCATAACTTGTAATACACCATTTGATTCAGCATTCATTTCTGCACAAAATGGTATATTTAGGTTTAGAAAATATGAAGGCACCTCGAAACTATGAATTTTTTACCATGGGTACCCGTCGATTCCACAAAATGTATGCTTACGCATAGGGAATATATTAGATTCTGTGTGTTTTATACATGATTTATATATAAAAAGTAGTTTACATATAATAAAGTCCAATATGCAACTATAAAAACTAGTAATAAGTCTGTTTTATGTTAAATCAAAACAAAAAAACATGTTATAGCTGCTGAAAAACGTTTACGCAAACATATCGGTTCGCGTTGCAAAAACACCCAACATTTTTATACATTTTAATTTATTTTGAGCACTTCCGGTCATCAAATTTTAAATTATTTAGTATTATAAAATAGCCCTAATTGCCCTCTACAGAATGGCATAATTTATTTCTATTAAAAAATAAATTATGGATAAGTTATAATAGACAAAACATGACAATTTTATGAAAATAAAACACCTTTATATATATATTAATTTATTTTGAGCACTTCCGGTTGCCAAAAGACAACTCAATGAGCATGGAAATGTAGCCCCACATTCCCTCTATAGAATGGTATAATTTGTGTCTCTTAATATTAAGGGGCGGAAAAGTTACAGACGATATTCTAGGGGGTGGTATCCACCCCTCTGGTACCTTGGGTATATCGGGTGTAACTTTTGAACAGCAGGGGGCATCATCAAAAGTTTTAGCTCAAAATGTGTCCCAATAAACCCTCTACAGCTACCAATTTTTTCAAAATTTTATTCCAGACGGAACGCGAAAAATTTGCGAAAAACCTAGGGGGGGTGGCAACCACCCCCCCTTGGTAGCCCGAGGGTTAAGTATTTTTGCATTCAGTAATGAATTTCATTGCAATTTCTAGTTGCGGCTAAATTGGTTTACAGACCGTAACTGAATCGTACATGTATCTAATGGTTAGGTCTATGTAGGCTATTGCAGTGAATTGGGAGTGATCGAACCTACCTTCACAATCTGAGATTCGTTCCAATTCTTGTTGTATAAATTAACGTATTTCACCCACTTTCCCATAATATAATAATAATATTCGTTTATTATTGACATTAAATCCAAGGACGCAGCCAGGATTTTTTCGGTGGGTGTTTAAAAACTTAAGTTACCGAAAACCTGATGACCTTTTTTTAAGTAATCCGTCCGAAATCTATTTTTTGTCATCAGTCCGAAATTTTAAAAAGGTGTCATTTACCCTTACCAAAAAACTGATGACTTTTTAGTCATACGCCCGAAATCTTCAAGAAAGGTGTTTAATTTCCCTTCACAAAAAACTGATGTGTTTGTATTTGCACTTTAACGTCACTGTGATGTAACAAGGACCATTAGCGACGAAATCTTCAAAAAATGGTGTTCAAATTTCTATCTCAAATAAATGATGACTTTTGTCGTCCATCGAAAATCTTCAAAAAGGTGTTCAATTCCTCTTCTAAAATACTAATGACTTTTTAGACATTCGTCCGAAACCTTCAAAAAAGGTGTTTAATTTTTCTTCTAAAAAACAGATGACTTTTCAGTCATCCGTTCGAAATCTTCAAACAATGGTGTTCAATTTTTCAAATTTTTTGAAAAAAACGGCCAATTAGTTAATTATTTTTGACCATTTTTCATTTCGGTAGGTGTTTTGATTGCTTTATTTCATGCACTTTGCATCATGTGCTCGCAAATGCATTACATTTTTTTCACATTTTCCATTTCGGGAGGTGTTCAAACACCCAAAACACCCCCCCCCCCTTGATCAAATATGACACACCGCAGATCGATTACAGATACAAGTTATACGAAATACGGTCAGCTTCGCACGACACGCAGGTCGGCTACAACAGGTTCGGTAACTTAACACTAATGGCCTAAGTGCTGGAACGCTCCTGATTCGGCCAAGCCAGAAGAGGGGCGATCTTATTTTCAACAGACCCGAGGCAAAGAACACAACGGAAAGCGCCACTGGCAGCTAACAGATAATTCAAATAAATTTATGCCCTGAACGAGGCTTAAACCCGGGTCGCGATAATGACTATACTCAGTTTATCGACAAACGCTCTCTCAACTGAGCTACGGATCCCCCCATAATATGAGTTAGAGAAATATCATCTATAGTACTTTCCAAAATAGGCCAGGTGCCAACGTACCTCGTGCATGAAAGATGAAATTTGACGCCAAATATATCGGCGGCAAATTTCTTGGAACGTAATAGAAACGCGCCAGTCGGAAGATACATGATGAAAACATTGATGTAAAAATTTAGATGCCAAGCAATTTGGTGCTTTCGGTAAATTAGTCCGTGCTCCTTATGGAATTAATGCTTTATTATTAAGTAGACAACGCCAGTGGCGTAACTAGGAACTCGGGGGCCCCTAGACAAAATGTGAATATTGAAATGTATTATCACTAACAGTGGCGTAACTAGGAACTCGGGGGCCCTTTCTGGGGCCTCTACACTCGGGGCCCCTGGACTTTGTCTACCCAGTCTACCCTATTGTTACGCCACTGGACAACGCCACGTAGAACTGGTCACGGTAATTTTAATCTACAGCGGTGATCTTGTGAAATTTCAAAATGTCGCCGTGGCGACCGCGAGACAATTCAAAAGTCGCCCAAAAAGCGCGAGGGCGCGAGGACGAAATTTTCAGTCGCGAGCACTTTCAAAAGTCGCCCAATTCGCGCTTTTCGCGACGACCTGGCAACCCTGATAAGGACCATGGACAAATACTTCACTCTCACTTGCTCAACGCTTCGGCGTGAAATCCCGATTCAGTACTTACAAGGTCAGTATTTGTGGAACATTGCAGGGCTGTTTTTAAGGAATTTTTTGAATTGCACATCCTCTTCTCTCCTTTCTCATCCTCAATGGTAAATTGCTCCCAATTTGAGGAAAATGACCTATTTTTACTAGTTTTAACTGCACGGAACGTGACGGAAGTGCTTCTACAACTGCACGAATCCATTTAGAACTGCACATTTTGTGTAGAACTGCAAGTTAAAAAAAGCCCTGGAACATTGATTCAGAAGGTTCTTCTGATGAAGGCTTAACGTGAGCTTCTATAGATCAGTGGCAGAGCACTGTTCTCGTAAACCAGGGGTCGTGAGTTCAAACCTCATTGGGGAAAACCGTGTTTTGAAGAAACACCCAATTCAACGAAGGTAATAATCAGTTAAACGGATGATCAGACGGAGAGGTGGGTGCTTGGGTGATTGGGTAAACAATTGCGGCCCAAGTAAGCATCATTGAGCATATATCAATTTCAAGTAGTAAATTAAATATTTATAACTTTATAAAATTCTATCAAAAGGTGTCTATGGAACGTTGCGCAGTTGTTATGACCTGTCGCTCATACACGTCACTGAAACTTGAGAAACAAATAGCACTTACACACCTCATTTTACTTGAAACCTCTATTAAAAGTAATTGACAAACGTCTCTTGCAGAAATACCGTATTCAAAATGGATCTTAATAGAACTTGATATCATGTGATAGCGACTTCATATCTTTGGCCTCGCATATGACAGCGGGTGACCGATCCTCACACTTCCTATTTCATCATTCCACAGGTGTAGCGATTTCAAATTACTCCCCAAAACACAACCCCCGTAACTTGGAACCGAGTTCAGATTACCGGGGGGGGGGGGTAGGATGAAACCGGGTTCAAGTTTCCCTCGGGGGTAAAATTGAAATCGGTTTCATCCTACCCACAACGTGTTCAAGTTACCCCTCAAAACATTTATATAATTGCGTCCATTTATATAGTTATTTCATGCATTAAACTCATATAATCAGATAACAAAAAATATTATTCACAGTAATAAGCTATTACTAAATAAAGGTAGAAAATTAGACACAGTTTGCATTTATCTATTTAGTTGCCACGTTGTGCATGATGTATCGGTTGTTACAAATAGCGTGTACGGAAACGTTAATGTTTGTCGTTTTAAAACCACTCTCTGCGTATTTAAAAATCATTTGGATATTTTTAATACATCCAAATTCCATTTCTCAAGCGTTCTATTCAGAAATCCAGCTTTTATTTCAAATGTAAAAGAATATTCATCAGCCTAAATGTACCATATTGTGCACAAATGAATGCTGAATCCATTGGAGTATTACAAGTTATGTTATCTCAAACCAAACCCAAAATCCAGGGGTGGTAACCACCCCTCCTTGGCAATCAGTGTTGCAAAAAAAGTTTGGTACCCTGAGGGTTAAACGTCATCCTTTGACAGCAAAAACGGAGAAAGCCGAGAAAACGAGTAAAGCCATACGTAAACATTTTATATAACCGGATGAAATACGTTTCTAATGGTGTGTAAATCGACTACTCTTACTGGTGAGAGCTGCGTCAACTGTGAATGAAAAACTTGCTTTAAATGTCCCTACACAGGAGGAGAAGCCTATGGAAGGGTTGCCAGGTCGTCGCGAAAAGCGCGAATTGGGCGACTTTTGAATTGCCACGCGGTCGCCACGGCGACTTTTTTGACGACTTTTTAGCCATCAGCGATTTCGGCGAGCGAAAAATAGGGAAAACTGGAAAATTCACGTAAAAATAGCATTTTTGCGAAGCAGACAACCAGCAAAAAATTCTGACGACCTTTTTTTAGTCGTCATAAATTTTCGAGGCGGAAAATAGAAAAGCTCGACGGTCTCGCGATTTTCGCGACTTTTTTTCAAAATCTCGCGACAAAGTTTTGCCGAAATCTGGCAATCCTGGCCTATGGACATAGTAAGGTCGATGTAAGAAGTTGCAGCAGCATAGATATGAAATAGTGTCATTATACACCTCGAAAACTTTGTTGGATGACACTTGAAATATAAAATATACAAATTAAAATCCAAATCCTTGATAAACCGTCTCGTTAGAAATCGCTACATTCCAGAGGATAACCCAACATTGGAACAACTGTGTGAAAAGGTAGGAACCCCGTCCGTTTCTCCATGGGTTGAAAGAAGAATAGGCCTACTTGTCCGACAGTCACAGACATGCAGACTTTCAAATTCTGTGCTGCATACATGCATGTACATGTAGGTCAAACATAGTGCTACAATATCAGTAATTCTAAGTTCAACAATTTATATGAATATTTATTTCATATAACGCTTTCCTGCAGCTCATCTCATTCAGGATTGCATCTTTGGTGTGGCAATGCTTATCAGGCTGGGCACACTCTTATCTGTGTAAGCTTTGCCTCCCTCTTTCCACTTGCATAGGCTACCGCGCACTTCGCTCTGCTGTCCGAACAAGTCGCAGCAGTTAGAGGCTCTGCATCGGCCAGTGATAAATCGTCCTAGAACCAACTCGACACCTTTAAAAGTGTTGCTGCAAATACAATTTATATTCCAATTTATATTTTTTTCTGCCACTAGCCAGTGCCAGTCCCAAGCCTGGATAAAGGATGAGGGCGTCGCTAGGGGTCTTTGTTACCACACAGTGACGGTAAACTGCAAATGCCACCACCGATTTTGTTCGAGCTTTAAAGTTAGATTAGGAAATGCAAACGTTTTGGGCTCATTGTAAAGATGAATCAGCTTGAAGCTACGGCCTTTGTAAATACTTATAACTGACATGTTTCATTATTCACCTTTTAAACCATTTCTTCGTGCCTGTAAATATCGATACTACTTTTTCTATGTTACCGTCGTATCATATCAGAAGTTTTAAATTTTAAGTAACATTGTGCATTTTGGAACTACAGCAAAAAAAGCATATTTTGAAATCAGGAAGATATTATAAAAAAATTGCAGATATGGCACTAGGTGAAAGAATGGGACAAACTTTCCAGTTTTTCTCTTCTGTTTTCTCCCATTATATGAATTCCATGATCAATAAACAAGTATTTCACGATTCGTGTCAAAATACAAGTAGAATGAGATTCTAAAAGTGCAAAACAATCCTTCTGAAAGTCATGATGGCGCCCAAAATGGCATTCAGTTTCCAAGGTCGCCTGAACACAGCTCGTAACAAACTTAATTTTTTAGGAAAGGAGTAGGGTTTTCAGGATGGGTGTAGGAAAATTGGCTGAGTAATATACCAAACTGTCGAGCAATCTTTTCGGAAGGTTCTTCTGAAAACCAACGTATCGTTCAAAATGAGCGTCATTTTCCACTATTGTCATACATCTTAAATCAACGCTTTTCAAATTACATGTAATCTCTACGACGCACTTATCTGCACTGCAAACCGATATTTAAAGTAACCCTTTTAAAGGTAATAAATCTTGCTATAAAGACTTTTCAATGCAGTGTGCAAATTATTAGTTATGAATTGACTTTAAATTTGGCAACTTGTAAAAAGCACAGACGAAAGTTTAACAAAGTTGATCAAGCCACCCGGATCGTATTTGTCAACGGATTATATTTCGCACGTAAGTCATGCGAAATTGTACCGGAGAAAAAGAGCCGCAAATTCATTCACTCATAATGAAGATTTATGTTCATTCATTCATCATTAATATTTAAACAGCGCCCGTTTAAAATTACTGCTCAATAGCGCTTTCGATCCAAACTCTGCTGTTTTAAGGCTGCGATAAAATGCATCTGAGCAAACCCAAGGCATAAGGCGAATAGGCAATGGAATCTCATCCCATTACATGCGACCAATAGCAGAGAAAACCCGGTGCTGACTGAGAGCAGTTTTGGGTAATAAGGAGTTCATCGTGAGTGGATGAACGTAGAGCAAAACGTTCCTGTACAACCAAAATATAAAAAACAGAGTTCTTGCAAATATACAAGAACAACACCTTAGACTAAGAGGCTTCGCGGAACCAAGGCAGAGACCCGGTATATAATTCGCTGTGGAATAGGGGACCAACGCAGAACACCCGCATAAAATTAATACTATTGGTTACATCTACGATCGGAGCTGCACTGACCTTACGTTAATCATATCCGAACGACTGACTGTCACACAGGTTAGGAAGAGATTCTCTCAACACTAGCGAAATTCTCGTTGTACGCAAGAGATCTTTTCATAATTATTATATAAAGCTACACCTGAACAGCGCCACTTACATACCTTCAAAAGGAATTGAAGATCCAACAATATCATCATCATCATCGTCAACATCATCGTCATCGTCATCGTCATCGTCATCGTCATCGTCGTCGTCGTCGTCGTCGTCGTCGTCGTCGTCGTCATCATCATCATCATCATCATCATCATCGCGGTACATGGGCTCGTTATGCTTGATGAACGAGGATGTATGTATGTATGTATGTATGTATGTATGTATGTATGTATGTATGTATGTATGTATGTATGTATGTATGTATGTATGTATGTATGTATGTATGTATGTATGTATGTATGTATGTATGTATGTATGTATGTATGTATGTATGTATGTATGTATGTATGTATGTATGTATGTATGTATGTATGTATGTATGTATGTATGTATGTATGTATGTATGTATGTATGTATGTATGTATGTATGTATGTATGTATGTATGTATGTATGTATGTATGTATGTATGTATGTATGTATGTATGTATGTATGTATGTATGTATGTATGTATGTATGTATGTATGTATGTATGTATGTATGTATGTATGTATGTATGTATGTATGTATGTATGTATGTATGTATGTATGTATGTATGTATGTATGTATGTATGTATGCATGTGCACTTGCTATAGCGCCCCTTCAAGCTCTCTCTCTACTCAGAGGCGCTCCCGACTGCAGAGCGGACAGTGCATCGAAGAGCTGAGCAATTGCGAGTGAAGGACTTGCCCAAGGTCCCCACGCGACGACGTGAGGTGGATTCGAACCTCGAACCATCCGGCACCCCACATTCCAGGATGAGTAAGGATGTGCCATGGAGGAGGAGGAGGAAGAGGAAGAGGAGGAGGAGGAGGAAGTGGTGGACACACTGGGGTTCAATGGTATGAGTCGCCATGTAGAGTGCAACACCTGACTCTCACGAATACAATTAGAAACAATTGTTTCCTAAGCTGTATCTGGTGGTGAAAGATTTAAGAGTTCAATCGACACCTTTTATAGCGTTTAATTCGTTACTAAATAATTGGAGAAGACATTATAAGCCATGTTGGTTGGTACTTAAGACATAAGATTGCGCCTCTGAGCAAATAACTTGAAGATACGCTATATAATTTTGATTGACTGATTTATTTGCGGTGTTGCGTAATTATGCAATAACCACATATGCATCTGTTTATCACGCTCAGAAAGCGGCTATTCGTAAGCACCTTTAAATAGTAATTTACATGTTCTATATCTTTCAATTTTAATCAAATATATCCATTGGTTTTAAATTTTTAATCCCTCGTTTGAAATTATTCATGAACAGAGTGCAATGGCCTCGTGACTCTATTAACATTGATCCTATACCGCTGCCAGTTTCACTATGGCAGTGCTAGTCTTGACCAAGGAGGATGGCGGTAATAGCATTGTTATCAGTCACGCAGAGTAGCCAAACTGAAACTTTTTACTGTCGATTGCACCTCAGAGATCGAGGATTTGACGATTTTTAATAATAGAAAACCAGGGATGACAATGAAGCATTATAGGAAGCTTCACAGAACGTTGCCATTCATTAATTTTAAACTGTTTCAAATCAAATATCACGCGGATGTAATGAGTTTGACCTCAACGGCTTTAAAATTCTGCAAGTCAAATGCAATCATCTCTTTGTGGGTTTTGCATAGATTGATTTGAAATAATTTCGTGCTGTAATATGCCAAACAAATTTCTGTCGAGGGCTACGGCCTCTGTTTTCACATGCCCTCGTCAAATCTAGATCAATCCATCCAGTACGTTAACTGCAATACCCACTTAATTATGGAGGGCGATTGTTTTCAATTATGATCCGCAATTATGATACTCAACAGAGAAGAAACAGATGAATACCAGAAAACCAACAAAATATCCTTATTTCAAGCACTAGATAAACGCACTTTAAAGGTGTCTGTTATTTGCTCCAACTGAACCTCGACATATCTGGATCCATCTAGAGTTGAACTAAAAGTCATGGGAAACCAACTCAATCACTGCACCGAAATGTCCAATAATCAAGTCTCACGTCTCACGATAAAGAATTTTCCAAAAACTGACTGAAACTCGGAATTTTATGATTGCTTCTGGCTTCTGAATCAAAAGTATATATATATATATATATATATATATATATATATATATATATATATACACACCTAAATTATATTTCCACACATCTCTTTACAAAAGATCTCATTATTGTTTTAATAAATACTCATAGAATCAGAATACCATCAAAACTCCGCCACAGGATGCACTCTGCAAGTGACACAGTAGTGGAGTGGATGATTAATTTCAATTTAGTATAATAAGTGGGCACGATGTTCGGATAGCAATTGTTCAAGTTATATCCATTCAATTCATTTGCATTCCTACTGAGACCCACAAAGTATAATTATGATGATGTAGTATAATTACCAATACCATTAAAACTGTCTTGACGCAGCAGTGTGATATAGACGACTGATTACCTAGGAGGATGTCAAACGAATGAAGCGTTCGAGATGTGGATATGGAAAATGATGGAAAGGGTCAGCTGGACAGAGCATAAATCAAACGAAGAAGTATTGAAAAAGGTGGAAGGGGAAAGATCCTTGATGAATACAATTAGAACAAGGCAGAAGAACTGGATGGGACATATACTGAGAGGCAACTCCTTGCAAAGAGACAGAGTGGAGGGCAAAATGGAGGGGAAGAGGGGAAGAGGAAGACCGAGGGAAAAGTGCTTGGACAGGATGATGGAGGATGGATACGGAAAACTCAAAGAAAAAGCACAACACCGAGAAGAGTGGCGTCGTTGGGCATCTGGACCTGCCAAGAGGCAGCAAACCTAAAGAAGATGATAATTACCAATACCATTGAAAAATGTATTGATGCAACAGTGTGACATCGACGAAATCGTCGTCGTCCTCCTCCAAATCCTCTGTCTTGGGACGAGCATTCCCAGAGTATACGAGAAGTGCCGAAATAAACAGGTAGATAATTAATTGTTTAATGTTTATTAATAGCGACTGCAGTTCCTGCAATACCAATAATCCCTGTTTAGTCTCATCACTTAAAAAATCAAGGTTTCTAAATTTATAAAAGTATATAAATCATATTAAAGGTGTTTAAGGAAATGTGTCGGTAGCACAAGTTTAGATACAAGCGAGTGAGCTGTAAGCTTTTTCAACATTGCAAGAAAACCAATAGGTTTGCCTTTCCTGATCTAACATTTTATCTTCTCTAAGAAGTTCTGTGGCGCCACTGTTTAATTGCGACTTTCTTTGTATACGATAATTTGTGATGGTTGATCTTTCCGTTAAACGACGTCATGCCAAAGAGAAGATTACAATTGTCGTTGATCTCCTCCACCGACATCCGCTGCTAGCCTGCTATCAAAGTAGTTGCCAGTCACTCAGTGTGGCTCAGTCCCTGCTGTGACGATAGAACCGCTACTTCGGTGTAGCGCCGGTCTCGCTTCAAAACCCCTGCACTCAGGAAAGAAGCAAGAGCGAGGCGGGATTTTAGTCTTCCTTCAACATGTCTGTATATATTCTGACGGATAAACTGTATAGCAATGTATCTCTCTCCCTCTTCTTCATCTCTTTCCGTCGCTTTTTTCCCTCGCATCATCCCCTTCCTTCCCCATTTCTTCCCTCACTTCATCAATCCGACCCTGTCTTTTTTGCGATGTGTTATTTTCCATTTTGAAATAATATTTCATTCAAAATATTCTGTCCAAAGTTCAGCATTTAAGCGACGTCAGTGAAATCAAACAACAGCAAAAATACTCTGAATATTTAAAATCCTAATATTATTTTGTCTTCTGTAAGCTGCGTTTCCTGGAAGTCCGTTAAACTATTTTCTTGCTAAGTTACTTATTTAAATTTTTCACACCTTTAAATTAATGTCAACCTGGTGCATATATATTGAACAAATTGCTTAATTAACGATTTGTTTAATAGAAGAATGTGAAACATTCTAACGTTAGAGGTGAGGTGAGATATGACATACCCCAAAACATATTTTTATTAGCAGGTGATACCATACATTCTCATCACCTTTGTTTTGTCGTTATTGGTCAACAATCCAAATATCTAGCTAACTTTGTCAAGGCGGTCAATCAGTTTCTGCAATAGGCTAATATCTGCCACTGAAGTGGCGCATAGGACAATGTCATCTGTACAATAATCTGACTATGTTAATAAAGTTAAACCTGCGTTACTGTCCTGTATATGGTCAATAGATAGCGTTAAAAGGTGTATAGTTTCCGGCCATTCAATGCTCATACATGTAGGTACTTAACCATTCAATGACGCTGTCTTGTAACATAGGTACTTAGCGTTGCCCGCTTCACCTTTCGCTACGTCACACACCACCAGACGCCGTACGAGAGAATTCTAAGGGAAATATGACATTATGTGAACAGAATAAGGATTACATTATTTTAGCTATTCAGTTAAACAAAGTTAGAATTAGTTTTGTTTACACTTTCAATGAGTTTTTGCTATGGTATGTATGTCCGTATATCTGTGTATGCGTGATCACCAAGAAAAACGAAATAGGCAACAAAACGCTAACGTTTGCTTCAAAACAATTATTTATGCATCACTTCTTAGATTGCATGTCGTCAGTTACCAAACGTAAGGGGGACTAAATGTTTTGAGTTTACCCAGCAGTGTAGTCTTTAAGACAAAGTAAAGACTTCTCCACTCTATTAACCCTAACTAACCACATTTACCATTAATTAGGTAAAGCTGGCAAATTGCATTTCCATTGCAGTTGAAGGCCAATTACATGAGTCATTTAGTGATCAACGTATTAGCAGATTGGTTTTTTATATCAGTTTTTCATATAATACTTAATTCTTACATAATTTTTCCATTAGATACGATGTCGCCAATAATATGCACAATAATTACATACTAAAATATTATATCACTGTCATAGCTTGGTTTAGACTACAGATCTCTTTTGAAGTGATCGATGTGACAAAGAGTCTAATACAATTTACTTGGGACCTAGTATATTTACAGCTCCAGAATGACACGTTTTAAGGGTGTATTAGCTAACCTACAGAGGACCCGCAAGTGCAGCGGTATGTCTGTGCCTTGCAACTGAACAACTGAACTGAACTGCAGGTCAGATTCTAATCACGATGTAGATTATGACATTTGATTTCATTTCTATTTTTAAATTTGATATCAATTATTTATTAATCTTCTGTCACCTTGTGTCAATGATAATAATCAGCGTTGATCGTTAACTCCCTAAGAATGTCGGTACGGCACCAAATTACGGCATTTTCGTACCAGCGCTTAATATGGCATTTAAAAATTATAAAAAGAAGTGTTTACAATTATTGTGAATAAAATGCTTGAAAAAACGGTGTCTTGCGCTGCTAATATTTTTTTCAAGGGTTCATAATACAGCGAACCTGAGAACTCGTATATCAAGATTCTTCTATGAACCACCAACGCAGTTTCATTTGTGGAGTCAGAGCTCTAACAGGATGCCCGAAACCCTGAATCCCAATGCTTGCACCTGGCCAACCGCTAGTGGTATATCAAGAGGATTCTATAAATCACCAACGCAGTTTCCTTCGTTCTTCACCAACAATTTACTTAATCTTGACCTCGAAAGAATTGATTTCCCCGTCGTGTAGTCAAGTAGGCCATCCAGGACAGCTACTCGGATGACGGGTCGGTTCTCCAGCCGAGACTGCAAGGTCGATGCTTCGCGAAGACCGAATCCCCAAGCCAAACGTTTTCAGACTCTCCGTTTACAGCATCACACACCTCTTTTATACAAACTTGAGACTGGAACAGGCGGATTTACGAACTATTGCGGAGTTTATGGGTAATTAGATTTCAACGAGGATTTCGTAAATCGCTCCATAATAATATTTGTCGACAGTTACGTACGGTATAAACTCATCAATGGGTTTACAAAGGGTTGCTTATAAGGAGAAAATTCATTAATAATGGTGTCTAAGCTGAGCGCTTAGCTCCGGACTATATTTTTATTGTCTATAGATATTTTGTGATTACAAGGATTATTGACGTGGGCAGATTATCATTCATCCCCTTCAGGTTAGAAATAATTATCCCCACTGGCGAGGGGTCAGCCACTCGGATCCTTCTCCTCCACTTGTCTCTGTTTCCAGTGTCTTCTTTCTTCATTTTGAGCAGCTTCATGTCCTGATGTATCACGTCCTCCCATCCCTTCCTCTATCGCCCCCGGCGATCATAATTTTATGCATCCGTTTGCATGATTCTTTTGACACATGCAGCTATCTTCCTCTTTTCTCATTGCGTGTGCATGCCACCTCAGCCTGGTCTCTCGTGCCTTGTCATTTATCCGTGCTTCTTTCCGAATTTGTCATTTCGTTTTATGTTTTCAGTGATATTACAAGCATCCATCGCAGCATTCTCATATCTGTTCTTTCCAGCACACCCCTTTTCGTTAATGTCAATGTCTCTGCTCCATATAGCATAACCGACCTCGCCGTTGGTTTATATCTTTAACATTAAGCTGATTTGGCATTTTAACGTCACACAGCACTCCTATAAATACCTCCACTTCAACTAAGCAAATATGATTCTGTTTCTGACGTCTTGTTCACATCCTCGCTCACATCTTTCCAACGCTGCGTGACCCCCGGGTCACAGGCCTGTCATCTTGCGGGACCGCGGTATAAAGAGTTCCACCATCGAAAACTGTTTTGGGTTTGCGTTATATGAAATCAGACAATCGCCTTATCCGCATCTTTTGACTGACAGTTTTGCTCGAATGTGACAATATATATGGTCGATCGATAACGTTTAAAAGGTGCGCAAGACGATCGCCGTGACGTGAAGAGCCGAGCAGCGGAATGGACTTGGGTAGGGGTGTGGCCCTCCCCAAAATGTCAAATACTATTATTTTCACCTGCAATACTAGCATTTAGGCTGTCATTTTAAAGAAATTTCTCATCATTCCAGTGCTAATAGTCCTAGTTTATGACTTCAAGATTTTCCTCTCAATATTTTATTTTTTTTTAAATTTAGAATGTGATATAAAAATTCACATGATTTCATTGCTGAAAGAAATAGATTGTTAAAAAATTTCCAATTTGCAAACTGTAGGCCTAATGGTAACTGTCATCTTAACGAATGAACAGTGCGTAACACTGTAGAAATATTTCTGCGCAGGTCAGCGGCCATATTGGTTGTTTATTAGACCACTCCGTCATTTCGGTGGATTATTTCAACTTTATGCAGAATTCGCGCAGTGATTTCACACACGTTCGAGTTTACTGGTTCTAGGTTCGTGTACCGAACTTATTTGTCGGGTTCGTCAAGGATTTTGCGTTGGAAGGGATTTTGTTCGCAAGTCGTCTTGTGTCGCCCACGTGTTGACGTTAGACGCCTCTTGATGCACACGGTCGACCTCAACCATCAAGACTGCGTGGCTTCACCGCTGTTGTCTGCTGTTTACATCTCGCTGAAGGACGGTTCACGCAGGTCAGTGGAGTTAACTCGACCGGATGTTGTCTCTGGTGGCGTTCAAAACTACCGACCGACAAGCGACAAATGCATGGGCGGAGTTTATCAGGGGCTAGGGGGGGCTAAGCCCCCCCAAGAAGGCCCAGATTCATGTTTTTGCCATTGTAATCAAGACAATTTAAATAGCATCGTCGGTAGAAAACTACTTCTAGGATGCTTAACAAACATAGCCTAATTAGATTACTGTCAAAGTTTAGCATAAATGCAAACAGCCCGGAAAAAGGTGCGGCTTCAACTGTTATCTAATCGTGATCGTAATCGTAATCTCGAAACTTGTACAGCGCCCACAAAAGCAGATTGAGTTTTTATTTCTTGAACTGATGCTGGAAGACTCTTCCAAGCGCGTGCATGGGCTAGATACCCGAAAGACACGATCAACGGCTTTAGTTTTGTTTACAGGGACGGATACGTCGGCGGTCTTGGACGACCGCAGACGTCACCTACTGGGATCGTCTGCCAGCGATCTGATGCTGTCCACGCGGTTGGGTGGTGCGCGGTTGTTCAGACATTTTGTGCATCATGGTGCAAAGTTTGAACTTGATGCGCTCGCCTATTCCAAGGGTGCGCGGACGGTTGATCACCGGACTTTTGATCAACGGACGGTTGATCACCGGACGGTTGATCACCGGATGATTGATCACTGAGGACTTTTGATCACCGGACGTTTGATCACCGAACGATTGATCACCGGTCTAGTGGTCATTGCAATTTATTAACTAAGCATGAAAGAGAAATGTCGCAAATACCGCTATAGTAAAGAGAAACATTTATATAAAGCGATATGACACAGACTCAATCAACCACATAATGATTGTATTAAATTTGTAATGAAATTATAAGAAGTGAAATGTGAAAGTATAATGAAACGGCAAGCGTTATTAGACAGGTAACTAATCAGATAGATCTGCAACTATACACGCAATTAGACTAAGTAAGAGCATTTGTTTATCCTTTTTACAAAACCCTTTTTATACAACAACAAGAACTGAGGGTTTTTATGTAAAGCATAAGACAAGCCAATCAGGCCTAATTTGACGTAGCACTTTGATGGTCTGCGATAGGCCTTTAATCGTAAAGCACAAAAGACGTTTATTTGGATGCGTAATTAATATTCTGATGTACTATTTGCTGTTTGTGTATATACGAGAATTAACAGAAGCCGACGATGTTTCTCTTTACTAGCGGTAATTACGCCAATCGTCCTATAGAACCATTCCAAGCCACTGAAGCTGGTCTCGGATCGCGGTAGAAATAATTATGGTCGAACTTATTTAATCGCAGGACTAGGCGAGCAGCAGCATTGATAACCGAATGAAGCCGAATGATACTGCGCTGTGGCAAGCTAGCAAAGGCAACATTGCAGGTATCAATTCGGCTCAGGATCAAACTTTGCACCAGATGGCGTGTCACGTCTTGTGCGAGAGAGCGAGACACAGATCTCAGTTGCCTCGGTAATTGCGAAGATGGTTTGCACAACATTACTCCAGTAACACTGGCCAACAAATTTTACCTTTTTTGCTACTGGAAAAACTTCAGCTGTTTCTTATAGTAGATTGTGGTCTGCGGAATGCAGTGCTGTTTTTGTTGTTCTTGCAGCACGTCAAGTATTTGAGAAAACTGAAATATTTAGTTTTGGCACACATTTGCAACTGCACACATTTTTAAAATTAAAGTTGCAATGATGGACATTTCAAAACAATGGACTTTTCAGTTTTAGCACAGATTTGCAATTGCACATCTTTTTAAATTATAATTGCAATTATGAACATTTCAAATCAATGGACTTTTTAGTTTTAGCACACATTTACAATTGCACACCTTTTTTTTAGTTTGGGCACACATTTGCAATTGCACACCGTTTTTTTTATAATAATTGCAATTATGGACATTTCAAAACAATTTACTTTTCAGTTAAAGCACACATTTGCAATTGCACACCTTTTTTTTATCATAATTGAAATTATGGACATTTCAAAACAGTGGACATTTCAGTTTTAGCACAGATTTGCAATTGCACATCTTTTTTAATTATAATTGCAATTATGAACATTTCAAAACAATGGACTTTTTAGTTTTAGCACACATTTACAATTGCACACCTTTTTTAGTTTTTGGCACACAATTGCACCTTTTTAAAAATTATATTTTCAATTATTCTTCTCTACTTCCACTCTCTCTTCGTTGCTCAAATTCACTCCCTACCTTCAAAAAACGGCTCAAAACTCACTATTTCTCTTTGGCTTTCAAGCACATGGACCTTTAACTGCATCTTCCTCTGGCGGCTAACTATCCGCGCCTCAGATTCACACTTTGGTGTGACCTTGCGCGCGTAATAAATTTATGTAATAATAATAATAATAATAATAATATGGACATTTTAAAACAACTTACTTTTCAGCTTTAGCACACATTTGCAGTTGCACACCTTTTTAAAAAAATAATTGCAATTATGAACAATTGAACATATCAAAACAATGAACTTTTTAGTTTTTGCTCACATTTGCAATTGCACACCTTTTTTAAGTTTTGGCACACATTTACAATTGCACACCTTTTTAAATATTATAATTGCAATTATGAACATTTCAAAACAATGGGCTTTTTTAGTTTTGGCACACATTTGCAATTAGACACCTTTTTTAGTTTTGGCACACATTTGCAATTGCACAACTTTTTTTTATTATAATTGCAATTATGGACATTTCAAAACAATGAACTTTTTAAAAGAACTGTTACTCTCCGGAAAAATGGTATGTTTTATGAGGTTTAGAAATCGATGACCAAAAAAGGTCATCAACGGTTTGGGGCGAGAATCTTTTTAGCCCCCCCAAGATCGGCAACCAAACTCCGCCTATGGACAAATGCCTTCTACTGTGCATACCTTGTGCCCGACGATTGACCGGACGCGCGCATCATCTTCAACCAGCGGGGAGCTTCAGTTTCCTCAGCGTTTCGTGTTTGCGAGCCCTGTCATCTGTCGCCGCTCTACTCTACTGACGCAACCTGTACCAGAGACTCTGAACATTCACACCATCTGAAAGCTGTTGACGGGATTCCGTTGGATGATTCTACGTGTCTGCGAGGGATCGCCACTGATGACTGTTTCCGGCTCATGCACTGTGACTTATTTTGCTAATTGATGGAATTTTCTTGTTGTTATGACACTTAAGATCATTTCGGCTAGTTAGCGCAGAGAGCGCCTCTGAGTAGGTTTCTTGAAGAGGCGCTATATAAATACTTGAAATAAATAAATAAATAAATAGAAATAATATTCAGAATAGTATTTCTGAAACATGATTGAGGGAATATAAGCATCTTCGTTCCCTCCACTACAAAGAGGTTAAATCTGGATCCATCCAGTGTCTTTCAGTATCTCAGTGGGTCTATTCTTGTTCTAGTAGAGATCCTGCGCGTGTCCGTTCCATCGTCTTCTTACATCGCTGTCATCCGCTGGCTTCGTCGTTGTATAAGCAATAACGTAGCTGAAAAAAGTTTAAAATTCTAGAAGACAATGACAAACCATTTTCAACATGCATGAGTCGATACGGAAGTCGACACAATGTCTCGTCGGTCTTATAAGAGCTATCTTGTTGCTTGACTTTCTGTACCGTGTATCATGAGCGACAGATTTATATAAAATTTTAGATACCTTTAGTTTGGATTTCAAGATGGCTATAAATGTCTAATTACTCCTGAAAACAAAAATTCTTCACTGCTGATTAAAATTATAGAAATCACTGTTTGCCCCAATGCATTTGTGTCTGGCTCTATACAAATTAGAATGAGTTCCCTGTTGCGATCCCTATTTTACCTAGGGGTCGCACCACTGTGTGTCTTTACCACTTAAAAACTACCTTATTTATCCTTCGCTGGACTGGGAGCGATACTGAATAGCTTACCTGAAGATGCGCTATATAAAAAGCTAAGATATAATAATGATGTTGTTCATTTAAGTGTCGTAGTCATAATTGGCAATCTTAACGACTTTCGTATTACGTACAGCTTATTATACTGATTTAAGATAAACGTGTCTATGTGTTTCGTAGCCGTGTATTGCAGTAGGTTTTAAAAATCCCCTGCGTTAGATAGACACCTTTACTTTAGATTTTTCCACAGCTATAACATTTACCTTTGATCCACGAAAAAGCAAAAGGAAAACAGGCATAGACTACAGTACTATCCTTAGCTACATACATCCACCACTTTATATCTGGTCACCCGTCTAATTCAATTATCTTCGCTCAATTGCGGATTCTTCAAAACACTGTTTGTCTCAATTAGGTTTGAAGTCAGGACCTCTGGTTTACAACACCAGTGCTCTGTCACTGAGCTATTGAGACCCACGAGCATTATGCTGCTTGAAAATCGATCTTCCGTGTGACACGTGCCAATATTATGCTGAGCAAATATTTGATTGGTGGCAACACGCTGAACTCTCAACAAGATTATATATTTATGATCAAAAGAGTTTATATAGTTGTTGATGTATCCAACGTACAAATGACAGAAGAAAATGAAGTTTAACCACAGTTGTTGTTCAAAATGTCCTCCTTCTTCAGAGACAAATGACCGTGGACTATACTTGTGACCGGAGACACTCGCAGATGTGGACGCCCAACAATCCAAATATCATTCCAGTTGGCTATAAAATCTGGAGTGAATGGAGGAGCTCGTATAGGCTATGGCTCCCGTATTCATGACCTAGGTCACTTCGGTCTGCTTAAAAATTGGCGGCTGTTTGACCACGTGATCTTCGGCCGGGTCATCAATCAGTAGCGTCTACACAAACGGTGATGTGTCCGTGACCAATAAAGACATTTTGAACACCAGATGCAGATGAACTTCACTTCCAAGTGACTTTTGCATTTTGACAATTTTTCCTATCGATACTGCATCTTAAGCGTTCATAGACAGGCCTATGACACACTAACCAACATCGTCTAAATGCGCTGCAATTTTTGTGTTAAAATGGCCACTGTTTTGTTTTAAATTTCAAGCAATTACTAAAAGCTTTTACTGAGTTATGGCATTTTATTTCGGGTACACTTAGGTCATGTGCTAGATGATTCGTTGGATGGATCGAGATTTGACGAGGAATTATGACAACAGAGGCCGATGTCCTCGACAACATTTTGTTTGGCATACTAATAATTATTATTGTACAGCTCTTTTCTAAATCACGTAGACGAGTCGGCAAAACGAAATCGTTTAGAGAAATCATAGACAATTCTTTATACTTTTATTTCAACACTAATAAGGGTGTCGGAAGTTACCGACAGCGTCAATGTGTACCGCGATTATGAATCATAATTAAAGTATTGGTGTTATTGAAGAAAACTATAATTTCTATAAATCATAACCAAGGGCGTAACTTTCCTCCAGAAAGTGGTGTTGACCATTTGTCTGCTCACTAAATGTTCCTTCCCCTCTCTCTATCCTCGCCTTCCGCTGTGGTGAGCTTCCCTCCCCCTAATTGAATTTAGTATACCTTGTCCACCACTTTCGGTCACTCGCAAAGTCGCACTAGAACAGTTTCTGTACTATAGGCTATACAAGCCGCTGCAGTCATGTTAAAACTTTTCTGTTATGAATTTGATAATAATTATGAACTTTTACAGAAATTCGGTTTCCAGACAGACTACAACAAAATGAATTGCACGTTGTCCACTTATAAAACCAAACCTAGAGAAAGGTCAGGGCCGTAGAGTCTAAGTCTGATTTAAAGTTAGTATGGGGACAGGCAAACTTAACCCCCCTCGAGGTGAAGACGATTATGCTTCCGTTAAGAAGTCGTCTATAATAGGGCCTATGTAGGGTATACTGAGGTCGGTTACGTATACAGGAGGACTGAGTAGGTTAGTGACAACAATTTTCTCCATTCGGTCGGGATATCAGGATAGCCCGAGCTTGTCTCAAACCAAGATAAAGGAGAAGGGTTCCGCGGGGGGCTTGCAACCTACCCGGGTAAATAAAAACTACGCATCAGGCACTGGTTAAGAGCACAGTGCCGTACGGATCTGATATCTGATACGTGGCCCATGACGGTAACAAACAGGAAAAGACTGAAGGTAGCACACTATAGGTGGCTGAGAAGGGTTCTAAGTGTATCATGGCTGGAAAAAATAACAAACAAAATCATAAGAGAGACGACTGGACAGGAGGATAATTATGGAAAATATCATTAGAAGAAGAAGATTGAGGTTTATGGGGAATATTGTTCACATGGACGAAGGCCGAAGAGCCAAACTGGTGATGTTATGGATTGCTGGAAGAAGGATGAGAGGAAGACCACGAAAGAACTGCCAGGGACACCATCACAGATGATTTAAGATGTCTGGGGATGTCATGGGAGGAGGCTGAAGAACTGGCGATGGACAGGGGGAGTGGATGAAGTGCGTTGTCCGATATGCAGACATGCACGGGAAGGACTAAGTAACTAAGTAAGCACTGCTGCGTATAGGTTCAGACTGCAAGAAGCAACAATAGGCCTATTGATAGGCTAAAACTAGTAGTGCTAAAGAAATGACAATTGCCAATCGCCAATATCCAAAGGAATCGAGGTTAAGGTCAATGATAAACTGGAAAATTCAGTCAAATAGTTCACAGTAAATTGTTATACGTACAGACCTATCAAGTATGAATGCCTATTCACTTTGATGCAATGTTTCTTTCTATTCTCCATCCTCCCTATTTCTCTATCTATTTTCTCCTCTGCCTCTTGATTTTGAGAATGAATAGCCTAAGCGGAAGACAGTCAAAAGCTTTCATGCTAAAAAATATTATTTGCAAGACCAAAAAGTGGTGGTGAATTTCACCACCACTTTTAAAAGTGGTGGTGACTGGACACCACCGTCACAATAGAAAGTTACGCCTATGATCATAACTGTATAATGTGACTGGTTGTATGCCAACCGGATTGTTAAATAAACGAAAGCTATTATTATACATAGACTGACCTTTCACCTCTTCTTCGGTCTAAACTCGTAATTATCTAGGATTTTCCCAACACCGCTAGGCAATTTTGTTAATCGTTCAATCATTCAAAAATCTATATGGCGCTTTTTCAAGGGGACTTTTCAGAAGCGCTCCCGACTCTAGCACGGCAAAAAGGACAGTTTTGAGTTTAATAAAAAAAAAATGTTTTGGTAATAACCCCAGCAAGTAGACGTAGCTCCTGCGGGAGCCCATTCCGGACAACTGGGCCGATCACAGAAAAGGCTCTATTCTGCATATTGCAGTTCGTGCAAAAGGGACCAATAGCAATCCCTTCTGTGCAGAACGGAGGAGGGGTGGTCTTGGGTACTAGTGGAGCAACGAAGCTCTTGCAACTAGTGTGGGGCAATTCCAAGTTGGCATTGCCTAACTAGAACAGCGATCTTAAATTCAATGCGATGCCGAGTAGGAAGCCAGTGTAATGTCTTCAACATATAGCTGCACACATGATCAAATTTAGGGATAATTATACGCAATTAAACGTGCTGCAGAGCGTAAGACTCTGTTTAAGCACATTATTCGATTTGATGGGAGGCCAGGCAAGAGTGACGAGCAATAGTCAAGACGGGAGGTAATGAAAGAATGAATTAGAGTGGTGGCAGCACTAGAATCTGATGTTACTGAACGAGCAATTGTGCGAAGCTGACGCAGTTGATAGTAACAGTCTCGAGCAAGTCGGTGAATGCGAGGAGTAAATGTGAGCGCTTGGTCCAACAGGACACCAAGGTCCACACCTTTAATATATTTTGAAAATGTATTATATAAAGCTCGAACACGATCAATTTATATTGCATATCTCATTATGTGGCTCCGATGCTGTAGGCCTAAGTTTCTTATTACGCAAAGGTTGTTTCTCTTATGCGAAGGATGTTGGCTTAAACTTGTCTATAATATTACTATTTAAACTTACTGCTGTACATTTGCATATGGGCAAAATGCTGATGCAAACAACGAGTTTAAGCGCGAGCAATTTAAAAACCTTTAAAACAGGCATAAAACGCATCATCATGTTGCTGACTCTCTTTATACGAGTGCCAGATGATTTTTTCTCGTTCAACGTTAATCACCAATTGCATGTGTCTAGTCTGCTGTTTGTTGTTGTAGTTTTGCGATCATAGTTTGCTGTTGGTCATTTTTCCCATAAGACGGATTTACGTTCAAACATCTTCATCGTTGCCTACATGCATGACTCGTAGGTTTTTTCGGACCCTTTACACGTCTCTAAGGTACTATGTAAGTTTCCGAATAGATACACGTATGCATACATGCATACTATAATTATCAGTGTAATTATTAAGACAATGGTTTCCCTCTTGCTCTTAGTAGCTGCAGCCAGGTGAAGTTGATTGTTACATTATCAGTCGCCACATAAATATAGAGCAGATAGTTTCCGTTATAAAGGTTTGGTATTATGTCATAGCCTTAAATTACTTCTCCTTCTGCAAGCCCATTGCTTTTAGATGGTTACATCATGAGGAAAAGTGAAACCGTTTGGAAAAAGAGATAATGCAGAGCATTACAACGATCGAGAGCACGTGGAAGACAACGAACAATCTGTATTGAAAACATTATGTCTTGGACACGCGTGACGATGATTGAACTACAAAGTGCGACAGAGGATTATACATTTCGAAGCAGACGGTTCATGGTGCGGCCAACCTTCGGATCGGAGACGGCTAAACACAGACATTTCTTCTTTAGGTCTGCTGCCTCCCGGCAGGTCCAGATGACCAACGACGCCACTCTTCTCGATGTTGTGCCTTTTCTTTAAGTTTCCCATATCCATCCTTCATCATCCAGTCCAAGAACTTTTCCCTCGGTCTTCCTCTTCCCCTCTTCCCCTCCAATTTGCCCTCCACTATGTCTCTTTGCAAGGAGTTGCCTCTCAGTATATGTCCCATCCAGGGCTTTTTTAAAGGAATTATTAGAACTGCACAACTTCCATGGGCTAAGTTTGGTTGCCGATCTAGGGGACTAAAAAAATTGTTCTCGACTAAAGCAGTTGATGACCTTTTTTGGTCATCGAGTTGAAAATCTCATAAAAACATACCATTTTTCCGGACAGTGATAGTTCTTTTTAACACGTTGGCCGAGAGGGACGTGTATAGGCCTACCATTGAGTCATTTAACACAGCAAATCAGCGGTCAACATTTTTTAAATGTCCATAATGGCAATTATAATAAAAAAAGGTGTGCAATTTCAAATGTGTGCCAAAATTAAATATTTCAGTTATATCAAAAACCTGACGTGCTACAAGAAAAACAAAAACGCCGCTGCATTCAGCTTTAATTGCAATTATAGTAAAAAAAAGGTGTGCAATTGCAAATGTGTGCCAAAATTAAATATTTCAGTATTGTAAAATAAAACCTGACATGCTACAAGAAAAACAAAAACACCACTGTATTCAGCATTTACTTGAAATTATAGTAAAAAAGGTGTGCAATTGCAAATGTGTGCCAAAATTAAATATTTCAGTTTTTAAAAAAACCTGACGTGCTACAAGAAAAACAAAAACACCACTGCATTAAGCATTAATTGCAATTATAGTTTTTAAAAGTGTGCAATTCCAAATGTGTGCCAAAATTAAATATTTCAGTTTTCTCGAAAACCAGACGTGCTACAAAAAAAACACAACTGCATTCAGCATTAATTGTAATTATAGTAAAAAAAGGTGTGCAATTGCAAATGTGTGCCAAAATTAAATATATCAGTTCTCTCAAAAACCTGACGTGCTAAAAGAAAAACAAAAACACCACTGCATTTAGCATTAATTGCAATTATAGTTTAAAAAGGTGTGCAATTGCAAATGTGTGCCAAAATTAATTAATATGTCACATGAAGCTTTAAATTTCAAAGCAACGTTCACAAACTGAACTTTCGAACTTTCCTTTTTCCGCGTCCAAATATTAAAACTTCGGGAAGCGAACGAGTGTAAAAGTAGATCGGAGTGACAACGCGAATTTCATTAATAACTCAACAGCAGTTAATAGCCTAATTGCAGCAGAATTACTTATAATCAGTGGAAACCAGTGTAATTAAATATCATAATTATAGCATAATGTCAAGTTTTTAAAAACTGAAAAAAAGGCAAATTAATTTAAATTATTCCAGAATCTTGAGGCGTTCGTACACATGTCGAGTGATTTTAGCGAAATAACGCTACGCCAACTTGCGAAAGAAACTAAGAAGGACTCATCACACGTACACCGTGTTACAGCCTCGAGTGGACGAACTTTTCCTTCCACTCAGTTCTTCTACTCTAAGCAGAGTCGCAAAATGAGTTAATGATTTGGTTAGGTTAGTTTCAAAGTGTAGCTACACACTTCAATCACAAAACTTGCATTAAAACTACTATTGGCTTCTCTAGATGTTTTTTTTAGACTGGAGTATTATTCCAAATCGGATGACAATGAAATCTAAAATTATTTTTTAGCTGCACAAAAATGATTTTACAACTGCACAAATCCATTTTGAACTGCACATTTTGTGTAGAACTGCACGTTAAAAAAGCCCTGGCCCCATCCAGTTCTTCTGCCTTGTTCTAATTGTATTCATCAAGGATCTTTCCTCTTCCACCTTTTTCAATACTTCTTCGTTTGATTTATGCTTTTTGATTTATACAGACATTTAGACACCTAGATTTCGGGGTAAGTATAATTTATATAATATTTTATCGACGCGGCGCAATGATAACAACTGAATTTCCACTATTATAAGCCTTGTCTTTAAGGAAAGCCAAGCAAAAATGAGTTAAATTATTATTGTGGTGGTTGACTAATGTTACGTCATTTTGTTTTGGAAAAAATGTACGGTTGAGTTGGAAAATTCTCTGGGTTTGGTCTGGCACGCTTCATCGTGTCATGAACGGGGCAAAATTGAAACCGTATTATATACTATTATGTTATCTATTAGTAAATGAGCAAGTTACCTATTGATGGTTGGGTAATGTTGATCAATACAGAAGCATCAGAATTATTAATTGAGATAATATTTATTCTTCATGTACAATGGTGTCTGTTGAAAGCAGGAATGAGTACCATGGGGCAAACAGAAGTAGACAAACGCGGGCAAATAGGCGCATAGAGAAACAGGCATACAGACGTGCATGGAAGGTCAAGGCAGTGTGTATTACAGAGTAACAGGTATAGCAAACAAAGTTGTCACACGTAGGGAGCAAGAGATAGACAGAGACAGATACAGAGAGAGGCAGACAGACAGACAGACAATTAATCGCATAAAGCAAGCGCACAGACATTTGAACAAAGAGAGGAGAAAACACAGAGAGAGATAGAGAGAGAGAGAAATACAGACATACACAGATATAGAGATACACATATACATATAGACAGATACAGAGATAGAGATAGATTTAAAATTATATTGAGTAACTGAACGAAAGACGACCGTCCACATGAGGAACAGACAGACGTGCAAAAAGGGGTTCCCGGACAATTCGTCCCGGACACCATTACCGTATACAGATGTCGACCGGAGATACTGCTGCGCATTAAAATTCTATTCGAAATTGAAAATTATTTCATTGTTCTCAAAGCAAATGTAGGCCTAAACATAATATAACACGTTACCTCACTTGGCTATGACATTAAAGGTATATTTGGAAAGCAATAGGTTGGCCTACTCCAGAATGGACAAGTCACGCATAGACTGAGGCTAAAGTAGGCTATAGCCGGTCCGAATTGTCCGGGTCCGAATTGTCCGGTCCGAATTGTCCGGGGACGAGTTGTCCGGGACGAATTGTCCGGGTCCGAATTGTCCGGGACAAATTGTCCGGGTCCGAATTGTCCGGGGACGAATTGTCCGGGACGAATTGTCCGGGACGAATTGTCCGGGTCCGAATTGTCCGGGACGAATTGTCCGGGACGAATTGTCCGGGACGAATTGTCCGGGACAAATTGTCCGGGACGAATTGTCCGGGGACGAATTGTCCGGACACCCAAAAGGTACAGGTCTAGAATATAAACAGACTGACATGCATGGAGACTTCGAATATACAAATGCGATGTCTGATTAACAATATCAAAGGCTTAAACATTCTAACAGTGGTCGTCGTCGTCGTCATCGTTAGTACTGTTCCTGCTGCTACGACGTGCACGAATTAAAAGTGATTCCGATAATGATCTCTTTAGTCTTAATCGAGGCGTGTGTAAAATTCCAAATGTTCTCGTTGTTATTCCATGAAACCATTTTCAGTATAAAATTTTAGCTTGAATTGATTATCAGTAAACATAGATTTGCTTTCAATCAAGCATATGGAAGTCCTCATGTGGGAACAAATCAGATTTGTTTCAATGTTGGCACTACCAACCACCATGTTGCGAGTTTGATGGTTACGACAAAGCAGTTCTTCAACTTAAACTGACGAAACGTTTCCATACACTAAAAATAATAATAATATAGCCACTTAGCAATAGCAAATTCACGTTCATTACTTAACTCGCTTTAGTACTTAGAGTCCAATCGGGTCTTGGTCTGAGGTATCTCTGCAATTTCCTACTTTGCCACCTCTCTGCCTCTTTGCTGTTCCTTCTTCAATCCTGGATTGAGTTGGCTTGACCTCTTTGTTTCCACATGAGGACTTCCATGGCTTACTCCATAGATCCTCTCTAGATTGACTGTCACCATCAGTCCGCTCCGCCTATCTCTCCGGTTGTCATTTCTCATCTTTGTGTCACTCAAATCCTGCCTTTCTCTTGGCGTTGCTAGAAACGCATAGCATGACTTCTAAAAGACTCTTGTTGAGAGAAGCACTTTATAAATAGTCACATACAACACAATAATAATAATAAATGGAAGCATTCTGTTATAGATTCAGATTATTTCAGCTGTCATTATGAAGCAACTATAGCAAGAAATAAACAGAACTTAGTTAAAAATTGCGAGACGAGCAGTTTCTGCTTTTCTAGTACACACGATTTATGATCTCGTTGGGACCCACAAGTTGTTCTCGAGAAAAAAAAAAAAAACAATTTGGCACAGTCATTAACGTATGCAAAAGGTAACTTTTTCACGCTATTATGTACTGATATGAGGGAAAACATCGATCCACCCTAGCCTTGGCACATATAAATATAAAAATGACAATTTAAATACTGTGTTCTCTGCAAAAAATCATACCTGTTAGAAGTTGTCACTATGTGATATATAAGAATAATGCACGTTAAAGTCATAATATCCTTCTCTACCTATAATAGGTTTCCAGTTTACATTCAAAGCACTACACGACCTATTGAACGTGTCATTTAGTGTTTATTGTTATTCCATAGCTTAACGTCGTACTAAAACATCAATGGCCGTCATCATCATTAATTTTAGTGTTAGATCAAAAATGAAAAATAAATTGTGTAAAAATAACCATTTTAAAGGTGTTTAAAATGCATTATCTGGGCGTTTTTAACGATAACCTTCTGTTAGTGAACTGCATTGAAGACATCCTCACAGGATGCATAGTCTCACTTTATGCATTGATTTATTTTTATAATAATTATGACAATCGGAGGAAATAGAATCACGTGACGCCGTTGCTTCGCGATGTTCTATGCTGGCTGCCTGTTTCCACGCCGAAGCGAAAATGGACAGGAACAACTCTCTAGCCGTCCTATGAAAATTCCGCTGATCTTGATGGAATCTCTTCATATTCTCCCACTGTATGGCTGTCAGGCAAGCGAATAAGATGGCACAAGGTCAATGTTGCTCACGTTTTAGGCGGGAGTAAAAGAATCGTTTAAATTAGACACCCTTTAAAACTAGATATTCATTTATATAAGAAAAAGAAACTGAGGCACAAAAGCTCTCAAGTGCTGCAATATGCGGAGCAAATTTCCGTCCAGGGTAACGGCCTCTGTTGTCATAGACCCTGGTCAAATCGGATCAGTCCATCCACAATTATGTTTAGAGCGGTAGACTCGAGTTCTGTCACTGCTCTACCCTGGCACTGCCCGTCACAGGCCTTTGTAAAGGAAGAGGTGACAAATATCAACTTTCGGTACTTGTCAGTTTTATGACACCCTAGAAGTAACGTTACAGCGGTGTTACTTTTAATCAATCGAACTATCCAACTTCTAGTTTGACGGGAATCGTTTTAATCGATCTAGCTTCTGCTTGCGCAAAACTTTGTTTGATAAATCCCGCTTCTATTTGGCGAGCAAATATTTTTTGTAAAATATATAACTTCTATTTAATTTATAATTATTGTTCATCAATTCAGCTTCACTTTCAGCAAAAATGACTGCACTAATCTACCCTCATGATGTGAATTGTAAATACATTGGAGGAACTTTCTTAATCTACAGAAACTTTTTCTCGTAAAACATTTTAACGCAATATGTCGTTGTGACAATGGAATGTCGTTCTAAAACTTTACTTAACATTACACGTTATCACCGTCGGATAGAGACGTTAAAGCTTCAACACCTTTTAATAACTTACAATCGGCCTTTAAGTAATTGCATTTTTTCGCTAAATCGCTCTTGGCCACGGGCTATAAATCGGTCGGTCGATATGATTGTAAGTATCCCATTATAACACACGATGACGAACTATGCAACACACTTCTGATATCAAACCCTACAGAGCCAATGTTTAAAATATAGCAAAAACATCCGCAATGTTCAAAGCACAATAGTCGTTTGCTGGCATCATATTCCAGTAGTAGATTTCAAGGTTACATAATTCAACTATGCAGATAATTATTAAAATGTAGCATTATAAAGTGTCAGAAACATTAAACATTAAACGTTGAACACAGTCACAAATTTTATACGACAAATTGAATGAATGAAATCGGTTTATTGCACGTTCAACTCTGGTTACACAATGATGAACGTCATCCAAGAGTTTTTCGCAGTCGGGCTGCAGCATTGGACTAATTTCGACGCATGTAACAACATTCATCATCTTTTACTACGAATTTGAGGCAGGAGTATCATCGGTATTTATCCTTCCGAGTACAGACATCTTTATCAGAACATCATGTTTACTCAAGAACCCTTTTCCTCTAACATTTAACAACAACAACCAGACAGATAGGCGCCTTCTATGGCTGCCGCTACTTTACTTTACTTTATTTATTTAAAAGAAAATGTTTTATTACATTATTATTACTATACTTATCGATATTATTATTTCTGTGTTTTATTTTACATTTTTGACATGTAACCGGGTGCGGTATTGTCACCAGGAATTGTCTGATTTTCAATTAAACGAATATACAACAGTGCAAATGCAATTAGGAGCCAGTGCAAGATAGTAGTTTATATTATCCTGGCCCCTCTTTCCAATTAATCATCATCATCATCATCATCATCATCATCATCATCATCATCATCATCATCATCATCATCATCATCATCATCATCATCATCATCATCATCATCATCATCATCATCATCATCATCATCATCATCATCATCATCATCATCATCATCATCACATCCTTGGGCTCAGTGCCCGTAGGAGTCCGACGCCACTCTCTGTCTGAGTCTGTCTCGCGTCATGTTGCCCAGCTTCAACCGGTCCGGTCAGAAGGTCTGCTCCATACCATTAACATCTTGGAGCAGCTAGACCACCTTGTCTGAATGAAGAGAATATTGGGGGAGAGAGGCATGAAGGACAACCTGGGTCAAAGCCCGTATGTGTCCCATGCTCTCTCCTCCGACATTCTCCACGGGTCTGTCCTGACCGGCCTGTGCATGTCTGCTCCACATCTATCTATCTATCTATCTATCTATCTATCTATCTATCTATCTATCTATCTATCTATCTATCTATCTATCTATCTATCTATCTATCTATCTATCTATCTATCTATCTATCTATCTATCTATCTATCTATCTATCTATCTATCTATCTATCTATCTATCTATCTATCTATCTATCTATCTATCTATCTATCTATCTATCTATCTATCTATCTATCTATCTATCTATCTATCTATCTATCTATCTATCTATCTATCTATCTATCTATCTATCTATCTATCTATCTATCTATCTATCTATCTATCTATCTATCTATCTATCTATCTATCTATCTATCTATCTATCTATCTATCTATCTATCTATCTATCTATCTATCTATCTATCTATCTATCTATCTATCTATCTATCTATCTATCTATCTATCTATCTATCTATCTATCTATCTATCTATCTATCTATCTATGCAATTTATATAGCGCCCCTTCAAGAACTCTACTCAGAGGCGCTCCCGACCCAAGCCCGGTCAAAAAGAAAGGTCTTAAGCAATCCATAGAATGAGCCCGACGTGTTCCGAGGTTGGGAACGCAGGTTAGAGGGAAGGTCATTCCAAACGGAAGGGCCAATGACCGAGAATGCCCTGCTCTGCCTAGTGGCAGTGCGGGCGTAAGGAACCATAAAGTCACCTCTAGTGGCCGAGCGCAGAGATCGGCGACCTACAGTAGTAGAGGTCAAAGTGAATAACTCACAGAGATAAGGTGGTGCTGTGCCCAAGACACAGCGCCAAGCAAAAGAAGCAACCCTGAAGTGGATGCGTGACTGAACTGGAAGCCAATGCAAGACATCACGAATGTAATCAGAGATGTGGCCAAACTTAGGGACACCACCCACCAGGCGAGCAGCTGCCCGCAGGACCCCCTCCAAACAACGCAGACGAACCTGAGGAAGACCAAAGTAGAGCGAAGAGCAGTAATCCAAACGGTTAGCAATAAAGGCGTGAACCAAGGTGGAAGCGGAAGAGGAAGACAGAGAGCGAGACACGACTCGCAACTGACGCAAATGGTAGTAGCAAGAACGAGTCAAGGCCTTAAGATGATCAACAAAGGACAGCTCCTGGTCCAGGATAATACCCAGATTGCGCACAGAGGTGGAAAAGACAAAGGTGGGGAATTCAGAGGCTAGAGACCCTAGATCTAGTTTAGCCAGCTGTTGACGAGTTCCAAGCCAGATATATTGAGTTTTTGAAGGGTTTAAACGGAGTCGATTGGACGACATCCAGGCAGTAATGCAGTCAATGGCGTGTGACATAATACGGACAGCAGAGGCAGCTTGGGACGCTGAACAATGAGCGTAGGACTGCACGTCATCAGCGTAAGTAGAGCCTCTATGTCAGCCGTGAAGAGGAGGTAAAGAAGGGACCCCAGGACGGAACCCTGGGGGAGGCCAAAAGGAGCAGGACACCAAGGAGACCGAGTTGAATGAAAGATAGTTGAGGTTCGCTCCGATAGGTAGGAAGTGATCCATTCAAGTGGCAAGTCCCTAATCCCAAAAGATAAGGAAATACGACTTAGTAGAAGATCATGATCCACCGAGTCAAAAGCGGCACTAACATCATATAAGGCCAGCCAAGTGACTTGGGACTTATCAATGGCGCCATATACATCCGAGAGGAGGTGGAGAAGGAGGGACTCAGTAGAGTAGCCCTTGCGAAACCCAGACTGGCGGGGAGGGAGTAAATTATTAGCATCCAGATAGTTTAACAGCTGACTAGCAACCAGTTTTTCATGACACCTGAGGCATCTGGGTTGCTATGTCACTTGTGTCGTGGTTTTTGCGGATTTCAATCGTCTTGGTCTTTTGCTGCCAGCGTATCGCCACCCATCTGGTAAACCTTCCTCATTTTGTCCGGGCTTAGGACCGGCACAGGGACGTTGTTGGTTCTCTGTGGCAGAGGATGGATGCAGTTTAACGTCGTGCCCAGGACCAATAATCATGAATAATAATTAATAATCATAAGATACATGTACGTATAACTTAACTAGGACTTAATTAAGAAAGCAACAGTGAGGAACATGATCATTCCTCTTGGGATGAAATATAATAATGCTAATACTTATACTATTATCCAAATTATTTACACTAAAAATTAGCGTTAAGTTAACGATATATTTATTTATATATTTATTTATATATCTTGCGGCTGCCAAGGAACGTTTGCATCATTTATTATCTGACACACGTCAGTCACTAATAATAATAATTATTATAATCATTCATACTATATAATACCGTAGTATTTAGTTATAAAGATGAAATATTTAACAGCTATCAGATGCTGCCACTCATCGGAAATAAAAATCAAATATTGCACAATTTAAGGAATAGGGCCGATTTTTATATTGTGCACTACTCCTATCATGCAGCTTATAAAGTTGCGCCTTGCTTGGACAACTTTACCTGCAAGTCGCATTCTTCAACGCTATTCCGGTAAGGGACGAGGGCGACACTTCGTCATCGTTGATAATATTATAATATCTTTCTTTAATGAAACACCTGCAAACGCACAGCGCTGTGCATACATGTGCAAGTTATACAGAGATCTAAGTTTGCAAATATCTTAACTACTAGCATGACTAACAGCCTGCAAGAAATTACCCCAATTTGGTTTATAAGCGTATATAAGATTAATATAACTGTCCACGTTTGAATTGACACTATGCAAATCCCTGGCATTATATTTAGATTAGTACGGCAAGAATGTGCGTTTGTAGACGGTTCAATAAAGTGCATACTTGCTTGCTTACTTATCTTCATACAACGTTGAAGAAACTAAGCGCTGGCGCATTTTAAGTAAACGTTTAGCATGTGACGAATGCCATTAAACACCTTTAAAACTATTTTAGATATAGTAATAAAGTAACATGTTTAAAAATGTTGTCGTTTCGACCCCATTCGTCTGTGTTTCCCTTAACAGAATTCATCATTAATTATTATTGGGCCCTGAGACTGAAAGAAACAATCAAAAGGAAATAAGAGGCAATATAAAAAAATCAAAATTGCACATTTAGGCAAATAATCACTTGAAAAACTGTTCCATTTCAATTTGCTCTAGTCGATACCACCTCTGAATAGTTTCATACAGCCTAATTGAATATTTGAACGAATGACGGTAATAATTATTATGTTTAGAATCAAGTTTATTGGCTCGCTAAAATAATAACCAACCATCGTTTCTGAAAATGGACATTTCGGCTTTGCTATTGCGAATAATTTGCATGAAGAATTCTTTTATGATGTTTTCAAAATTTATTGGGCGCAACAAATGCTATTAAAAATTTTGTGCAGCTATGGATGAATCCTTTTGTCACGAAGTGTACGGCATATACAGTGACGGAAGATTAGCAATATAATGCTACATGTAAATTAATTAAAGAAGCTCAGCACGTACGCATTTTATGTAAAGTATGGCAAATCACATAAGTCATTAGACACCTTTAAAACAATAATAAGAAGCGCATTAAAAACGCAAACATTGAAACTTTTGTGCTTGAGTTTGGCTCGAATTTACGTGACCAGTGTATTGAGCCCGAAGGCAGAAAGGAACAATCGCATGAAAACAATGGGTGAATACACAAAGCATAAAATTACACGTTCAGATAATAATTACCTGAAACTATTATTTTTGCCTGCTAGAGTCGGAAGCACCTTGAATTATTTCCTTTAATACACACACGCACACACACGCACGCACGCACCCATACACAGGGAAGAGTTTTTCTTCTCTAACTTTTGGATTATCTTTTTTAGTCGTTGTCTTCTAGGCCTAATCTTCTTTTTCTTTTAGTGTTTCATTGATTTTTACCATTCATGCAGTACAGTCATGGGCGGAGACTTAGGGGGGAGGGGGTGGACAGGGGACGGTCCCTCCATTGGATGTGGTGGGGACGGCCCATGCATTTCCTCCCAATCGTTTAGTGCAGGGGTTCTCAAACTGTGGTACGCGTATCCCCAGGGGTACGCCAGGCGCCGGTAAGGGGTACGCGAAAAATTCCAGAAATATAAATTTTCTGTGAGTTTATGGACTTTGTCCATCTTTCTTTGATTAGCAGTGATTTTTCACGTTGCAACAAATAACAGCATCGTCATTTCTTCCTTTCACATCATATAAATAGACTCACATACAATGTAGTGCATGCAGCATATTATTTTATGTTTAGGTCTATTACTATAATTTTGAAACAAATAGGCCTTATGTATGAATGGTTGAAAGTGCCAAAGCCAGAATATCTCAGACTAGGCCTATAGTCTATATTATATAGTTAAAATAGCAGAGAGTTGAATTGGCCAAATTATTAATTTCTGGTCGAGCTTTAAATTGTGTGATTCCTTTCAGCACGTCATATCTGGGTGAAACTGTTAACTATTCTTGCCATCAAAAACAAACATGGGGTAAATTTGCGTTTGAAATTGACAAAATTTAATATTAAACCAGATAATATTATTATAAATCTGTGCTAATCTGAACAAGCCTTTGCACAGCATTATAGGTTGGCTCTTTTCTCTTTTTTGCAGGGGTTATAGAACAATTTTTCATTTTAAAATTGCTAATAAGATTATATGATTCAAAACTAGATTTTGCTCCCTTTATAGGGGCTTAGGCCTAGACTCTATTAAACCAATGATTAAATGGACTTTTAGTTGTCACTGCCAGAGGACATCGCAATGGCGTTTTTCTGATCTGACTTTGCTGGGGGTACGCCATCATTCGATATTTTTGCTTGGGGGTACAATAAAAATAAAGTTTGAGAACCCCTGGTTTAGTGTTAGGACAGACATGTTCTAACTTTACGAAACACAATGTGTGAGGTTATAACGTTACAAGATAGAAGAAGGATTCTTCGAACAAACGAGGTAATGACTTTAAAAAGTCATCATCTTTCTTTGGACAGAGAAAATTGGGTTTTTTCATCGATATTTCGGACGTATGATTAAAAAAAGGTGGTTGGTACAACAACCTGGAATGTACTTCCCTTGACTATGCGACACCTCTCAAGCTCTTCTCAATTTCACAAACTGTTGAAGACTGTTTTTAGCTTGATCTCGGCCGGGATCCTCTCGACAGAAGTGACTCTAACTAGGCCTACCTCGTGCAGAGCGTCAGAGAGCTCAAAGCATTATCGGTGCATATATTATGATCTTGAACAACGCTTAAGCAATGAACTCCGCCACTGGTCGCACTCTGCCAGTGCCTGTCCCAAGCCTGGTTAAAGGAGGAGGGCGTCGCTAATGGTCTTTGTTACCACACAGTGACGTTAAACTGCAAAAACCACCACCTTTAGCAATTCAGAAACATGTTCTGTAGCTCTAAGGTTGTCTTGGTTGGTCAAGCCAAAGATTCGCAATGATGTCACGCTGCCAAGTGATAGCATCATTCACCGTTTGTTTATCAACGACTTTCCTGAACGCAAGTTGTTCTTCTATGTCCAACAAAATTGTGGGGCACGGTGGTGTAGTGGTGGCGTCGTTGCCTTGAAACCGGAAGGTTCGAGGTTCGAATCCACCTCGCCGCGTAAGGACCTTGGGCAAGTCCTTCACTCACAATTGCTCAGCGCTTCGGCGTGAAACTCCGATGCAGTGTCCGCTCTGCATTCGGGAGCGCCTCTGAGTAGTTAGAGCTTGAAGGGGCGCTATAACAAGTGCACATACAAAATTAGGCTATCTTAACTCAGTCTTATATTTAGCTGCATATGCCTTATGTTCGTGGTTACATTTGTAGCTATGCTATCTGTTTCCACCTTTTCAATCAATAAAATCGCTTATGTTGCTAATATTGATCTCATTTTACAAAGAAGATCTCACTAATTAAACGTAGAAAACTGATATTTATATATAGCATATAAGAAATTAAAGGTGTCTAAACTTTGCCTTCGCCAAAAATTTTTTTAAAGCGATAGTTCATTTACATTTAAACATTGAAATATGATTGTTATTTTTTGCGCCGCTCAGAGTTATGGTGATTCAATGGCACTCCCAGTGGGAGAATTTCGATTAAAAAATAGGTAGTCAATCACTCTTGGTCTAAAACACCTTTAACACGGTATCAATCAGTGTTATGATATGTAACGAGCGACATTCAAAAATAAATTATGGATTCTTTGCTCGTCGTGCCCCTTGATGACGATGCTGTTCGCTGGATTAGCGCGAACTGCAAACGCTAAATAAATAAATAATAATCAGATCTTGTTTCCAATAATTCATCACCTTCACCTTGGTTAAGAAGAGCGAATGATAAAGTTAAAATTTAAAGATGTCACGTGATATTTACTGTCCATCAATACGAATGAATTTAGTATAGCATACAAGTTTGTCGTCGTCATAATTTATGACCACAAAGACCGTTGACAACAATGCAAACGATAAAAGCGAATAAAAGGAGTGGAAATGAAAGCAAAATGTCCAAGAAATAAAGACTCGCCGTGCAAACTTTACAACAACAGCAAAATTTGTATAAACCAACATGTCTAATCGGACCACATTTAACCAATGTTAAAATTTAATTTTTTTTTATTTAAACCACAAAATGGAACACTTTGAATTAACTTTATTTCATGCTGGGCGCATAATCATGACAAAGAAAAAGGCGTGAAATCATCTTTCCTCGTGGATGTGAGGAGATCGATTTCGACTGCTCTAAGATGTTGAAATGCATTGGAACCAAAACCGATGTCTTTACACACCTACAAATTAATATATTATCAATGCTTAAAAGCCATGTAAAGTTAAAAGAATAACGATCCACTTCTCTCTATATCTCTTTTTAAAAGCTCTTAATAAGTGCTGTAATAAGCTTACGCCGAGCAGAGGACGGCCAAATAGGACCTGGCGGAGCACATTTGACGGGGACCTTGCTGAAATGGGAAACAGTTGGAGCAATGCAGAAGAAGTGGCAAACAACCGCACGATGTGGAGGAATCTTGTCGACCGATGTTATGAAGAGAACCGAAGGACCTAAGAGAGAAGAATACGTCGAGCAAATTTCTGTCCAGGGTAACGGCCTCTGTTGTCATAGACCCTGATCAAATCGGATCCATCAACATTCTCTCTAGCGTATTGCTTTCCTGACATGACTTTTTCTAACACTGTTTGTCATTTGGGTGTGACCTTGGACCAGAAATTGTATTGTATTTAAACATTTATAAAGCGCCTCTAGTAGGGTAAACCGTTCAGAGGCGCTCCCAGTGCACAAGGCCCCGCGAGAAGAAGCAGGTTTTGAGAAGAGACAGAGCAGAGGAGAGACTGACAGACAGAAGAGTTGAGCGAACAGAAGGAGACAGAGAATTCCAGAGAGAAGGACCAATTGAGACAAAAGATCGAGACTGAGCCATAGCAGTTCTAGACCGGGGAACCAATAGGTCAAGTCTGTTGGATGAGCGAAGTGGACGGTGGGAGGAAGCTGAGTGAGGACGAAGTAAGGTTTTAGTCAGATATTTTTGGGCAAGACCCCGCTGAGACTTTAGGATCAGAGTGAGGATCTTGAACTGTGTGCGAGCACGTAGAGGAAGCCAATGAAGTTCATCGAACATAAAGGTACGATCGCTCCCTCCCCCAAACCCCGAGGCCAAGTCTCCGCCTATGCAGCTTAAAATGCTACCGTTGTAATGTTGAAATTCAAAGCATTTCGACATTGGGGGGGGGGCACTTTTGAAGTCTTAAACAAAGACTATACGGCGGCAGAACGATCCCTGAGGCGCGAAGCGCAGAGATTGGGAGGGGTGAGGGGGTTCTTTTTTAATGTCCACATCTAATTGTCGAATTAATTTTTAGCTGTCATCCAAAATAAAAAATGGCCCATTTTCTCAGTCCTGATAGAAGTAGTTCTAACTGTAATTTGCTATGGAAATAGATAGAGTGGAAAGGAATCAATGATAGAAATGAAAACCTACTCATGTCTAAAATATATACCTACTATCATAGCATTTCAAAGCAAGTTTCAGACTGCATAACTCTTTCTCAACCTTTCGATCCTCCCCGGTTAATAACTACCAAATACACTATGACGAAACAGAGACCTCTTCCAGAATTATCATTCCCTGACTATTCCCCTGTGAAGGCCCAACAGATTTTCGCTGGGATAGTATTTCTTATGGATTGTAATGATTTAATTTGGATAAGATCAGAATGATTTCCTGAGACCGAATCATGATGTCCTTGCAATAATCAATGCATCTGTCTGTAATAAGTTTTCTAATAGTTTCTGTGATGAACTCATTTGACTTTATTCGCCCCTTTTTATGAAGCAAAGCGTTTGAAAGCCATTATCTTCAATTGTGGTTTGGTGCTGTCAGGTTGTGGACGCCTCTCTTGAAGCGGAGCTATATAAGTTGATGCTTACGATTGCCATGGTAAACTGAAATTAGATTAGATTATCAAATTGATTGAAGACTGGATTAAGCGTATAACCTCTTTATTCTGGTCTCGTAAAATAGGTCGTTTGAATGGTCTTTCAAATGAGAAGATGGCTCATTTAGACGCTGATAGACGGAAGCTGCGCATCACAGACGGACATGGAAGAGGAGGAAAAGAGGAAGGTGGAGGATTACCTGGCAGCCCAGGAGGCGGAACTGGCAGCGGCTGAGAAAACTATGATACACTGCAATGTGATGCAAAACAATATATTGTGATACAATGTGAAGCAGTAAACAATGATCCTCCTCCATGCGGTAGAAATACGATGAGATGCAGAACATTGTGGGACGCGGTGGTGTAGTGGTGGCGTCGCTGCCTTGAAGCCGGAAAGTTCGAGGTTCGAATCCACCTCAAGTCGCTTCGTATGGACCTTGGGCAAGTCCTTCGCTGGCAATTGCTCAGCGCTTCGGCGTGAAACTCCGATGCAGTGTCCGCTTTGCAGTCGGGAGCGCCTCTGAGTAGAGAGCTTGAAGGGGCGCTATAACAAGTGCGCATACAAACAAATACAAATTAAACAGGATAATGGATTATTAAACGGTAAAGTGCTTTGGCCTTTTTGTAACGTATAAGTGAGCACACAGCTCCCGTATCATAAAATTATTTAACCAAACGTTTGCAGATGACAAATTTGACTTAGACACCCTGAGACCTGTTTGAGATCGTGCTATATAAATATCGAAACTGCACGCTTTAAATTCATTCCCATGTCTATAATTTTCCTATTTGAACTTATAGCACTGTCACATGGAATTTTATTTATACTATAGTTACCTAATAATTCCTTCGCTGCTCGTACTTTGGCAGTACCAGACCCACGGCTGGTGAAAGTAGGAGGGCGACATCGAAGATCGTTGATTATAACACGACGTGGATCAACTGATAATATTACAAAATGAATTCGTCTTATAATACACAATTATACCGTGAACATAAAGTAACTGGAAACTGTCGATATGTGAACATATAGAGATGAATGGCGAACATCAAACTGGATGGAGCATACATTTATTGTAGGTACTATAACAGAAGAAGAAGTGTCGGGAATGATCAGAGTAGAAAGATCCTCTGATGCTCACACAATAGAACAGAGATTCATCCGTTTCTATTGGGTGAACTTGCAGTGTCATTTTGATAGCGTGGCATAATAGATGTTTAATAATGACTATGAATTGAAATGTTAAGAGACACAAATTATACCATTCTATAGACGGAATGTGGGGCTACATTTCCATGCTCACTGAGTTGTCTTTTGACAACCGGAAGTGCTCAAAATAAATTAAAATATATATAAAGGTGTTTTATTTTCATAAAATGTTCATGTTTTCTCTATTATAACTTATCCATAATTTATTTTTTAATAGAAATAAATTCTGCCATTCTGTAGAGGGCTTTTAGGGCTGTTTTATAATACTAAATAATTTGGAATTTGACGACCGGAAGTGCTCAAAATAAATTAAAATGTATAAAAATGTTGGGTTTTTTGCAACGCGAACCGATATGTCTGGGTAAAGGTTTTTCAGCAGCTAAAACATGTTTTTTTTGTTTGTACATAAAACAGACTTATTACTAGTTTTTATTGTTGATCATTGGACTTTATTATATGTAAACTTTTTTTATATATAAATCATGTTCAAAACACACAGAATCTAATATATTCTCTATGCGTAAGTATACGTTTTCGTGGAATCGACGGGTACCATGGTAAAAAAAAATCAAATTTCGAGGTGCATTCATATTTTCTTAACCTAAATATACCATTTTGTGCAGAAATGAATGCTGAATCGAATGGTGTATTGCAAGTTATGATATCTCAAACCAAACCCAAAATCTAGGGTGGTGGTAACCCCCCCCTTGGTAGTCAGTGTAACAAAAAAGACTGAGGGTTAACCGCAGCCACTTTTTTATGATTTGCAGTTCAAAAGTTCAGATGGGAAAAAAAACTGTAATTGTTTTTCTAAAGACATGCACATTCTATTGCGTCGCCCAAAGAAAATCGTCTCATACTCATCAAACATAGCTATTAAAATAAAACGATATTCTCTCTGACAGCTACCAGATTCTCGCTCCACCTCCCGTTCCCAGCCCATGTCCTCTTCTTCCTCTTCTTCCTACTCTTTAATCTGTTGCAAACTGGGTCGAATTGCGTATCGTCCTACCGTTTCCGCCTTTCTTTCATCAGATCGGGGACTAACACCCTAGATTATGGTGAAATCATGATTCATTGTATTATTATCACTAGTTTTAAATGCTGATGTTTGCTGGCAATTCCCTGGACTGTGAATTAACCCTCGAGTGCCCAAGGGGGGTCCGACCGGACCCCAGGCTCGTTTTTTCCGGATAACTTTTTAACGGCTATAGATATGCAAAAATGCTTTTAGGTATTCCTAGAGCAACCATTTGGGCATCGAATGGTATATTTTGCGTGAGTATTGTCCAACCCTGTACCCCACAACCACATCGTATACTAAGGGTACCGCAAGATTTGCTGCTATTCCTTCGGTAAATGACGCAAGCAAGCATTATACTGTGTATCATGAGATTTTTACACCATTATTTGCACCAGGTGGTGCTATTGTGAAATAAGATACATCAGTCGACTGAAAATTCATTTTGGATTACATAGAACTAAATTATGTTATGATGTTCCAATCCCTTCTCAAGATTTTAGCATGAAAACGATAGACTTCCTTCGGTAAATGACGCAAGCAAGCATAAAATGTGTATCAAGAGATTTTACACTATTATTTTACACCAAGTGGTGTTATTGTGGTATAAGATACATCAATAGATTGCAAATTCATCTGGGAATACATAGAACTAAATTCTGTAACGATATTCCAATCCCTTCTCAAGATATTACCATGAAAACGCTGGGGTCCGCGCGGACCCCCCCTTGGGCCTTCGTGTACCAAAAAATACCTTGGGCACTCGAGTGTTAAATGATGCTATATCTGGCGACATAGAAATATTTATAGCCCCCGTTGTCATAGTTTTGGAGGTGTGCAAGGAATTTATTCTATTGCTGTTTAACGTCCACTGCGTGGTATCAATGACCATTAGCGACGCCCTCCTCCTTTATCCAGGCTTGGGACTGGCACTGGCAGAGTGCAACCAGTGGCGGAGTTCTCATACATACATACATACATACATACATACATACATACACACACACATACATACATACATACATATATACATACATACATACATACATACATACATACATACATACATACATACATACATACTTACATACATACATACATACATACATACATACATACATACATACATACATACATACATACATACATACATACATACATACATACATACATACATACATACATACATACATACATACATACATACATACATACATACATACATACATACATACATACATACATACATACATACATACATACATACATACATACATACATACATGCATACATACATAAATACATACATACATACATGCATACATACATTTTTGTTAGCACACATGTTCAAAACAAACAGAATCTAATATTCTATTCATGCATAAGTACACTTTTGTGGAATCAAACGGTCTCCAGGTAAAAATTGTATAATTTCGAGGTAGTTTCGTATATTTTTAAACCTAAATATATCATTTTGTGCAGAAATGAATGCTCTATCCATCTGTATATTGCAAGTTATGATATCTTAAACCAAACCCAAAATCCACGGGGGTAGTAAACACCACCCTTGGTTGTCGGTATTACAAAAAAGCTTGATAGCCCGAGGGTTAAACAATAAAATGTATTTAAACTGTTGGAATCCTAATATACCGTGGATATGGTGAGGTCTTGGTCAATAGGAGGAAAATATTTTTTATGAAAATAAAACATCAATTAACACACCCTAAAAACGAGAAACCGCTATAAAATAAGTGAAGTATCAATCTAATGAAATTTGTTTCAACCGCACACTGACAACAGCACCTGGCAAATACATGTAGATGTTTCATATAACTCCGCCACTGGTTGCATTCCAAGCCTGTATAAAGGAGAAGGGCGTCGCTAATGGTCATTGATACCACACAGTGGACGTTAAGCAGCAACAGAAGAAGAAGAAACTGAAATTAATATAAAAGATGGAAATTTTACTTGACAGTCTTTCCGATGCTGTTGTGCTTTTCTAAAAGACGCCCATGCTTTCTGATTCTTAACACTTTTTGTTTCTTTGTCTCAGTATGTGCTTCCGAGAGGAAGCAAGATTTGGGAAGAGAGAATGAAGAAAAGAGAATGCCATACAGAGTTGTGGATCGATCAGAAGGCTCAAGCGGATTCCAAAGAGAAGGAACAATTGAGGCAAATAATCGAGACTAAGCGATAAAATTGGTTGGATTCGGATGTTCTAAGTGAGAGGTTGGGTTGGGACGAGAAAAAGAAAAATATTGGGCAACGTCGGGTATCCGGGATTGCAAAAAAGACAAGTTTGTTATTGAGCTATAAGTTATTATTGTGAACTCTATCACTTGACCTATTGCCCGAAAAGACATAATATTACGAGAGACTCTTCTCATTCTTATTGCACAATGTCATCCGTTTAAAAGGTGTTTAATAGAGATCATCCGAATAATTGAATTGACAACATACATTGGTGCAGTGTGCTGACTTACCTTGTCTCTCGTCTTCAACCATCATCGATTGGAGAGTTGGTCGCTTCATGGACGAGTTTCTCCATCTTTTCCAGTATTCTGTCTCTTTCAGCAACTGATCTATTGACATAATCCATATCCAGGTTCTGATGTTGTCGACCCATCCAATCTTCGGGTCATCTCTGTGCTCTTCTTCATTACACTGTGCACTATAATTGCAAGATCTCTTTTCCAATCATTCTCCCGTCTTTCTTATCACGTGTCCGAAGTAAGAAAGTTTTCTTCTTTTGATGGAATTGAACAGACTTCTTTCCACTCAGGTCGCCACCAGCAATCATTCGTTTCTTTTCTTTTCCATCAATGACACTATTAGAGTAAGTCTTGAGCATTTCACATCGAATTCCTTTATTCTTTCTTCCTCTCTTTTCTCAATGGTCCATCTTTCACAGCCAAACCCCACTGTCTTGGTAAGCTTTTAGCTATTTTTTTTGCTATGGCGTTTCTAAATATTTTGTTTCAACGGTGCTCCTATGTTCTGTTCCAGATCCTTTTCCTCTCGAATATCTCTGAAACATTCTTAATCTTCGGTTATCAGCGATACAAGATAAATGAAATGTGTTGACCTGTTCCAATCTATTTCCTCCAACCCATATGTTGCATGTTGCAACTTTCAGAGCCATAACTTTGGTTTTATCAATATTAACCAGCATTCAATTTTTCTTCCCCACTCTCGCCAGATGGGTATCATTAGACACCTTTAAATCAAATAGCTACATTAACATAAAGAAATAAAACCTCGGCATGAACGTCATCTATCACAGAGAAAAAATCTTGAACAGTGAAAGTTCTTTGTTACCTTTTCGACACCTGAGAAGTATTGCGCGGGAAAGCTCTGATGCGGCTGGAGAGGGTGGCAGAAGTTTAAGCGATTTTGTATTCCAAGTTTGCCCGTGGCGGTCTGTGGAACAAATCAAACGCACCCAAAATGTAATCGAAATTGCGCTATATATGTGTGACCCTGGTTCCAATGTTCGTCTTTTCGTATGCTTATCTGGTCGTCCGCAGTCTATCTGTCTCTATGTCTGTCTGCATGTCTGTCTGTCTATCTGTCTGTGTGTTTGTCTGTCCGTATTGTCTTTATGTATGGTTTTTTGGTTTGAATTGTCTGTTTGTATGAACTGTCAGCATAATCTGAATGCATTGCATGTCTGTCTGTGTTTTCGTAATATTGTCTTTATTGCCTGTCTTCATTTTCTGTCTGGCTGACTGTAATAATAATATTCTCTTTATTAATTTTAGTCTCAATCTACAGATCATTCATTATCTCATCAATTCCAATCGGCTTTATTCCCTCTCGCCTTTGACCACCATGTTATGCCTCTGTGACCAACAGTTTTTCAGGTTTGTAAGACCATCATTCGGTTTCCAGTATTTTCAACATCATAATAATATTATTATGATGAAACACGCTGTCTGTATCCCTTCCTCAACCCATTAGAACCAAATGTATAGCATTGGGTTTTCCCCAATAATTCTGTAAAGCGTTTATCTCAGAAAAAGACGCCAAGGAGCGCTCACAATGCGAGGGAGAAAAGTCAGGTTATGAGGCGAGAGAAAGATAATGAAAGACTAGGGCTTGAAGTTTGAATGGACGGTCATGGATGGTGGTCATGCACTTATTTTAAAATCAGAACACCATCTCAAGAAACGACAATAGGCTACTCTTACTACTTATATACTTTTCCATTCGAAATTAGTGTTTTCATTGAGCCAGTGAATGTGTGGATTGGATCTCGATTACGGTTCTATGAACTCAGAAGACTAAACTAGCTTGGAGGTGAGTGGATGACGTCATCGGACCAAAGATTCTGAAATATTATAATGGAAACAAGAATGCAGTCCACACACCTCAATAAACATTTTTTTGGTTATAAATAATGCTATGTCACCTAGATTATCGGCTTCAGTTTATGTTTACGTTTGCATGTGCACTTGTTATAGCGCCCATTCGATATAAATTCGGTGTACAGACATTTGAACGGTGGTCATTTGAACGGACGACACTTGAACGGCGACACTTTAACGGGCGATATTAGAACGCGCTGACAATAGAACAGGCGACACTTAACCGGAACGTCATATTAACGGGCCGACTTATGAACAACTCACAAGATGCGGCGCTGTAGGCCTAGGCCTACACTGTGCACGTAAGCCTATACTTTAAGTTTTGACTGAATGTTGGGCGCGACATTTGGTGACACTGAATATTGGAGAAAATTATGCAAAGTTTTACTGTTACTTTTAGGTGGGAAACATAGTTTTTGTTTTTACATGTGTGACATGGCATTAATGATGCAAGGTTGAAGTTGAAGGCCCGACTTGTAACCACAGACGACCAGATGGTCAGCGAAAGACAAATGGAACACACGCATTCTGGAAACTTTTTCGATAGCAAGGAAAGCCACAGGGGAAATGAAGCAATAATTATAGTTGCCACTCGCCAGCTACGGCAAGTCAGAAATTTTGATATAATTATTTAAACTCAGTTACCAATTTGTCACACAACCAGACATTGAATTTGGTAGGCCTACATGTCCAAGACAGTAAATGCTCGATTGCTCATAAAAATTAAGAAACTCTACCGATCAATTGTCCTCCGGTCATCTGTCGCCCGATCAAATGTCCAGCCGTTCAATAGTCTCGGCGGTCATCTGTCCCCCGTTCTAGTGTCGCACGTTCTTTTGTCGTCCGTTCTAATGTCATGTAACCATAAATTCAGAGGCGCTCCCGAGAGCTCACGTTTGCTGACATCCTATGGCTACAAAGGTTGTTGACACCAATATAAACATTGTGGGGTGCGGTGGTGTAGTGGGGATATTCGTTGCCTCGCAGCCGGAAGATTGCAGGTTTGAATCCACCTCAAATCGCCGCCTATGGGGATCTTGGGCAAGTCCTTCGTTCGCAATTGCTCAGCGCTTCAGCGTGAAATTCCGATGCAGTGTCCGCTCTGTAGTCGGGAGCGCCACTGAGTTGCGAGCTTCAAAGGGCGCAATAACAAACGCACATAAACACAACTAAGGTCCGATGAAGGAAGGTAGCCTTATGGCGACATTGTTATACACCCTTCGAAATATGGCCTATTCACATAAATGTATGAGTATTTGATATACTTTACGGGATGATTAACAGATTTATTAAAAACCATACTTTTGATAATAAGTCCTAAACTTAAAGGCGTCGAATTTGAAGTCCGGTTTTACTCTTTTATCTATGCAGCTTCGTGTAACTGCCACTGAGAAATCGCGTTCAACAGTTGAACTAATAATAATTATTATTAAATTATGGTCATTATGATTTTTCGCAGGTAGTTCTAATCCAACTGCATTTCGTCCAATTCTGGCATTTCGTGGATTTCCAAAGACGATAACTGTCGTTGTGTCATAGACTGAGTAAGAATTGATAAACTCCAGTTCAGGGTATCTTTGGGTAACATAAGCCTTTCCTAAGCCAGGATAAAAGAGGAGAGTTACGCAATGGACTTGCAATCCACCCGAGTAAAAATCATGCGCAACAGAAGCAACGCAACTTTCCAATAATTATAGAAGGGCCAAGTTAAAATGACTCAAATAGTGCTTGAAATGAGGACATTTTGACGTTTTAATGAGATCGTATTTTTTTCCGTTATCGCTGTCGATTGATAATTTTTTTTTGCATTAATAATGTTTTAGCAAACAAATTGAGATGGCCGCAGTAGGCCTACGGTGTTTCGTGACTAAAATTAATAAAGATGATCTAAACGGGTGCGCAAGTGGACTCAACTAATCTTTTGGTCTTGGGAAACATTATGTACCTTTGCTTAATTACATTATTAGGGTGTGTAAAAAGTGCAAACTCCTTCGAGCGACATTGGTCAAGAGGTGATAATTGATTTCATTACTAAAGGTGTGACATGTTACGGCAGAAAATGCGACAGTTCATATTAAAAGCGTGTTGTTCAGATGGTCGTAATCATGTGCCACACTACAATTATTTTTTACCAAGGGTGTTGATTAATCGCGATTAGCGCGTGCGATTTAACGCAATAAAAAGTTGCGATTACCACAGTTTGCGCTTTAATTGGATCTGATAAAAATTAAATGAAAGCAGAAAAAATTGTATTAAACGGAACGCTCATACTTAATTCTAATGATAACCTACATTCTTTTCAGATCTTCCAAGAAGCAATTTGGGTGTCAGAGTTGCAAATCGTCGCTCAATTGTCGCCTGCATGCAAACCAAAATATGCGTTTAACGTTCTAACGAAATCGGCCGACTGTTTTTTTAAAGAAATTTTTGGAACTGCTCAACCAGAAACTTGAGTCTTTGGATTACCTATTTCCGAGAAATTTCGATGACCTTTTCCCGTCGTTTGTAAGAAATTTGATTTTCTTCAACACCTTTTTTCGACGGTTTAATTTCTAGATAAATTTTGAACAGGCAAACGTAAAACTAAATGCTTCCTATTTTTTATTTAACCAAAGTTTAACGTCGTCGTATGACATCAAAGGCCGTTGACGACAATTTACAGCTTAAACAGTGCAGTAACAAAGAATTTATGGCGTCCAAAATACACCATATAACGTTGTCATGAAAATATCATTGTTCAACAAGTCTTATAATATTATTGTTCATTGTCATTGGCGTTCATTGTTTATTAGTAAAAAAGTTAACAGTTAATAACATTAACTATAAGCTTACAAGTTATGCCAAATATTTTGCATGGTCATATTCATTATTATTCTGCAGTAATTGTCACATGCAAGAAATGTCACAAACTTTTCTTGATTATTATTACCATTCTTAATACAAATTTGATTCATGGCTTCTACATTTCTATAAAAGAAATTCTTAAACAGGTTAATATGAGATATAATTTTGCTTTAACAAAAGCAAAGACGACCAACAATATTCCAACACAATCATGTCGCAATTGCATGACATTTAATATTAAAAACAACAAAATACATTTGATCATTGATCAGTTTCTGAATACATTGTCACATAATATATGAAATATTTTTATATCATATTTAGTAATACAGAACAATTGTGCCCAAAAATTCAATTCATTGATTCAGCATATCCCTGGCAACCAACCATCACATGAACTTTGTTCTATTTTCACTAAACACATATACTTAATAAAAAAGAAACAAACTAACATATTAAGAAAAGAAATAAACAATTAGAAAAGAAGAAAAAAAAGCTTCCAAGTACACGTGGCATGCACCGTTTAATAAGTTGGTCATAAACCATGTATTACTTCTTACACGGGCTCATAAACGACATTAATTACACAACTTTTCCTTTAATTACTTGATTTATAAGCCATAAAAAGTAATCACTACGCTCGATTTTTTGACAATGTCTTGCCCAAATATAAGAATTTTTAAATCAAATTTGTACACACTTTAAGGCAATTGTTATTGTACATTTATATATTGCACTTCAAGAGAACTCCTCAGAGGCGCTCCCGACCTGACACCAAACCACAATAAAAGAGAATGGTTTTCAAACGCTTGCGGAAAAGGGGCAAAGAAAGACAAAGAAGCTCATTACGGAGACTAATGGTCTCACTGGCTCCCTTATCCGCAGCGCATTGTTTACAGATTTTCTGTCTTGGTCCATCGCTGTTTTGAGGGTGGCGCCGTCATTATGTTTAGCCAGCACTAGACAATCATAGAAAGTCGACTGTGTTCTTATTACTGCGCTCCATGGAAATCTGTTGATTAGATCATATTAATGATTGCACTTTCATAACGATGTTGGTTATAATAGTTTAATTAATGGTAATGATGATGAGAATGATGACGGTGATAATTTCGCTTATTTTCGTTATTATTATGATAATGAACTGCCTCAGTACCTACACTTCATCGTCCTAACCCGCCCATTTTCTTCCTCCGTTGCGTTCTTCCCCGATCTGTCTTCCACTTTTTTCTTTCTCTTTCTCACTCCATGTTGAAACTTTCCCACAGTCACACACCTTAGTGCAGAAGCTTTGTTACATCGTAGACCTAAAACAATCATTGTGACGTTCATTCTGAATTGACGGCCTGCGTTTCTGTGTGTTCTTAAAGGAATGATTTATAAGTTTTAAAAGGTGTTCAATAACGCGTCGAATGGTGGCACTGTCTAGCTCATGCATCTTAAAAGAGGCCTGATTGGTACAGTGGCGAAGTAAGTACCTGATTAGTTTATATAGCGTAGTTGTGCATATTTTAAAGGTGTTCAGTATCAGCTGATATTTTTGCACAGGGCAAAGATCTCTAAAAGATCGCCAACAGATTACGATGCAGGGCCAAATGAGCTAAATTAATTTCTTACGTCATAATACACTGTAACTTGCACAGTTCTGGTTCAGTCCACCTCCAATGATGCGGTCACATTCACTCACTTTCGACACCTTACAAACGTTCACATCGACTATTATATAAGCATAGGACGCACATGACATTTAATGTATGATCTTTTCATTATCGACTCCGGCAAGAATAATCTCAAACTGATGATGATGACGATGATGATGACGACGATGACGATGACGATGATGATGATGATGATGATGATGATGATGATGATGATGATGATGATGATGATGATGATGATGATGATGATGATGACGACGATGACGATGACGATGACGACGACGACGACGGCGACGGCGACGACGACGACGACGGCGACGGCGACGGCGACGACGACGACGATGACGATGACGATAACGATGACGACGGCGATGGCGATGATGATGACTTTGACAGGCAGACAGTTCGACAGACCCATAGACAGACATACGTAGAAGGACACACTCACAGGTAGACAGACATAGAGACACACGCAGACATGGAGGCAGACAGATTTAACGAGTCTGTTGTGTAAGGAAGCAGAGAAACAAAAGTGATAGACACCTTAAATAGAAATTGATCAATTGTTTATAATTTGTTTTAATCGGTTTTGGATCACTGTAGATTATGCCCCAATTCCCAGTTATATAGTAGAAGTGTCCACCGTTCCAAGGGTGTTTGTCGCGCACAGCTCCAGGTTGCACTGTTACTGTACATGTACATCTAGCATAGAAAATAAATCGATTTTGAGTAAGACGACAAGCAACCAAATAAACCAACTAAATCAGTGTCCACATCGTCATCATCAAGATTAGATCAATGTATATTTAAAATAGAAACAAGTTTTAAAAAAAACATTTCCATTTAGTTCTAACATTCTTCCTCTTCTTCTTTCTGTTCTTCCATCAGTTCCTTGACGATGACGCCCTTATGAAGTTTCTGCACAGTGTTCTGTCCATGATAGTTTCGTCCAACATGGTCAAGTTTGTGTTTTGCACGCAGCACGTCAAATCTTCCTTCACAACATTGTCTATTAATTTCTTTCGTTGTCTCCCCTACTCTTTTCTTCTTCAACGTCTCCATTCAGCCAACTCATCTCCACCAGCATCTTCCCCCCTTCATCTTATATCCTCAAGGTCCAGCATTCTGATCCATACAACAACACAGGTTCCACCAAGGAATGGCAAAGCTTCTTCTTGGTTGTGATGGAAATATCTGCTGGTCTCCACATTTTGTTTAATCCTCCGAACGCTGCACACGCTAATCTACACCTTCTTTTGATGTCTTCTGTGCAAGTCCCATCTTCTGTTTTTACTCATCCTAAATATACGAATTTCGTAACTTGTTCTAATGTTTCATCTCCTATCTTTATTTCTAGGTCTTCATGTTGCTTTCCGATTGTCCTTGTTTTGTATTCCATCTTTGGCGGAGGGCATCAAATGATTTTCGCACGTCATACTTATATAGCATATATTTAACTGTTGTAAAGGTGTCGAAGGACAGGGACAAGCCAATCGTATCACATGCTTGATTGATGTGAACGTCATAAATATACATTTAATAGGCGTACGTACATTTTTCCGAAACTCCTCGTATACGCAAATCGTGACCTCGTCGTACGTAATAATTATATGGACTGATTCTCATAAAACAATTTTAGTCGACGATAATGGAGAATTTGCTCCTTCACTTCAAGTGGGGATGGGTTAGACGCTACTGGTTCATCCGTGAAAATCTAGTAACGCCACATAACAACTTTGAATACCTCACTGACTGACAGATTGACTGATTAGATCGAGCTTTGAATTCGACTTTTTTTTGAATCAACAATGGCATCTAAATATATCCTACACAGTCTACAACTTTAGGGACATTGTTTATTCATTGACCGTCTCTTAGAGTTTGATTATATACTATGCCATTGATATGTACTATATAGTTACTGGATGGCTAAAGCTTCAGATATTGGTCTATGACGGATGGCGAATCACACGGGACTTCCGCTTGGGGCAGCGCGTGCTTGTTTATATGCAAAACCATGTTAAATTCGTCAACTTTAACGGCTATTTTAAAGAGATCTGGTCGTTTGCCGCAAAACGTAGTTAAGTTGATGGTTTTGTATGTCACTCAAATCAAAATCCACAGGCTGGTTTTAAACAATTCTGTCATCATTAATTCTGTCATCATTGCTAAGAAATTTGCATTTCAATGTTTGCTATGATATGCCTTTAAGGATTCTGGGATTTTCCTCAGAGAATCCTGTGATTCGCCTCAAGAAACCCAGGGATTTGCCCTGCGTGAGCGATAATCCAAACTTTCATGGCCAATTAGCTATCCAGTTACTATATAATGCATATAATGTATATTGCTTTGTCATCTGTCTTTTAGACACCTTTAGTATGACTACCAAATGATTTATATAAGCACAGAGTATAAAACATTTGTCAACATTCTACCTTCCACAAATCCTTTGTCCGCAATAAGAACTCGTCGCCATGCAAAATGATGATTGTGATAAAATAATTTTAAAATTTGATCATAAATATATAAAAGTGTAGATGACGATGCTGACAATGATGATGCAATGATGTTGATGATGATGACAATAATAATATATAATATTTGCAATAGAATTAATAATACAACAATGACAATAATTGAGGCACTCCTAACCAACTCCGAGCCAGTTCCGATCAGACTTTCACCGCACGCTTCATTTCGATCTGATTGTTTTTTCAAAGATTATCCACCGCATTCTTCGTCTCGTAATTTGTTTGTTGCGTTACGTTTATGAATCGTCAAAAACGGTGGGTGGTCTCACTAAAAGTGGTAAAACTTTTAATCTGTTTAAAATATTTTGATATAATCTAGCCATCATGTGTAAATATGAATTATCTTTAAAATTGTAAAATTACATTTCCTTCAGACCAGGATATTGTCAAAACAACCATAGCTCCTTTTGGGCCCATGCACCGATGACCCAAAAAAGTCATAAACTGTTTTGGGCCGAGAAATTTTTTTTAGCCTTCCCCAAGAGCGGCAACCAAACTATGGGATTTAGTCTCTTCCGAGTCACTTTCATCTCAATGCCGCCATCTATATAACCTACTCTTTTCACATCTGCTATTTTACCCCTACCCTTATATAATAAGACAACTTATGAAGATGTGAATTACATTTAATGCGCGCATAACGCGCGTGCACATTAGGTATGCGCATTAATTAGTTGGTCAATTTCAGTTACATTAATTTTTTAACTCGTTGCATAACATCTGGATGGCTCTTGGGCAAGGCGTACATCCATACAAGGTCATTTATAACACCTCTTTTAGATTTACATAAACCAGATAAATAAACGCAGAAGCGCTAACCGTCAGTGGCGCAAAAGTTTTCAAAAGATACCAATAAAATTATGTTGTAGATTGACAGTAAGAAACCTTCGACAAGAAATGAGAATGAGGAAGACAAGGCGGGAAGAAGGCAGTGGAGAAGGAAGAGGAGGAGTGGAAGGACGATTTGGACTAAGGGCAAAGATGTGTTATCATCGTAATCATTGAAATTAGCATAATCATCATAGACATTGCCATCATCATCGTCGCTACTAATGCTCCAACCAACAACATTATCAATTATTATAGTCCCACCCATGTGAAGGATTTTGTTTTGAGGCAATATCACAGGATAACGTTAGCATAATATTTTCAGTGAAACGATACTAAGTAAAGGTGGGGTTTGCCATCAGAGCTAAAGACTTTCTCTTAAGAACGTCCTAGGGCGTTACTCGAGGTGGACAGTCTCACCAGTATCTCCTAAAACCTCTGGCCAAAGCTGGCGGGAGGTGATGTAAGGATACCTAAGGGTAAAAGAGGTTCTTTTGGACCCAACGGCCTCCTTAAACTTACACTTCTTAACCGAATAGTATTGCCGTTTCAATAGTTCACCATTAACGAATATTTACGAACACTCAAAATCTAAATATTCACGAATATCTATGATTATTAAAACCTCATTACACGACCACTTGATCTATGCATGCAACACCATCTAAACAAATTTGTTAAAATGGATGGATGGATCCGATTTGACCAGGGTCTATGACAACAGAGGCCGTAACCCTGAACATAAATTTTCTCGGCATATTACAGCACTCAAGAATTAGTCTCCCAGATTAATAAAAAAGTCTACAATTTCGTCTGAAGCAACTCACCTGGTCACCTGGTGCCGTCAGCTCTTGGAGCTCTGGCGATATTCTTGATGTATCCTCTCCAGTGTCCCCTCTCTCTTGTTGCCTCTCTCAGCTCCTCCAAGTTCATGCCAGACTTTTCCTGTACCTCATCCAACCATCTCTTCCTTGGTCTTCCGCGTCTCCTCCTTCCCTCACCGCATGCCGTCATCAGCTCCTTCTCCAAACCGTTAGATCTCATCACATGGCCGAAGTAGCTCAATTTCCTCCAAGTCGCTGTTTGCTGTAGTGTCTCATCTCTCTCTGTTCCGAGCTCCTCACGCACCGATTCGTTAGTTCTCTTCTCCGTCCATGAAATCCTTAACATTTTTCTCCAAATCCACATCTCGCACGCGTTGATTTTCTTTTCCATATCCAGTGTCTTTGTCTGAAGCAACTAATGAATTAAAAAATCAAATTGTAATGTCAATAAAATTTGCAGTGTGCAATATTTTCTTGCATTCTAATGATCTTCCATTGAGACAGAAATAAATATATTCAAAGTTCAAGAATGTGGAGGTGTCTAATAATATGCATTAAAATAGCGTGGGATAGCAGATGCTCCTTCATTTATATGGATACGTTCACTCCCCTTTGACACCTTACAGACGTTGTAACAAATATTACATAAGCGTAGGACGTAGAAGATAATAAGTTACATATTCATGTCTGCTGAAATTCCAAGACGTTGTTAACTGTTATAGATAGAGGTTAACTACATTCTCAAATAATTTTTCTGATATGTACACCGACACCTCTTTCAGGCGTTGTATTATATAATAAGAATGTTTAATCGTCTTTTCTAAATTTATATTTTCGACTGCTTTTTGTCCCGTCTTCTCACGATATCCTAGTTTTAGAATGCTACAATGAAGATATACTTTAATGAAAACTTCGGCACATAAGCTTAACGGCATTTGCTCTCTGCTTAACTCTTTCAAACATGTTCGCGCGTGTTGGGTGGTGCCACCCAAAACGTTTTCTACTTCGTTTCAGCAAGGAAAAAGAAAAGAGACAGAAGAACAATAAATTCGATGGAAGACATAATATAGACTACTGAACAGTAGCGTATATACTTGGTATATGTATACCGATGGCCTAGATTGAATTTGAAGAAATGATTGGATCTGTGGCAGCGTAATATCGACGCATACACTTGATTGTATGCGTCGATACTATGGTCTTCAATCGTATCTATACGATTGAATACTCAGCTACAACTATTGCAGATGCAGGCATTGCAGGGGGCACGAAGTCAAGTTGCAACCAACGACAAACTTTATTCCTATATTATTTCTTGTGATCATCACCTCCAGGTTGTTCTATTGCAACCTTGTTTTCTTATTAGACGAACGATCGGCTCCACTTGGCGTGACAAACAATCGAATCGATCAACTGCAAAGGTGATATGATATATGCTACAATGCATGAATTATTATTGATTTAGTTAATGAATGTATCAGTGAAAAGATGAATTAATTGGCGATTACATAGGTGGATAGATTGATGGGAAACATATGGATGTGTACGAATGGGTGAGTTGATAGGTGAATGAACAATGGCTGGATTGATGTATGTACGTGCGTTCATGGATGGATAGAATGGCTGAGAATGAATGTTCGATTAATTTAACCCATGCTTCGTTGCGTAGTTATATCGTCTTCTTCATCGACATCGTCATCGTCACCAGTGTCATGTTACACATGCCTTCTATCTGGTAATGCTTCAACTTCATTTTCACATGTGGCGCTGGTTTACTGAGATATGCAACGATAGACAAAACACTCGTGTACAGAAATTGAAGTTTGTTTATACTTCAAGCGCTCAATAGCAACGTCATGTCATTTTAAAACGCGAATAATCAATACCACATTAAAACCGTTGTTTAGATCGTTTCGATTTCGTCTTTCACTTACGGCAATCAGCTCCTTTCCACAACATAGGCTTCCATCCGACCCAACGCAAACCCAACACAAGCCCAACACAAACCCAACTCAAACCCAACACAAACACAAGACAAACCCAACACAAACCCAACACAAACCCAACACAAACACAACACAAACACAACACAAACACAACACAAACAAAACACTGACCCAAAGCCGATTAACGTCGGATGTTTGAAAGAAAATCGTTAATAAGTTGCCGAAGTAAACGGGCAGAAGCTGCAACCTGTGACCAAACGAGTGAATAAAATCTGTTAAACGGTTTAAATGCATAATTATTAGCCTAGGCCCTATCCGGAATCCAGTGCCATTTGGACACCTTTTAATAGTAATTTGCACAAACTATAAGTATATCGCTACCATTTGTTTTCAGAATTATTTACCATTTGCTTTCAGAATTTGTCGTCAAAGGCCTTTGATGTCAAACGACGACGTTGAACCTCTGAGAAATAAAAAAAATCAGAATTGGTCGGTCGAAATTATTGTCATCGTTTTAATATAACCATTTTTAATTTATCGTCATTTCACAAAATTTGCCAACTCGTCGCTCAAGAAATATTGCCACAATTTTGCTTAGATGAAGTCTCTTTAATAACTTTCTTCGGCATCTAAATTTACGCTGTAGTAATTCTGAGATCAGACTTCTATTAAAAATAATTAAGTTCATTATAGACCTTCATGAATCGCTAAAGAAACTCAACACTAACGTAGTTTTGGTAAGGTCTGTTAGATGACGGATGTAAAGACACCATTAAAACGATTTGAGATTGCATTATAAATAATAAAATGTTGATAATTTTTGCGCTCACTCTAATGGTCACATTTCTCCATATATTATCATCCCTCATCGACATGAAAATCACACATTGTCGTCAGTCCATAATAATGATAACACTAATATGACATAATTATATATCAGCCTTAATGTCTAATAAGCATGATGCCCAACTTTTAGCATAAACAATATAGCTGTCACTATCGTACCTGCGTCAGTTCCAAGTCAGTTCATCGCCGGGGATTTAAACTTGCATCTTGAAGATCTTACCATACAAGAGAGAGACGACTTCAAAGCAATAAATATTACTAACCAGTTTGTATTAACCCAACACGTCGCCCAGCCGACTCACGAGAACGGCGGTTGGCCTGATGTCATCAGTACGCGAGATGACTGTGATGTAACGGATCTCTGCATTTACGCGCCAACCATTTCCAACCACGGTCTGGTTACGGCTAATATTCCGTTCGCTCACATTGCTCCGACTGTTCTCACAAAACAGGTTCATGGCTGGAAGAAGTTGGACCGTGACGTATTCAGAATGGTGCTCCTGACGCTGGTCTGTACACAGAGTCAAATGCTGCATTGAAATCCACATACGCTACATACAGTGGCTTTCTGTACGCTCGTCTTTTCTTGGCTATCAGGTTGAGAGTTAGTATTCTGTCAATCGTCGACCTACTCCTCGGAGTGAACCCACTTTGCTCCTTCCTCCTTCACAGAGCAATATCGGACCTGCTTCTGTACATGTATTAGAAGATTACATAATAATGGATCAGATTGGATTAGATTAGAATAAATAAGAGACGACCTCCGGATCCTCGCAACCAATAGAATAGATTAAAATTTTCAATAGAAGAACGCATCTACGCTAATCGATTATTACGACACCTTTTTAACGTGAAAGAAAATAATTAATAAGTAGCCCAAAGTCTCTAAATCTATAATATGAGCTGAACTCTGTTAGACTCTTGAAATCCACGACGGAAAGACAATAAATAAACAAAATTAAGGTCGATTCGTGACTTTTTATCGCAAAAATCAATTTGCAATGAATAAGCATGCAGAAATAGAATTGCAAATATTCTCTTAATGCCAGTCATAAGCTTGGAGGTATGAGAATGTCTGCGCTAATTATCTTGGTTTTGACTCATTGTCATCAAACATTTTCCGTCAATAGACTATAATGTGACAGTATGACGTAGCCAAACATTAATGTCTACTTGTAATGTATAGAACGTTCTGCTGAAAGGAGTCCTCGCGACTTCTTTATTTATTTCATTCTCTACTTCCTGTCCTCTCCCTCCTTTCCTCTTTTCTTCTATCCATCTGGTTGCGCTTACAATTATAGGGGTCTCTATAGAATGACTGACCATATGACTCATCACCATTCAAGAGCGCCTAGCCTTTATTTGACATTATTGTCAGCGTTTAAAAGGTGTGCAAGGAAAGATAAGAGAAAGTAGAGTAAGACGAACCTAAGTGAGACAAGAAGATTAATTCACTCTAAACTTTCCAGCATAATTTTTTGCATATTTTGGTTGCGATTTGCTGCGTTCTATTATAAATAATCGAGACATGTCTAGTTGTCTGGTTGTCTACGCCACGTGTTAACGTGTTTGTTTATAATACATCCGACGTCATTCGTTCATTCAACTCGACATCTCTTGCGCCACGTCTTCGGTCAGTTCGCAAGACTTTGTTCCCTGTTGGGCTACTTTTATGGCGCCTGCTCACCTTCGATCATTGGGGTCTTCTTCGTCCCTTGACTGATTATTGGTGATGCTTAAAATGTAGTAGTCGTAGCTGTAGTAGGTCTGGTAGTAGAGTTTCTTATAATTATGACACCATAATTATAGCCGCTAATTAACCCTTTGGAGGTGAGGTGACCATTTGCAACGCCAGAGGTAAGGTGGGGTCTGACAAACACCAATACATATTTTTATTTTCAAGCCGCGATATCAAATGGAAAATACTAAGTTGAGTTAACCCTGCGAGTACCAGTGGGGTCAAAAATGACCCCAAGACCACTTTGACTGTACACTGCACAAAATCTGTTCGTGCAAATTTATTCAATATTTGTGACTTTCAAGATGTACCTAGTCTCTATCGAAATATCAATTAATATTTCCTCTGTTTATCACCAGAGGGCGCTGACAATCTTTTATAGCATTGAGTACCAGTGGGGTCATTTTTGACCCCAATAGCTTTTTTGAATAATTTCAATGGTATCCTTTGAACTAATTCATAGTTATAATTTATAAATCCTTTCTATAGTATTATCTGAAGAAAATATGTGTTAGATAAATATTTATATACCTGGTCCAACCCGATATGCGAGTCGAAATGTGGACAGTCCTCTGAGTGCTTTCCAGCTATTCATGAGAAATTCAGTAACGCAAGAAATTGTGAAATGGACAAACAAAGAAGGTAATCTGGTGTATGGTGATAGCTGGAAAGATGTAACTGATAAGGAATCGCAGTGCTTCTTGGGGCTCTCCATCTTGACATGCGTATATAAATCTCGGAATGAATCAGTTCAACAGCTGTTGAGTGTTGAAGACGGTCGTCCTATCTTCAACAAGAGCATGACAAGAACTCGCTTTCAGCAGATCTCTCGTGCACGATGTTCCATTTGTCCAAGGAAAAAGGATAAAATAGCCAGCATAATCTGTGCAGTCTGTACATGCAATGTGTGCAAGGACCATGCCCAGTATACATGCATGAACTGTAAACTGTAACTGCAATGACCAGATATTTTCTATGTTAGTTTTCAACACTGAACACTCGAACACTTTGAACATTAAAATATACCTATAACTATGAAAAATTTAATTCATTTCAACAGCCTAAACATGTTCCAATTGCTTTACTACTATTTGTTTTTTGGCAATTTATAAAAATGCAAAAAAACAAGGAATTTATTGAAAAAATTGTGTTGGGGTCATTTTTGACCCCACTGGTACTCAGTGTATCAGAAAAATTCTGGTAATCTGAGGGTTAAACTATTCTTCTATTATCAATAATCAACTAAACAGACGAATACCACGAACAAATATCTGTTTTCAATCCTTATTAGATGGCTAGAAGGTGAACCCATCCAATGTGTACTTAACCCATGCAAGTTTGGGTCCTCATGTGCAACATTATCAAGTGCACGAATAATCATAATATATATATATATATATATATATATATATATATATATAATTTAATACAACATAAAATGTTTTAGCCATCATTGTCGTCAGCCTTCTCAATGCCAACACAGAATTGACGTGTTCAAGGCACACTCGCATTGCAAATCATGGCTCATAAAATCAACATGTATAATTTTTTTCTACGAAAAAAATGCAATTTCCTTTAAATATGCAACAAAATAAAGAAAATTGTTCGTTCAATTTAGCTGAAATTGTGGTAAAGTGTCCGTATTTCATATTCATAAAGATAGAAAAAAACAAATTAGAACTGGCTCCATGTTTTCCGCTAAAAATTTAAAGTAGAATGCCTCTGGGGTGTGTCACACCCCACCTCACCTCCAACGGGTTAATTTCGACTCCTTCTCCACTTCAACTTCCGTCTTTTTCGGCCATTCGTCTCACCATCTTCGATGTTTGTTCGCTGAAGAACACGCGCACGTGTATATGTCGCTGACATCATCGTAACCAATGACTTGACTAGATTGGTCGTTGTCGAATCCTAGCATCTTTCATCCACTTTCGTCGCCGTTCGCCATGGTGCTTCCTGTCCCTCGATCATCCGATGTTGGCTGACTCCGGTAAAACGACGCGATGCCATGGGGTGGATTGATCGTCTACCACCGAGATCAGCTGAAGGCAAGAAGGGGGAATTGACCTGGACTCCGACGACCTTTGATGTTCTCGTCGTATCATTGTAATCTAAGCGTGGTCTTAGTACACTTCTGTAAATTCACCTGACTCATCTCCATAAACGAAGTTCTTCAACGAGCTCTCGGTTTTACTAGAACAATTTGCTCTGCATAGCACACAGGTCTCTGGTGACCTAAACTTACACTTCGAGCATCCATCTCGATCTGAGTCGATGGAGCTTATTGTCAGTGTACATGTAGATGCCAAGTCTCTGACAACTTTAGACCGTGTCTCAAACATAATTTAATATTTCTGGTTAAGGAGCTCACATTTCCACTGGACATCGTATTTACATAAACCTCTTTTCCGAGATAGAAGCTCAGTGTTGTTAGTTTTAAATACTTTGAACACATAATAATATTATCTTAAATGAGTGGAATTTAAACACGTTGACTAAACACCTTTATATCTTGTATTTGATAACGCTATAAATATCTTTATGGACAATTCGTTGATATACGCAGATACAATTTGTATTTATTTGCTTACTGGCAATTTGAGATAGCGCCTATTCAAAGTTACTACACAGAAGCACTCCCAGTATCTGTGGATGGCCCATTAGTTTGTAGAAATACTTTTCTTTAGGGCTACGTCTGCATCTGGAACTCTACGAGAATCCTTCCTCACAAAACGTAAAGCTGTTCTTTTTTTGCGCTGGAGTCGGGAGCACCTCTGAGTAGTTTCCTGTTGGGTTACTGCATAAGTTTCGAATGAATGAATGTATGTTGACGCTCATTTGTTGCATGCTTTTCAACCAATGTAGATATCAACAATGTTGATCATAATTATATAGTCATTGTATGTCGTTCTTTGTGACTGCATTTGCTACCTAGGCATAGAAAACTAATAATATAATTATAGTGTAGGAAATCCATTTGAAGGATTTTAAACAATGTCTCCAAGTGTATGGCTGTGGCAATTGGTGGGAATGTTGATGTGTAGGACCAGATTGGTAGATGACAAGACCGGGTTCATCGCTGTCCTCACACCATCCCTGACCTTCATGGTCGACCTGACCCACACCAAATGAGGTTTGGCTATATATATAGTTAGGTAGCAGCATCGTCAAAGCAACCCGAGAAACTAACTGCGACCATGCCAGTCCCAAACGTAGAGAGCTGAAGAGGGCAACGTATATCATGCTGAACTTAATGCACAACCAGGCAATTGCGTCTTGGAATGAGACAATGAAATGACTCAGAGCTGGAAAATATTAGACTTTTAAATTTTATTTCCATGCAGCTGTGATATCCCCACCTCAGGTGACCGTGGAAACTGTTTTCTCCAACCTCGATTAGTGGGCATCATTGCCGCCGACTGTTAATGTTAGACACCTCTTTAAGTTGTTATTAGCGAGGTATAAAAATTAACAAATAGCCCGAACATCATATTTATCTTTCCAATCGATGGAAACTCCGGTCGTTTTGTTTGATTTTAACTTCGCCACTGCTAGCACTTTAGCAGCGCACAAGTTTTTGGACGATAATCGGAACCCCAGAAAATGTCAAATCCCGTTAAAAAAAATTAAAAGAGTTCAGAATACATTTAGAATACATCCATGAAGGCCTATTGTCGAAAAATTATGTTTGGAAAAATGTCTTTGGAAAAATGAAGCATAGTCTTTAGCATTATAAACGGAATTTGAAGTGCGGCGACATCTACCTTTGAGAGTGAAATGGATGACCACAAAATGTTAACGGATAACAGTTCAATAAGTGTTAAAAAAGTTTTTTGCATACGACGTTGAAATGCGTCAAATTCAAACTCATTTCCTAGACACCTTTTTATCGTATGCTTTGTAGCTCTAAATCCTTCTTTTACCAATGCGTTGGCAAGTCATTTCGAATACAATGACCTTACAATGTCATCATCCACATCAAATGAAATAGCAAAACTATCATTGAGAAATAGACTGTGTCCTATCACTGTGAACGACGACGGTAATTGTAATCCCTATGACATGATGTCATTCAACCAACAAGATTATTATTACGACTAAGCTTAGTGGCCGACAACAAACGATGGCTTCACAATTTTTTTGAGGCGCTATAGAAATTCTAAAATTTGATTTCACTGGACCAGCAAAGACAAAGTTTATTGGCCTTTTGCAACGTTAAAGAAGCTTAGTAACGTATTCGTAGCTCAGCGCCAGTTAAATAACAGATATCGTTCGATCTTTAAGTAGTTTATGCTTAGCTAGACTTTTTAATTTACTTTAAAATGTACCTTTTCGCTTTATAAGATGCTTTGCATTGTCATTTTGTCAGATGCAAATGAGGACAACTTGCGCACTTACTAAATCATCTTGTGTCTGACTGTCTATTGCTAAACACTGGATTCTAAAGATTCGACACCTTAAACTAATTGGAATGTATGACCACTTGTTAAAGACTCTGAGGCGTTGCCGACTACAACAAGTATTAGTATTTGTAATAGTTTGTAGTAGATCCATTTGAACGACACTTTGATAGCATGGATCAATAGCGTCACCATCCTACTTTCTCCAGGCTTGGGACTGGCACTGTCAGACACAACAGCCGCTGAGTTTTACTCTGCCTTGCGACTTTTATTTAAAATCTTGATGACTCATGGTTACATCTATAACCTTGTCAAATCGTGTGACTTTGCGATGCTACTGTAAAACTATTAGATTATCATCTCAATGCCATAAATAATTATTTTAGTTTCAGTAAATTCAGTTGAGTAATTTCAGTTTGTCCATCACCTGGTGCCGTCAGCTCTTGGAGCTCTGGCGATATTCTTGATGTATCCTCTCCAGTGTCCCCTCTCTCTTGTTGCCTCTCTCAGCTCCTCCAAGTTCATGCCAGACTTTTCCTGTACCTCATCCAACCATCTCTTCCTTGGTCTTCCGCGTCTCCTCCTTCCCTCACCGCATGCCGTCATCAGCTCCTTCTCCAAACCGTTAGATCTCATCACATGGCCGAAGTAGCTCAATTTCCTCCAAGTTGCTGTTTGCTGTAGTGTCTCATCTCTCTCTATTTCGAGCTCCTCACGCACCGATTCGTTAGTTCTCTTCTCCGTCCATGAAATCCTTAACATTTTTCTCCAAATCCACATCTCGCACGCGTTGATTTTCTTTTCCATATCCAGTGTCTTTGTCCATGTTTCGCATCCATATAGGACCACCGGGAAGATCAGTGCTCTTACCAGTCTTTTCTTTGTTTCCCTGCTCACATATTTATCTTTCCAAATATTTCCCAGACCGTTCATTGCCGTTTTTCCCATTGTTACCCTCCGCCTTATTTCCATATCACATCTTCCCTCCTTCTCTAACATAGATCCCAGGAATGTGAAGCTCGATACTACCTCTATCGTTTCACCATCCACCTCAAAGTTTTCCCATGTTGCAGTTGTCGTAACTTTTGTTTTCTTTACATTGAAGTATAGTCCCGCCTTTTCGCTTTCCATCCTGACTCTTCTTATTAACTCGGCCAGGTCGTCCTTCTTACCCGCCAATAATGTCGTATCATCAGCGTACCTCAAATTATTCAGTATTTTCCCCGCTATCCTTACCCCCTCTGTTGCCTACTCCAATCCAGCCCTCCTCATAATTCTCTCGGCATACAGATTGAACAGGAAAGGGGACAAAATGCACTTCTGCCTCACTCCTTTCCTTATTTTAAATTTCCCTGTGTCTCCATATTCAGTTCTTATAACCGCCTCTTGATCCACGTAAAGGCCTTTCAGTAGTTTAACCAGATGCTTCGGAATTCCCATCTCGATTAGTGTCCTCCACAGTAGTGTATGGTCTATGCAATCAAACGCCTTGCTGTAGTCTATAAAACACATATGCACCTCTTGCCCGTACTCCCTCTGTCTCTCCATAATCCACCTTATATTGGCGATGTGATCGCGCGTTTCTCGCGCCTTCCTGAATCCCGCTTGGTTGGCTGGTAATTCCCTTTCAATTGTCTTCTCCATTCTTTTGTGTATTATTTTGAGGAGTGTTTTGCTCGTGTGCGATATCATCGCTATCGTTCGATAATTTCCACACTCTCTCGCATCTCCTTTCTTGAATATTGGTATGAACACTGACCTTTTCCAGTCCTCCGGCCACTCCCCAGTTCTCCAGATTTGATTGCATAGCTTTGTAATAGTCTTCACCACTGCTTCATCTCCTGATGTTTTCCTTCGCGACACGTTCGTCCTCCTTGTACAGCTCTTCCGTATACTCTCTCCACCTTGCCTTCATCTCCTCCTCGTCTCCTATTATCTTCCCATCCTTTGTCTTGAGTGATCCCATTCTAGGGCCTGCTGTCTTTGTTATTTCCTTTATCTTTGCGAACAGTTCTTTAGTTCTTCCTTTCCTCCCTTCTTCCTCCATCTCCTTGCACATTTCCTTGAGATGGTTTTCCTTATCCTCCCTTGCCTTCCTTTGGAAGGCCTTATTCAATGTTTTTACCCTATCCCTGTTCCCTTCCTTTTTTGCTACTCTCCTTTCCATTGCCACCTCAATGGTCTCTTTGGATAGCCATGGTGTAATTTTCCTTATAGAATTTTAAAAAGTTACTATAACTATGCATGTCTCAGATTTAGGTTTCAACTAAGCGGCATTAAACACCTTCTAACACACTTATCAAATGCGTACATAAACGGGCTGGCCGCGTTTTAGGATAATATATAAAAAAATATATAAAAATAAAGTTTCTATTAAAAGTCTTTTGACGATCAATTTGTATCAAAATGAAGTGTATCGGCTAATTAGAATAATAACTAGCGGCCGGATCATGTAAATAACCTTTCTCGATGTGTCGTCATGGATAGACTCATGTTACTCATGTCTGTAAATATATAACAATTATGATTGTAATGGTGCAGATTTGTTTTGTTGTGAGAGGTATTGTGTAATTGCGATGTACACATTGATGTGGATTTGTGTGCCTAATGTATATTTGGTTTTGGTTTTGCATAATTATATTGGTTACTGAAGCACCTGTTTATAAAAAAAGATATTTCTCTTCTAATGTCGATGAGTATGTTGTATTATAAGACATATTTTTAGAAATATGATTTTATTATGGCAAAACATAAATGTTGCATATTGGATATTGAATACCTGTTTTAATACAATTTTCTTTTTATTCTATGTGGTTTGTGTTATACAATAAGTGTCACAAGGTGTTTCATTACTCTGTTGCAGTTGAATAAACATTGCTATTGTTTTAACATGCTGAAACATATATGATGTCTAACCATGTGGAAACCTAACCTTGAATAATTATGATATATATATATATATATATATACATATTGTTACAATCATGTGAATTATGCTAGAGGATATTAATAGTTTAAAAAATACTTAGTATTTGAGACAAGAGTTATATGTGTTGAACATTTATAGCCATAATTGCTTTTTAATGTCACAGTTTACATATAATGCGTGAGACAATTGATGAAAAACAATGTTGCTTAATTAACATTAGATCCTATTGTCTGAGCATAGAGAATGTAAGATGAACTTTTTTTAAAGGTATTAGAGATTGAACATTGCTGAAATTGTGAAGCTTCAGTTAGACGCATTTTTATGGTGTTTTCTAGGACACTAGAAATTTGTTTTCATTGTATTATATATTTTCTGTATTGTCGTCAACGGCCATTGATGTCATAGGACGACGTTAAACTGCTGAATAATAATAATAATTAACTTTGAATACCTTCGCTGTTCTCTAATTTAGACACCTCTTCCAATCGTTTCATACAGGTTACAAATACCGTTTCTGGAATAAACATATTAGATCATTTTCTATTAACGCAAAATTAAAAAAACCGTGTAATTATTTTCTTCAGAGCAAACAAGAAACAAGAAAGCCAGAAACGTGAAACCGGTTAATCATCATCGTCGAATATATAGTTTCTCGGTCTAGGCAGGACCTCTAGAATTCTCATGATTACCTACGCATTCGCCATTATACGTCTTCCCCACTTTGAAATGGACTTGAGGGGAAATATAGACACCAACATATCTTCATCGTTGCTATGGCGACGATTTCAGTTCTCGCTTAAGCGGGACGTCGATGACAACTTCCGCCAGTGACGCAATCACTTCGGGTCTCGAATGAATTACTTCCGGTCGAAAAATCACAACCAACGATAAAGATATCGCCGCTTGCACAGAGTGCATTTAGTCACTTCCGGTATCGATAATTCGTTCAATCTCGACAAGCCCGGCGCCCTGTTGAAAGTCGATATCCGGTTGGACCCACGTCTAGGAAGGGTGCCCATACTTTGAATGTTGTATTATTGCGATGACATTATCTGTCCACCGTCGCTGAGTAAAGTAGTATTTCACGATGAACAAGAAAAACAAAGAGAAGTGAAACTAATCAGGGTCATTATTTTGCTGTATAAATACTATGCCGCACTCTCAAAACCAATAACAATTATAGAGACTTTCAGAATTGGACATTTACAATAAGAGTTTGATTTTATAATCCTGCCACCTGTTTCGTTTCTGCGATGCCTACCGAGGAAGCTGCGAGCAATGCGCTTTTTTTGACGATTTCTACAACTACAATCTTAACCACATGGCTGCCGCTTGTGTGTTAACAATGGACAGCCGAGTCTTTCAAGAGTATTTCGCTGTCGGGCTGCAGCATTTGACTAGTCTATTATGCACGCATATCATAACATTCATCATCTTTTACTTCCGATTTGAGGCAGGACTATAAAATCGGCATTTATCCATCCATGGCTACTCAAGAAACCTTTTCATCTAACATTTAACATCAACATCCAGACAGATCGGCGCCTGTTTATGGCTGCCGCTACTTTATTTTTGTTTAAAAACTTTATTATTACTGTACTTTATAAGTATTTGTGTGTTTTATTTTACATTTTTCACATGTAACCTGGTGTGGTGTGTTTGATTTTAAATTAAACGAATATACGATAGGGTAATATCGTTAATATCGTTAAGCTCTTACTCCATTAAAATTTAATTACGGCACAGGCGAATCAGGGCAGGCTGATGATGTCGATGAAAACTCTCGAGAAAAAGCAAACTGCAGTAGATATTAAAACACCATTTTATTGGTATGAACGGATTTCATATAAATGACTAATGCGCCACTTAGGCCAATGCGTCAGATGACATCAAAATGCAATAAGTTCATAAAACTAGGAAACTGACATTCTGAATATCTGAAGCAATCTGTTTCGGAAAACGCTAGACACAATCTTAGCAATATAAGTGCCTCAGAATTCCGTCAGAAAGAAATGAAAGAAATGAAGACATCAAGAAATGGATGCTGAAGAAAAAAAGAGGAGGAAGAGGAATGGAAATGCATTTAGGGTGTGTGTAGGGATGCACTGGCGCTAAAAAAAAATAATTTGAAATGTATGTGACGAAATTTTTTAAGTGACAGCTGTTCTAACAAATTCTCGACTTGATCTTAATGAATGCAAAAACAGTGATGCGAATGGTCGGACAACGCTTAATTAGACACCTTTAAAATATTTATAAGAATGCGATATAAACACTTACTTTTAAGGTTTGTTGATTAATCGCTAATAGGGGCATTTTGTAGAGCAATTTCTGCACTGAAAATGAATTTCGAAACAGCCTTTAGAATTAATCACCGCACAGATCAAATTTCATGTAAAAGAATTAATGCTTGACAAGGCTTCTTCTTTCCAAATAAAGTTACTCCACACAATGCTCAACCTAGGTCACATAATCTAACCCTTCTTAGAGTCGATTCCTTAGAAAATAGTGGTCTTATTATGCCAATGTTGTATAACTGTGCATAACTACTTTCTAATATTTATTTATGATGCACGGAATTGGACAATAATTATATAAAATGAAAGCCTACGATTCTTATGTGTCCAGGAAATATTTAATGCAGGTGTCCAAAATGTTGTCCTACATGTAAGTCTTCACTTGTAATGAAAATAAATACCAAACAGAAGTGGTCGACTTAACCCTCTGACAACCAATGGGGGGTTCCCAAAAAATACTTGTTTCGTTAATTAATTAATTAATCAATTCATTCATTCATTCATTTCATTGAAATCAAGAATTTGTGTAGCGCCCTTCAAGAAGTCTACGAAATCCAACCATGAGACAAATTAATCATGAAGAATAAAAGATGATGAGGATGATGATGATGATGATGGTGGTGGTGGTGTGGTGGTGGTGGTGGTGGTGGCAGTGGTGGTGGTGGTGTTGGAGAGGAGGAGAAGGAAGATGAGGCAATGGGTGGAGAGGAGTGGAGAAGGAGAACGTTGTTATGAAGGAAGCAGAATAGGAAAAGTAAGTGGATAAGGAGGAGAAGGGAAATAAGGAGGAGGGAAGAGGCTGGGAGGAGGAGCAGATTGGGATGAAGAAAAGAAGGAGGAATATGTTGGGAGGTGGTTGACAAGAAGAAGGAGGAGGTAGTGGATGAGGTGAAACAGAGGTGGTGAAGGAAGAGGAAAAGGAGGAGGGAAGGAGGTACGCGGACTTTGCTTGCACGCATGAGTGTGTACATAATTGCTATAATTACTTGAACGCGTTATCGAGGATGTTAATCATCAAGACGTGTGACCTATCGAAATATGTAACATATTTATTTATCACAAAAGAGGTGTTCAACCATCACCTTGCATCAGTGTTTAGAAGAGTTGGATCAGTAAGAGGAATAGCGGGCTGTCTATTCTTTTAGCAGGTAAGATCGATGTTAATTAAGATAACCGTGCATACTGTAAGCGGTAGTCAATCGGATTGTTGAATAATGGAATAATGGAATATTATTATTATTATTATTAGGAAGAAAAGGATGAAGAGGAGAAAGAGAAAGAGGTGAATTAGGATGAGGAAGAGGAGGAGGAGAAGGAGGAGAAGGAGGAAGAGGAGAAGGAGAAGGAGGAAGAAGAGGAGGAGGAGAAGGAGGAGGAGGAGGAGGAGGAGGAGAATGACGAGTAGACAACGTATGTAATACATGTACACCGTGATTGCTGGTAAACTGAAATTTCGGAATATGAAGTTGAAAGATTCATATATTAAAGATTTGGTGTAGGCTATAGGTTGTCATCAAAAGCAATATCAATCAATATCAATTTACACTGTTTTAGAAAAACTTTATGCGCAAATCATCCATCGGCGAAGATGGAAATGGAAAGGTTAACCATCGTTTCTTCCTTCAGACGCTGTCCTGTTGCTCCAGTCGGAACCGTAACAGTTGTTAATAATTAATTAGAAATTTATTATCAATTATTGCTTTTATTACTGGCATTACTGGATAAAGGCGTCGCTAATGGTCTTTGTTATAACACTGTGACGTTAAACTGCAATGACACTAAATCTTCTCGTTTAAAAAATCGTGCAATCTTCTCTTCTTCCTGGCTTTTCCAATAATGCTTTCAAACCTCGTTGACTCTGAAGTAGTTTTATGGAACAACATTGTATGCAAATGTTACAGCGATCCTTCAAGATTACCACTCAGAAGCGTTTCACGCTGATCAATGTCCTTATACGAGGCGACTTCAGGAGGATTCGAACCCTCAGCCCTCCGGCTGCAAGGCAACGAATATACGCACTACACCACCGCCCCCACAGTCCATATTGTAATGAAAGCGTTTAAAATATTCAGCATTTAAGTCGTCCACTTAGACACCTTTACATTTCGTTAACTGAATGAATAAGTTCAGCGTTCGCAAAATTTATTCATTGGTGATCGACTAACGCTTTTTAAGGTTTTTATTTTGTGTTTGTTCTTTGCTCCCGGAGCGCCTCCGAATATTTGAGATGCGCGAATATAAATCTGCGAATAATGTAATAAATAATATAAAAAAATTATGCCCAAACCAAATTTTTCCGTTAAGCCACACCAGAATCAACTATAGTATTATATTATTAGTATCACCATGACTATTCTCATCATCGTCGTCGTCGTCGAGATTTTTATAATGATTACTATAATAATAATTGTCGCTGCCATCATTGTGTATTCGTCCTCGTGAACGAACCTCCGATCAAACACCTTTAATTCTTTTTATCTACGGCTTTAAAATACCTCCGCAGAAGTTGAAAATAATCTAAAAAAAGTTCTTAAGTGCTATAATAAGCCGAGCAAATTTCTGTCCAGGGTAACGGCCTCTGTTGTCATGTCGGATCCATTCATCAATGAAAATGAGCAAAGCATGACTGGGAAGTAGAAATTGATTATAACATTCCGCAGAACACCATGATATCCGTCTAAAATAACGCAGAATTGAGATTTGCAACGTAAAGAATCCGTGATATACAGCGTTGTCTAAGGTCCACTTAGTGCTATTTAGACATCCATTTACATGTACGTTCATTCGTTTGCAGACAACGAGGAGAGACGAC
>OX457049.1:11317436-11354936 GCA_949752735.1 Lumbricus terrestris
CGCCTATGGCAGTATGCGCATTGCATAAAATCAGAGGCGCTCAATGATCTTTGTTTGTACACAGTGAGGCTCAACTGAAACTACAACTCTCGAGGCACATAATGATGCTTAAACACCTTTTCTTAATTTTTAAAATTATTTTAGGTACATGTAGATCTCAGAAGTCAGTTTCCAAGATTTACATTGAACACCTTTTAATACTTTTAATATCTTGCTATAACATAGCTTGTTATGTCTCAGCGTTAGGCTATATAAGACAGTTTGGTAAAAAGCACTTTGAAAACATATTTCTAGCATCCTAAAAACAATCAACAGCTGTTTGAATTGCTAGTTCACATTTACTTCACATTTTTAAGATTGTTCCATTATTAACAACGTAAAAGAGTTCATCTTACACCCGCATATGCTTATAGATTGTGACAACACGATTGTATAATGCGATTTAAGCAAACTTGATTTATATCAATCAATCAATCGTAATTTACATAGCGCCCCTTCAATGTAATTACTCAGAGTCGCTCCCGGCCGAGATCAAGTGAAAAAAAGCAGGAGAGACCTTGAAGAGATGTTATATAAATTATGATTGATTGATTGACTGATTGATTGATTGATTGATTGATTGATAACAGTATGTGTCTGAGATGCAGGTTTCAAATAGTCGGTATTAAACACCTTGTAAAATCTATAATCTATATAAACCGGCCTATTTTGAACATAATACATAGTGGGGATTTTAATTAATACGTCATAAGTCACTAATAGCAAACAATGGTCAGTAACAAAATGAAGCTCAACAGATCTATGCACTCAGCAAGGCTACTGACCAACGGACGTACAGACAGACAGACAGACGGACGGACATACACTCAGAAGGACACGTAGACAGAGGTACTGACCAACGGACGGACGTACAGACAGACAGACAAACGAACAGACAAACATATTGATATGACACCTTTTTACAGTAAAATTGCTTGATTATAAGTAGGAGAAACTCAAATGTTTATCGATTGGAATATTCATCAGTGAAATGCACGTGGTTTGCGTCAACTAAAAATTGTTAACCATTTTGCTATTAAAAATGAACACTAACGATAATGAATAATAATATTATTTTAAGGCTAAAGCATCGAGTAATGACATTGTTATATTTTTTGTTAGGTTAGTCGGATTAATGTAAAATTAAATAGCCAAACATATCGGGAGGCAATTGCTGCACGTTCACGTTCTCGCCAGCATTTACTGACAATACAATTTGTAGAATGAATCTATCTTTGGACAAACTTCAGCATAATGTACAAGACAGTCTTTTCGAATCAGTTAAGTGGTGGTCCTTTAAAATTTCTTTTATTGTGACATATGTTAAGATGTCAAACAGTCAATCCTCAAGGCTTGTTACTTTGACACAGTTCTAACTCAAATATTATTATAGTTCTTGCAATGACTCACCTTTGTTAAGCAATATACATGATACGCAACCTATGCAACAAAATGAGATAACTTTGCTTTTGTAGAGGAGGAATTCATAGTTTAGTTTATGACAAATAAAGGCTGTTGACGGCGACAATTTTAGAAGCATATTGCAGGTCTTTAAAACAAAATTTCGCAATTATTTGATTGGAATTGAGACTAGCACAACTCAACAGACTCTTAGATTTCACAAGTAAACCCAAATTTTGCACAAAATACACCTCAGTCGATGTCCAGATCACCCGATCACGTAAAACATACTTTGACATCAATGAACTCCATTGCGTAATTATACAAAATCGATTAAGATAGAGTTAATAAAAAGTTTGATTTTCGAGTTCTTATATTCATATAAACTTGGTTTTAAAAGGTTTTTAAATTATTCCCGTGATTGAGCTTATAATCGATAACATTTATGTGACAACCTAATTAAGTCAAAACATTTGTCATTAAAAAGAGGTGTTTAATATATCGATAGAAAATTGCGGCGCATCATCGATCTCGCCAAATCAATGTTTATAATTTTGTAACTATTCATTTTGCAATGTGAAATTATAATTCTAAACAGTGTATAATAACTGAAGCACAGAGTTACACATTCTTTTCAAATCAATCATACAGTGGTCCGTTAAACTGATAAAAATTTCTGTCCTCTTAATGATAGAGTAAAATAATAAACAGGATATGCTGAACGAAGAATGAAGGAGATGCCAATTGCATTGTGTAAATAAATTACAGCTAGCCTCGCAGAGCACACAAAATCAGATGCGCGCGTTGACCAAGTCATCATTGACTACTGCTGCTCTATCACCATCGAGGCGTGCGTCGATCGGCTTGACACCCGTTCACTCTTTGTTACCACCAGACTTGACTACTGCTGCTCTCCCTCTCTATGCTGGCCTACCAATAATTGCCCGTCTGAGTTGCCTTGATCGCGCCCTGCGCTCTGCAGCCCGCCTTATTGGCCGCATACCTAAATTCAGCCCCATCTCCAGCTAAATGCGTGACGTCGTCGTCATCATCATATATTATATATATATATATATATTATATATATTTTATATATTTTATATTATATATTATATATATATATTATATATATATATATAATATATATATATAATATATTATAATATATATATATATATAATATATATATATATTATATATATATTATGTATATATTATATATACAGGGCCATCGGGTGGGCGTTCCGCTTGCTGTGGGGCTATAGGGGTGAGAGGGTTAATGGTTTCTCTATTTATCCATTAATCCGAATTCAGTTTAATCTACATGTAGATCTGACTCTTTTTTCTAAGGATGACTGAGATCTATTAAGTTAATGGGCCAGTAATTATTAGTCTATAATAGATAACGTCATCCTATGACATTACAGTGACGTGTACAGCGTTCGTCGCATTTCAATCATCTAATCCAGCGATTCCCAAAGTGGGTTCCGCGGAACCCAAGGGTTCCGCGAGACGAGGACAGGGGTTCCGCGAAAAGTGGTAAATAAGAACAAATCTACTGTGAAATTTTGCTGCAATACAACATTTCAAGCGGCTTTTGAAAATGCACTGGAAGTTCGAAACTAGCGTCAGTCGTCTTTTGGGTTTTGTTATCAACCACTGAGCGATTAATACAATATCCCGGTAGGCCTACTTGAGCTTTCAGTGTCTATTAGCAATCCATGGCAGTTATACTGTGTATAGATTCCACTGCTTGCTGAGACCAACATAACGCAAATGAAGTAGAATTCCAATGAACCTACGCATTCTAACCTCATGTAGAGCATATGGTACAAATCGTGGTGCTGAAAACAGTGCTATTAAATTTGCATAATATTGTAAGAAAAATTAACTTTCTACAATATGCCTAACATGTGTTTAGGCATGCAGGCTATATTTCAATCATGGCTTTGAAAAAAGTGCAATAAGCTTATAAGTTTCATAATATTGTAAGAAAAACAAATTTTCTACAATAGTATATGTTTAGGTAGCCTACTCCTTCTAATCTGAACTCAAGACTTGTCTCTTTTTGCAAGGCCTCTCCTGATGTTAGTACAGCTGCATATGACCCTTATGAGGCGCCATTGTAGAAATCATCATTGTTATTATTATTATTATGTAGGCTTTTAATATGCTTCTCGTGAGGTACGCAAAATTCAATGCGCTTAGTTTTGATTGGGGTTCCGCAAGAAAATATTAGGATGTGAAGGGTTCCGTGGCCCAAAAAGTTTGGGAAACGCTGATCTAATCGAAGCATGACTAAAATCAGATAACAAAATTGATAACTTTTCAAAAGGTGTTCAAAAGAATGCACACACAGTCTACCCACAAATACTTCTTCCAACGCTATCTCCCAGCGACCTCTTATATAAAATACGTATAACTAGACAGAGCCTGCTATATATGTTGAGCTGCCCAATGACGTTGAAACAGCGGAAAGGGTCCGAAACATGCACACAAATACATTTTACTCACCAAAAAATAAATTATGGATAAATAAAAATAGAAAAAATGAACATTTTTGAAAATAAGACACCTTTATATACATTTTAATTTATATTGAGCACTTCCGGTTGTCAAAATATTATGGGGCAAGGTGTAGAGCAATGTAAACGTCACGTCATCATGCATTTCATTTTGTCTCCTGCAAATATTTCTTCATAGGCCTATTCTACACTTCCCTCACCCCAAGATATTTCAGCAAAAACCACGTGATCCAATCGGCCTCCGATTTCCCTTGAAACTCGTCCGTAAATTATAGATTCATGTGTTCGTTCTGGTGATTCCATCTAACAATCCACTAACAATCCAGCAGATCACTAAAAACATGTGAAGAGCAAAGTATTTATACTAGAAATGACTAACTTTTAAAAGGTGTGGAAGTGAAACTGAAAATTCCCGCAGAACTATCGTTCCGAATCCTTTCTTCTCCTGTCATTTAATTAATTTTATCACCTTAGCCTTTCTATTTCTCCTCTTAATTCCACCTTCAATCAAAATATCTACTTCTTCATATCGACTTAGGACAATGGAGTATCTATCTAATCAACACTCGTGTATAAACCGGCGCCCGTTCCTTTAGATTTAGATATTTTTTACGATTTCTTTGTCTGTCCCCGTCTTCGACTTCCTCTCTGTCTGTCTGTCTATCACTCTGTATCTCTGTATCTCTGACTCTTTGTCTATAATTAATTTTCATGATCTCTGTTTCAATGTGTCTCTCTGCCTCTGTATCTCTGTCGGTCTGTTTGTCTGTCTGTCTGTTTCTATCTATCTCTGTCTGTCTTTTTGTCTCTGTCTCTTTTCCAGTTGGGATCATCATAAATAAAATAAATAAAATTAAATAAATAAATAAGCAACTAGCCTTATACGTTATTTGATAGGTCTCGTAGTGGAGAATCTTGTGGGAAGAACAAACTAAATACTTATTTCTGCCGACAAAAACCTACTTTCACATGGTGGGTCACAATTATATTGTATTGCGCAATTTTTCGCAGCCCCAATTGTTTGTTTAAACATGCAGTGGAAAGGACTACGCGAGCGACATTGTGGTTCCGATGGGGTTGTGATAACAATAGACCAGGTGACAATGGAGAAGAAATTCTAAGCTCAAACAATGCTAAATGGGGCATGACCAAATCAACGACAAAACGATTTCAACCACGAAGCATGATAAGAAAACGATATCATTATTATTGTGTGAGGCGTTTCAGACACTATGGTGTTCGGATAAACACGTACAAATACGGAGAATAACCCAGAAAATTGTGTGTTAAAGGCTCGCATCTTAACGAAACTGAATTATTGCAACGATGATAATTCTTTCTATTGTCGCATCCTCTGTGTCGTGTTTGTAAGTTGCATCACCCATAATAATTGGTCAACGGCTTCACACAATGGATAAACATTCTAATTTCGCTTACTTATAGTCAAGCAAATATCCTGTTAAAAGGTGTTATATTCAATATTTTTTGCTTCGTTTGTCTTATAATTGCAGAATTAAATCATTAAAAAGAGGTGCTCAGAATAGCGGGAATAAATTGCTGTGTGTTCACGTTCTTCATAGCATTTATTAACAATACATTTTTAGAATTAATCTGTTTTTGGAAAAAGTGTAAGATAACGTCAGTATAATGTATAATGTATAAAACATCAGTTAAGTGGTGGTTTTTTAAATTTGAAATAAATTTCTACTCTCCTGACACAAGTTAAGATGTTAAACAGTCAATCGTCAAGGCATTTTACTTCGTCACGGTTCTTACTTTAATAATTATTATCGTCCTTGCAATGACTCAGCTGTGTAAAGCAATATACATGTACGGTACGCAACCCATGCAACAAAATGAGATAACATTGATTTAATACAGAGGGAATTCAAAGATTAGTTTATGTTGACGGCAACAATTGGGGGGGGATTATACAGCTTTTTAAAACAAAATTGTGCACCTTTTTCAGTGGAATTGAGACTAGCACAGCTCAACAGCACGCACCAGAGTTGACACTTAGATTTTGCAAGTAAATCCAAATTTTGCACAAAGTAGGGTCTATACTCTATACCCAAGTCGAAGGTCATATTTCCCGATCACGTAAAACATACTGCTGTGATGTAATGAACTCCATTGCATAATTATACAAAATCGATTGAGAATTAGTTAATATGAAATTTGAGTTTCGCGTCCTTATATTCATATAAACTTGATTTAAAAAGGTTTTTAAAATTATACTCGCGATTGAGCTTATTCGATGACAATTCTGTGACAACCTCATCCTGTTCAAAAATCTGTCATTAAAAAGAGGTGTTTAATATATCTAGGCCCCTATAGGAAATTTCGGCGCATTATCGATGTCGCCTAATCAATGTCTATCAGTTCGTAACTAAACTGCTTTGCAACGTGAAATTATAATTCTAAATTATAATTTCAGCACAGAGTTACACATCCTTTTCAAATCAGTCATGCAGTGGTCCGTTAATCTGATAAAAAATTGTTGTCCTCTTAATTATAGAGTAAAATAATAAACAGGATATGCTGAACGAAGAATGAAGGAGATGCCAATTGCATTGTGTAAATAAATTACAGCTAGGCTCGCAGAGCACACAAAATCAGATGCGTGCGATGATCATTTTTGTTAGTGCACAGTGTCATTAAACTGAGACTATAACCATCGATGTTGATCAACTTGGTACCCGCTTACTCCTACTGCTGCTGCAACCATTGTCCATTCTTTTGTTACCACCAGACTTGACTACTGCTGCTCTATCTATGCTAGCCTACCAATTGTCCGTCTGAGTTGTCTTGATCGCGTCCTGCGCTATGCAGCGTGCCTTATTGGCCGTGTACCAAAATTCAGCCACATCTCCAGCTATATGCGCGACGTTCTCCACTGGCTTCCACTCAAGCAGCGAATTGAGTATTTGATAATTATCTACTCTAGTCTGGCGCTGCATGCTAGTACTTGCCCCTGCCTACCTTTGTGGGCTCTGTAACCCTACTCTTAGTTCTCACCATTTCCGCTCCCTTAATTAATTAATGAGGCTGTTGTGTAATTTGCCTGACCCATACAAACATAGCGATATTGGAAAGGCTGATAATGATAAACACCCTTAAAAGAAGTTGAATCAGTGCTACATAATGGACCGTCACTTTCCACATATGATATATAACTTGCTCTTTGAAGATATATAGAATTAATTTCTACCGTTTTAAAGGTGTTGGATGCGAACAGTTCTAAAGATTGCTCGCCAGTGTCAATGAGGCTATTTAAAACTCTTTTTAAAATTCACTCTCACTGGACGGGGAGCGCCTCAGCGTGGACTTCTTGAGGGACGCAATACAAATTCTTAAACTGAATCAATTCAACACCGAAATCAAATCGAAATTACAAATATCACAGCTATACTTTGATGTGACCTTGCGCGCGTAATAAATTTATGCAATAATAATAATAATAATAATAATAATAATAATAATAATAATAATAATAATAATAATAATAATAATAATAATAATAATAATAATAATAATAATAATAATAATAATAATAATAACTCGGTGGCCTTTCGAGGCACTTTAGCTGACCGGGTTCTAGAGGCGATGTAACAATAGCCACTGACTGCTTCCATAGTTTTTTGTGTAATTCCTGTTATACTAATGTTGTTTTTTGAAGATATTAAAATAATAATAATAATAATAATAATAATAATAATAATAATAATAATAATAATAATAATAATAATAATAATAATAATACTGTTATACGGATAACTGGTACAGTAACTATTAGGCCTACAATAAGATAAGATAATATAAGAATATTCTTTAATTCGCCAATTGTTAACCGCATTTTGGTCTACAGACATGGTACAGTAAAATGAAATATAGTTAATGTACATTGAACGGAGCAATGGATAAAGGAGTCCAGTTAAGCAGTTAAGCATGACTGCAGCAACATCAAAACTCCCTGTACAGGCAGTCTCAGCAAATCCTTCACAGCCTGGTCCAGGCTATCTCTTTGGTCTTGAAGTGCGTCATCCAATGCCTTACCTTTGAAGAGCGGCAACCAACGAAATATCAACGACTCTCGGTTTATCTGCTTGAAATAATTGTTGAAGCCTTCTTCAGATAAATTATTCTTCGTCAAGATTTCACATTTCCCTCTGTTTGTTTTAAAGACATAATTAACCTTTGGATGGATGGATCCGATTTGACCAGGGTCTGTGACAAGAGAGGCCGTTACCCTGGACAGAAATTTGCTCGGCATATTACAGCACTTAAGAGCTTTCTTCTATCGAAGTTTTTTTAGTAGTTAACCTTTACGTAATTCTCCTTTACTTAGCAGTCTTAGCAGTTATTGAACAGCTATAAAAATGTATCTAAGTGACAGTACAATACATTCTCTAAGAGCGTACAGTTTCAGAGAGAATAGTTTCCCGTCGCATTCGCTAGAGTGCGCTGTTGCAACTGCTGTTCCCTAGATGGCGACTCATACCGTTGAACCCCAATGCCTCCTCCTCCTCCTACTCCGCGGCACATCCTTACTCCTCCTTGTCCCTGAAGCATAGCAAAGCCCTCGCAAGCCACTGCAGGCCCCCCGCCCCCCGCCTCCGAAGAATCCTTCCGTCGTCTCAACAGCTGAACATAGTCGCATAGTCTCCGGACATATTTCGTATTAATATGGTCGGCCGCATTGTACGTGTACTGCGAGGAGAAGGAGGAGGAGGAGGAGGAGGAGGAGGAGGTGGAGGAGGAGGAGGTGGAGGAGGAGGAGGAGGTGGAGGAGGAGGAGGAGGAGGAGGAGAAGGAGGAGGAGGAGGAGGAGGAGGAGGAGGAGGAGGAGGAGGAGGTGGAGGAGGAGGAGGAGGTGGAGGAGGAGGAGGAGGTGGAGGAGGAGGAGGAGGAGGACGTGGAGGAGGAGGAGGAGGAGGAGGAGGAGGAGGAGGAGAAGGAGGAGGAGGGGGAGGAGGAGGAGGAGGAGGAGAAGGAGGAGGAGGAGGAGGAGGAGAAGGAGGAGAAGGAGGAGAAGGAGGAGGAGGAGGAGGAGGAGAAGGAGGAGAAGGAGGAGGAGGAGGAGGAGGAGCTGCATGGTGCTGTTGAGTCTATCTGATCCTCCTCCTCCTTAGTGCCATAATACTCTGCTGCAGATAATAATCTGGGCGTTACTGCTGCGTTGGAGCAATCGCCGTATTGTGGCGTACTCGTTCGTGGATGCAGATGTCTCTGAGATGGATTGGGTCGATTGGAGAGCGAGGATCGGTCCAGCTAGATGGAGTTTCTCATCCAATGTTTGACCGTAGACGTCGTAGTCCTGTACAGTAACTGTGGCGGTGAGCTCCGTCACTGGATAGCGAGACGTGTGGTCTTGCTTGAGACGCCTGAAAAAATATTATCATAGAAGGCTTCATTATAATCATCTTGATTTCCTCGTCTTCATCATTGTTTATTGTCACCATCACGATATAACTCCATCCATTACCCTCAGTACAACTCCTCGAGTCTGTTCTTTAAGTAAAGCCATGATTACCGCCTAAAGTTAATGGTATATAAATTCCGACTCAAGGAACCTTGACCGAACATCTCATCTCATATGATTGTGACGTGATAAATATAAATTGCTTTATTCAGCAACTTTTAAAAGGTGTCTTAGATTATCATTTTAGCCGCTTTATTGGTCCCGTTCGCCTCGGATATACTTACGTATGCGGTGTCTCAGTTATATATAGACTATTTTGTAATCGTTTTAACGGTGTCTAAGTATCTCTATTTGTTGAATTATATTTCAATACAGGTTGCCATTGATTGTTTGTCTAGTGCGGAGTTGTTAAACCTAATCAACTTTTGTGACTTCATTTTCTTAACATCGGCTTATGTGAGGGCGAGTGACCGGGCAGGTCGTAGTTTAATATCAGCAACACTGTGGTTAAATAGATCATTATTGTCGCCCTCCTCCTTCTTAAACGTTGATATAATTCTAATAATTATATTAATGCAAACCATTAAACTGGTCGAGACTGGCACTGATTGACTCATTACTGCCATCATTAACAAAATCAATGTCATTGCTTCTATCATTATCTTTCATTATCTTTATCATTATCCGTATCGAAATAACAGAAAGGGTTGCAAGACTGCTATTGAAAACACCCTTTAAGCGTGTTAAGTCAATGCTATATAGATGACTTTTTATCAATTTTTGATTATGCTCCATGATTCCATTTTAAAACATAGATAACATTAGTTTGTTCCGGTTGTCAATGGTTTGCATTAATATAATTATTAGAATTATATCAACGTTCATTTTGTTTAGTTACAAAAGTTTCCTGCGCTGCTGTACATTTTCCATAAAAGATTCAGCTTTGAAAATTATCAGAATATAATTTACAACAGCACTTAAAGGGATGTCCTCCCATTGAATATTGAATATCTCGCATAACTATGTGGTGCATGTAAATGCATCTATTAATTGAGAAGCATTGCCAGTCTCAAGCCTGGATAAAGAAGGAGGTTTACGTAATCGTTTACACAGTATTGTTTAACTGAAGCCAACATTACAACTGATTGTTAATAACTTCCAGATGACATGCGTTTTATAATATTATGTAAAAGCTGTACATCCCAACGTGAAAAACCTACCACTTGACGCAAAGGATTTCGGAAGTTAGGATGACGCAGACGACAATTATGGCGATCACCGTAATTATGACGACAGACGTTGCTATGGAAACAGAAAACGTCACAATTGAGTGACGTGGAATATCGACGACGTTAACACGTATAATACTGCGCAGGTTATATCCACCGACAATGACTCATGACTTTTGCTGCCACCAAAGATGACAAACTAATGTACCTTGGACCATCTTTAAAAGTTTGTCCAAAAATAAATAAATTGAGTTAATGAAAGCAATTACAAACAGCTTGAAAACCACAGTTGTAAAAGAGGATTCATCGCAGCCTTTAAACACCTCTTTTAAAGATCAAAAGGTTTTACAAGACTTAAATAAATTCAAAGACGATAATGATGAATAAGGAATACCACATCAAAGTCATTCGTATTGCAAGAGGGCTGTGATCTCCGCGACCGCTCAGTTTGGAGGTGCCAGTATAAAACCTGGAAGAAGGAGGAGGGCGACAGTCAGTACCTAGCTCTTAAATGCTGTAATATGCCGAGCAAATTTCTGTCCAGGGTAACGGCCTCTGTTGTCATAGACCAGCGATTCCCAAAGTGGGTTCCGCGGAACCCAAGGGTTCCGCGAGACGAGGACAGGGGTTCCGCGAAAAGTGGTAAATAAGAACAAATCTACTGTGAAATTTTGCTGCAATACAACATTTCAAGCGGCTTTTGAAAATGCACTGGAAGTTCGAAACTAGCGTCAGTCGTCTTTTGGGTTTTGTTATCAACCACTGAGCGATTAATACAATATCCCGGTAGGCCTACTTGAGCTTTCAGTGTCTATTAGCAATCCATGGCAGTTATACTGTGTATAGATTCCACTGCTTGCTGAGACCAACATAACGCAAATGAAGTAGAATTCCAATGAACCTACGCATTCTAACCTCATGTAGAGCATATGGTACAAATCGTGGTGCTGAAAACAGTGCTATTAAATTTGCATAATATTGTAAGAAAAATTAACTTTCTACAATATGCCTAACATGTGTTTAGGCATGCAGGCTATATTTCAATCATGGCTTTGAAAAAAGTGCAATAAGCTTATAAGTTTCATAATATTGTAAGAAAAACAAATTTTCTACAATAGTATATGTTTAGGTAGCCTACTCCTTCTAATCTGAACTCAAGACTTGTCTCTTTTTGCAAGGCCTCTCCTGATGTTAGTACAGCTGCATATGACCCTTATGAGGCGCCATTGTAGAAATCATCATTGTTATTATTATTATTATGTAGGCTTTTAATATGCTTCTCGTGAGGTACGCAAAATTCAATGCGCTTAGTTTTGATTGGGGTTCCGCAAGAAAATATTAGGATGTGAAGGGTTCCGTGGCCCAAAAAGTTTGGGAAACGCTGTCATAGACCCTGGTCAAATCTGGATCCATCCATCCAGGGCGACAGTAAGAATCATCGCGTATAATAGAGGTGCATATCGGATTAAAACCAAGCTTTTTCATACATATAATATCACGTTAATAGAGAATACACCGAAGAAAAGAATGGCGTCATTGGAAGTTGAAATCTGTAAAAAATATAAGATAGGTTTTGTTACGTCGACAAGGAACTCTGAACCATAAGGGAGAACTGTTTCAAAGGAGATCAAACCCACTGAATTGGAGCTACCTGGAATAATAAGAGAAAACGAACACATATGGATAGATAAGTGAATGGTATTTAGACAGACTAAGAGACAAGCAGACACATAGACAGGAACACACAGACACACAGACAGGCAGACACACACGTAGAAGCCATAAAGTATCCGGCGAAGTTCCCCGTGGTGACATAGAAACAGACAGACAGACATTCAGACAGTGAGACAACCACGTTAGACAATCGCGATTCCCAAAAGCCACAAAATTTCACAAAATCATGGGACTCCAAAACTCTCTTTCCACTTGCTAAAAATTCCAAAGATTACCCTGTGAAGCAGGATCGCATCCAGGATTTTATAATTTCCCAGAGAATTTTAGAGTTTTAATATAAAAATCATTTTAGCTTTGCATTATTTCTTTCATTGGGGCGTCCAAACATTCAAAGCTCCTTACAGTGAATAATCATTAAGCACACAAGGAAATATCACAACGAACATATTCATTAATTCATTCGGGCATCTAATAGCGCTCTTTCAAGCAAAAAAAACTACTAGGAGGCGCTTTCAATGACTAGTTCCGGGATAATTTCAACGAAGAAATCCAAACAAATGTCTGAAGTATAATTATGTTATTTAAGTAATTGTGACCGTGCATGAGAAAACCCGGCCAAAGTCGAAAATATTGAAACCGAGTAAATCGAGCGGAAAGGTCTACACCCAGTTCTCAACGAAATGCACGCTACTGTGCGGAGACTCCTATTTAAATCTGTGCCATTCCTTCAATTTAATTTTCCAAGAAAAGCCGTTGACACCATTGGAAAGAGCAGAAAATTTTAAGTTTAGAACATATTACTAAATTCTGATGAAAAATCTATTGACTTTTGTGTGGTTCATGTAATGGATGTAATTTTCAACTGGCGATTTCTCCCTAAAACGATTTCTCAAGATGCTAAAAAATCATAAAAATTTCATTTCAAAAGATGCAAATATACGGTTTTCACCAATTTGATCAACTATATCTGTACTATTTAAAACAAACTTAAACTCATTTTATGGAATTTCCGACTTTGGGAGGGTTTTCTCATGCACGGTCACAATTTTGTAGCGCGCGTAAGGTCGCGCCGAAACGTGAAATATATAGCAGAGTTTAAATACGTTTTAATGGTAGTAGTAGTAATAGTTGCGGTTTAACATCACAGTGTGGTAACAAAGACCAGTAGCGATGCCCTCCTCCTTTATCCAGGCTTTGGACTGGCACTGGCAGAGTGCAAATAGTAGCGGAGTTAATGTTTCAATGTTCTAATGTTTTAAATCAAACAATTATGGAGTCTCAGGTATTTATATGGGAGCTGAAATACGTTTTAATGGTGTCTAATGTTCCTTTATTTATATATTCTTATTTTCATTTATTTATTTATTTATTTATTTCAGAAATTTATATAGCGCCTCTTCAAAGTATAGTACTCAGTAGCGCTCCCGGCCCAACGACAGCTAAATAAAACAGTTTTTAGGTTCTTAAGAAACAGTGCGGAGTGACCACTGGGAATTAAGCGCAGTGTAACAGGGAGACCATTCCAAGCTGTAGGACCTGAAACAGAGAATGAACGACGCTGTCGGATAGCAGTCCGTGAGCGGGGATCCAGAAGCTTAGCTTGGTTGGCCGATCGAAGGGTGGATCGACGCTGAACTCCCAAGGTGGAACAACAGAGTTCGCGAATATACGGTGGAGCTAGTCCTTCAATGCACCGCCAAACCAATGCACAGATCCTGTATGCAATCCGCTGTGGAGAAGGGAGAGAGTGTAAGAAAACTTTAACTTTATTATTATTTATTATTCAGAAGTTTAATGTCGTCCTAAGACATCAATTAATTATTATTAACTTTTGTATATCACTAGTATTAAAGCAAAGCATACCACTAAAAAGAGGTATACACTATATCTGTTTTGACGTCATATATATATAATATATATATATATATATATATATATATATATATATATATATATATATATATATATATATATATATATACAGAACTTCTTATGTTGAGCTGCCCAATGACGTTAAAACAGTTGTAAGAGACAGAAACAAGAGTATAACATAAAATATCATGGGGTAAGGTGTGGCCTTTGGTGCAATGCAAGCAAGCCACGTCATCATGCCATCGTCATTTTGTCTACTGCAAAAATTTCTTTATATTCTACACTTTTCTTACCGCAAAATTTTTAAGCAGAAACCGCGTGATCCAAGCAACCACAAAGACGTGTCGTAGTTTATAAAAGCTGTCTAAAACGTTTTTGGTCATGCTTAATTTTAATAGTTTTGGTCGGTTATAGCGTTAAAAAGGCAGAGAGAAATTATTAAAAAGAGATTGTGTTCTACATGTCTGAGGTCAAAAGCGCGTTTCAAAGCTTTCTGTTCATAAGTCCAGCTTCTATTTTACCTGTAAAAGTACCCTCATCCAATTTCCATTTCTCAAAATGTTTTTCATCAATCCAGCTTCTATTGCAGCATGCTGCGAGACAGTACGCGTGCTGTGACGTGCTATAAGTTAATCGGATGTGACCATTACATTACGTCAATAAAAACCATTGGGTAAATATACGACAAACTGTGGTTGTGAACTAACCGACAAGTACTAGATAATCCAATTTAAAATTTTATTTAGCCTTCTCATATTCATATAAAAATTCTTTTCAAAGGTGTTTAAATCATAGCCGATCCTGCGCCTATTCAATAACTAAGTATTTTGTTTGGATGGATCCGATTTGACCAGGGTCTATGACAGCAGAGGCTGTTTCCCTGGACAGAAATTTGCTCGGCATATTACAGCACTTAAGAGCATCTGTATAGGCGTACACCAGCATTTTAAAGACTAGATCACAAAGAGAGGTAGGCCTATTCAAATGATATTCATAGAAAAATGTCGCGCGCTAACGAATCAACGGCTACCATTTCCTCACTATCCTATTTTGAAATGTAAATCATTAATTCTAACAGATGTGTAATAACAACGGTGCAGCATTATAGAGTAAGATAGCCTTTACAAATCTGTCCTAATACCTGTCTTGTGACTATTGTCTTTAACCAATAACCAGGTTGGTCGCTCCACGGGCAAGTTTTCTCCATCTTTCTTGATGGGTATTCTTGTCCATGTTGCTGTATGAAAAATTAAGGTGGAAGGTTCCCTCGTCTTTCCACATCGCAGTGGTCATCAGTATGATCAAGGGACTTGATTTCTCTTGCCTAACTTTTCGTGAGACAGCCGCTGCTGCTGTTTCAGCCGACTTTCGCCCTATCCCTTTAAGACCCGCTGCTGCCAAAGTCTTGCCGCCCACGATGGCCAACGTTTTCAGGGTTGCTGCAGAGCCTGTCCACGTACTTCAGCCTCAACTTTCAACAATGATGGTAGGCCTACAGCCTCTGCATGTATTCCTCTACTTAGTTGTTTTCACTCCATCACCACCATGTGGTTTGGTTGTGACCTACATATGTCCGCAAATTTGATTTAAATTTATGTTATCTTAATTATAGGGCAAAATAGTAAACTCATGTGACTGCGACATTATCTTGGTTTCTTCTATTGCACTGTATTGTAATGTTTTGTGTTGCAAGAAAACATTTTTTAAACGCCTCTACTAGGGTGAACCGTTCAGAGGCGCTCCCAGTGCGTAAGGCCGCGAGAGAAGAAACTGAGGAGGAGGGATTACCAGTCAGAAGTTGAGATCGAGTAGAAGGAGACAGCGTATTCCAAAGAGAGGGGCCAATTGATGTAAAGGAACGGGACTGAGCCATAGCCGTTCTAGTAGGAGGTACTAGAAGATAAAATCTGTTTGAAGAGCGGAGTGGACGAGGAGGCTGAAACTGACCTGCGAATTGCATTGGCTAGATATTTTGGAGCAAGAGCCCGTTGTGCTTTACAGACCAAGATGAGGATATCGGGTTTCTTGTAGTGCCATGCCCAAGTCTAAACGAAGAATGATGGAGACACTAATTGCATTGTGTCGATAAATTACAGCGAACCTCGCAGTGCACACAAAATCAGATGATCATCTTTGTTAATGCACAGTTTTATTGAAACGAACAACAACAATCAAGGCATATCATGATGCTTACACACCCTTTTAAAAATTAATGAAATTGCTCTAAATAACTGTGGAAAGGTTTTTCAAGGTTTAATATTGAACACCTTCTAAAATGTTATATATGCAACTATATAAATTTATTTGAGGTTATGTTGTCAAATTCTGGAGGAGTTGAAGTATGAACAACGTCTTTTTGTAGGTGGTGAAGAGAAGGAAGTTGAGCTACTTAGGATACATGATCAGAGCGGACAATCTACCGGCCTTCATAATTATTATGTCAGGGCTATGTGGATGGAAAAAGAGAAAGACCGAGAAGACGCTGGATGGACGATGTCGAGGAATGGATGGGGATGTCGATGGCGGATTGTATAAGGAGAGCGAGGGACAGAGAGGGATGGAGGAAACTGACGTCTGGTCCGATCCGCAGTAAAGAGGTCAAGATTAAGTCTCCCGCTCAATGTAGGCTATTAATTGGCATGTTGTTCAGAATTGAAATTTATCTATGGCTTCATTTTTTAATTAAGTGTTGAATTGATGCATGCAGTTTCCAATCTAAGTTTCAGTATCCGTTCCTGTGATATTTTCATGACAATTTTAATTTTAAAGTAATTATAAATTTCACTATGATAAGTAAACATTGCATGCGGTAGTAAATAAGCGCATGTTTGTAATTCGCTGTAGCAGTGGATGTTATTGTATGGTATTGTATGGTATTGAATGGTATTATATAACACCTTTCGCAGAATGAACGCTCTCTTCACGAAAAACTCAACTTCAACTTGTTTATTGATCCCAAAAATATAAAACAGACAATTATGCATTCATAAAAGTACACAAAGTGAATAATTGCAGTTAACAGTTATGCATTCATAATAGTACACAAAGTGATCAATTGCAGTTAACAATTGCAAATGGAAAAGCTTAGTGTACAATCATTACTGTGAAATGTAGGGAGCAATAAGCTACCCGAAGGGAGTGATCCCGCTATTGGGGCCTATTTATCAAAGGAAAAATTCTTCACTATGATATGATTAATGATAATAGATTAGGAAACAGATAGAAATGGCAGTATTTTTGGAATCAATTAAATAACAGCAGTGGGATACCTTCCCTCTGCTCAACTTAAAAAGAATGGGGGAAAACACGGAATAAATGGGTTGTTCATTTTACATTTTTTAATGTGTGTGCACGGATTTGGGATATAAATCGAGCGAGACTCCTGGATGCACGAATATTTTCCGGTATATTATTCCATAAAAGAGGACCCTGATACTTAATAGAAAATTTTCTAGTGTTTGTTGTAGCAAAAACACTTATGTAGATTCTATTATTTCTAATGGCTTTAGTATATAAGTTAGGTCTAAAATAGGATGAGAATGCAAGTGGAAGATGGTTGTTGTCATATTTATACATAAATGTACTAGTTTGGATGAATTTAATTTGGGATATTTTTAGCACGTTCAACTGATTATATAAGGGGCTAGTGGGAGCATTAAAGGGAGAGTTAGTAATAATTCTTATGGCTTTTTTCTGCAGTCTATTTGGCTTAGTTAGGTGAGTGTCATATGCAGATGTCCAAATGAGATTGCAGTAACTTAAGAATGGGTGTACAAGTGTGAAATATAATGATTTTAGTATATGAAGTGGAAGAAGATAGGCTATTATGTGAATTATGCCTATATTTTTGGAGATTTTGGAGAAATGTTTTTAAAGAACGACAGACTGATAAGGTAAAACTAGTCATTATAGTTTGATGGAAGGCCATTCCAAATGGAGGAACCAACCATAGCAAACTCCCGATGTTGGGCATGAGAGATCGTTTGAGTTTCGCTTTCTTATAATTATTATTCGGACTTTTCTTAAACTGTTTATGGCCTATGCACATTTAGAAAATTTCTCACGACAGACTTATAAAGGCGGAAGTAAATCACTAAAAAGAGGTGTTCAATACATCCGGAGGCAACAGCTGTTTACGATCTCGTCACCATTTCTTAGCAATACATTGTGTAGAGCAAATCCGCCTATTCACCTATCCAGCAATCGATCTATCAAATTATTCGCCCAATTGTCTATACATACATCCGCCTATACACCTGTCCACCTATTCAACTATTTCAATATCTACATCCACGCTTCCTATCTGTCTTCCAATAAATAGACACTATGGTGTTCAGATAAACGCGCTCAAATACGGCGAGAAATCAGAAAAAATGTGTGGTAAAGATCCGCATCTGAACGCAAACGACTCATTCCGAGTATATTTATTATTATTATTGTCGTGTACCTCTTCATTCGAGTTTGTAACAAATACCCTCGCTCAGGAAGATCGGCCAATTGATAAATCCAGTAAATTTTGGAGTTTCATTTACATATAATCAAGTGATCATCCTGTTAAAAGGTGTCTAAATTGACACTAGGGTTCTAGAAAACATTCAATATTTTTGTTTGGTTAATTTTATTAATGTAGAATTAAATTACAAAAAGAGGTGTTCAAAATATCGGGAGGCAATTGAAGCACGTTCAAGTTCTCGTTAGCTTTACTAACAATACAATTTTTAGGATAAATCTGTCTTTGGAAAAAGTATATGATAACTTTAGCAAAGTGAATAAGACATCAGTTAAGTGGTGGTTTTTTAAAATTGATAAATCTCTGTTCTCCTGACATAGGTTAAGATGTTACACGAGCTCTGGCGTCTTCAAATTTATTACATTCTAGCCTCGTTGGTTTCTCGTTGCTGTCAGACATTTCTTTACAGACCAGAATCCACTTAAACTGCATTGCTCATGCAGGCAGCCTTTCTCTTCGGATTATTTGACAATGTGTTTGATTGAAATCTATAAACATCAGGAGACGGTTATGAGGGGCAGACTCTGTTGTGAGTTGGGACAACTTAACAAATGAGATGAAATTTATGTAGCGTCAAGCGGTCTGTGCAATGAAAATACGTGCGAATGATATGAAGAGTTTTACAGTTTGATTATTTCTTCCCATTTTTCTATTATTTTTATATTATTTTCCCTCCTTCAACTTCATCAATATCACTCCACCCGCCTATCAACAATCATTCTATTTATCCATCCATTATTATTTATTCGCCAAAATGTCTATTCACCCATCCACCTATCCAACTATTTCAATTTCTCCATCCACGTTCCCTATCTGTCTTCCAATGTATATCTAATAATATTATCTATTCAAATCAATCTTATAAACACAAGGGCAGATATAGACAAAGAGATAGAGACAAGTAAAATAGTCAGAAGGACACAAAGACAGACACACACACAAACAAGCAGACAAACAGGCAGACAGACAAACAGACACGCCGACTTGATAATGTATTCCACTGGTGCACAATATGTATAAACACGCAAATGGATTTTGTCGTCGAAGGAAAGCAGTTCGTCGCAATAATTCCCCTCCAACCCCGCATCTCCCATCGACCCCCGCAACAGCAAACCAGAAGTTCCCGTCGCCAGCGAACGTGTTCTGTCATAAAGGGTTAAAAGGTTAAATTCGGTCAAGTTTTCGATACATGAAATCGATTCGCGTCTTAATGGTTTCTCCATTTGTCCGTCCGTCCTTCCTTCCGTCCTTCCGTCCTTCCGTCCTTCCGTCCTTCCGTCCTTCCGTCATTCCGTCCTTCCGTCCTTCCGTCCTTCCGTCCGTCCGTCCGTCCGTCCGTCCGTCCGTCCGATAACATTTTCAAAAAGAAACGCAGGTTTCATATAACCGACATTAAACACCTTCTAAAATGTTATAAATTTGCCTATATATATTGAGAACGATCAATTTTAGGTTGATAGTGTTAATAATTCCGTTAATTCTGTTCATGAAGTGAATAATCTAAACGATATTAATGAGCTGAAACAAGCTATTAAATCTGCAAACAATAATAAATCACCAGGTGACGACAAAATACCTTATGAATTATTGAAACATCATCATAAGAATGCTCTACAAGTTCTGTCACGTTTCTATAACTTAATCTGGGACGTAGGTAGATTTCCCACTGTTTGGCATCATGCTATTATTTTACCTTTAGTCAAACCTAATAAAGACGTTAACATCAACTCTGGGTAACGTTATGGAAAATAAGCGTTTTCAGTAGTTTCTGGAAAAATCATATTATTTCAAGAAATCAATCGGGATTTCGAAAACATAAAGTACAACTGATCATATTATTAAACTTCAGAATACTATCCTTATAAAACTGAAAAATAAAGAACATGTATTAGCCGTTTTTATTGAGTTTGAGTGAGCTTTTGATATGTTATATGTGCCTACTCTTGTAATAACCAGCTATTCCCCACCGACCTCGAACATTCCACCTATTCATCCAACCACCTATCCTTCCTTCTATCCAGCTAGCGCGTCTGAGTAGGTACATGAAATCGATTCGCCTCTTAATGGTTTCTCCGTTTGTCCGACCGCCCTGCCTTCCGTCCGTCCGCGTTCCTAATTGCCCATCCGCCCGCTCTCCTGTCCGTCCGTCCGTCCGTCCGTCCGTCCGTCCGCCCGATAACATTATTTTTCAAAAAGAATTATATTTATGTATGTCTGAGATACAGGTTTCATAATAATTATAGTCGACACTAGACACCTTCTAAACTCTTACTAATTATCCTATAATTACTGTACGGCTATTGGCTGGTTTTTAGGATGATTGAGATATTTGAAGTAGTGGAGTTGGACTGTTTTTTCGCTTGATCTCGGCAGAGAGCGCCTCTGATTAGCCACCTTGAAGGGCGCAATATATTAATTATGGCCGACTGACTGATTGATTGTTTGATTGGTTGATCGATCGAATAATTGATTACTGGGTAATTGGGTAGTTTAGCGTCCCAAATTATTTTGACCATTTCTTTGCAATAATAACAACTGAAAAACATATACAATAACACATATTTTAATTGAGGAAATCATAAAATACGTGCTGGAAAACCTCAAGGAAGTCCCAAACGGGGTAACTCTTGCTGAAATGCTTCAGGAATAGAAGCTGGATGAGGATTTCTCATGGCTAAAATGGTAGCTGGATTGATGAAAAGAACGCTTCGGTCATGGAAGCTGGATAAAGGCTCTGTAATACTACCGATAGTTGAAACAGAGGCTGGAGGCTGCATAAAAGTTTTTATATATCTCAAATAGAAGGTGGATTCACGAATAGAACGAAAAATAAATGGAAGTTGGATGAATGTTTTTCTGAAATAGAAGCTGGATTTATGATCAGAACAATAAAGAAATGGAAGCTGGATGAAAGTCGCATAATTGATGAAATAGAAGCTGGATTGGCGAGAAATTCAAAACTTCAGCAATAATCTGAATAATTTGGAACGCTAAACTACCCAATTGCCGATAACTGAATGTGTTTGGGATGCAGGTTTCATAATTATAATCGACATTAAACACCTTCTAAATTCTTATCGATCTGCCTATAATAAACACGGCTAGCCATGTTTAGGATGATCGTTGTGGTGTGCATATTTTGAATTAGTGGAGTTGTCGTAAGTCATCAATAGCAGACATTTCACTGGAATAAAAGAAATTATAAAATTAAGCTCAACTAGGTCGAGGAACTCCGTCGCTTCTATGTGCCAGTCCCAAGCATGGATAAAAGAGGAGGGCGTCGCTAATGTTCTTTCTTATCACACAGTGACGTTGAACAGAAAATATTGCTATTGTACCAAATTAATATTATAGATTAGTCCCATCATTTTGCACCAATCCATAGATCAATGACTTAAAAGAGGTGTTCAAAAATTAAAACGTAGCAATTCGCTGTCTGCCATTACTTCACAACACTTACTAAAAGTTTACACAGCCAAAAAAAACGCTGAGTAATCATGGAATATCATACAATAACATTATCAAAGCAAGTAAGTATACCGCGTGGTTGTTCGTAAAATTGAAACGAAAGCCTGAAAACAGTGACATTCCTGAGACATCCAAAGATTCCATTCGATCTGTTTACCACTTTCATCTACTCTCGTATGGATTACCATAACTGCGTTTGAACCAACAGGCTGCAATCAATATAGATTTCTACTTGTCATCTATAATCTGTTCATTTTTAAGGCGTGGTGGTACTGAACGTGACTGTTAGCTATGCAAGTAAGTACAGAAAGAATGGCATTTATTGCTCCATTGGCAAACACACCTTGGGACATCGAAATGCACTAATGTCAAATAACATGGATGGATCCGATTTGACCAGGGTCTATGACAACAGAAGCCAATACCCTGGACAGAAATTTGCTCGGCATATTACAGCACTTAACCTTCGCCATACGCGAACAAAAAAACTACGTCTTCTATGTTTGGGGGTCCAAATGACCCCCCAAGGTACACCTGTTCCTGGGCATGGAATTTGATAATTTTTGTTTCGTTTCTAATGTTTTATGGGTCAGGGAATTCATTGCAGCTACTGCCAAATGCGTGACCTTCACGGATGACCTTAAATTCAAGGTCACATGATTTTTCAGGTGTATCTCTGCTTCTTCGCATGCTATCTTGAATATTTGTATGGCTCAGGACGGAATGTGACAACGGACAACTTCTTCACCGATGCTACTCTAGCTCAACATCTGTTAGATAATTCTCTGACCCTAGTCGGAACATTGAGAAAGTCGAAAGGATGCATACCTAGAGAAATGCTACCAAATGCTAAACGAGAATTGTTGTCATCAGTGTTTGGATTTTCCGATAAGATGACAATAGTGTCATACGTGCCAAAGAAAAATAAGGCTGTCACCTTATTGTCAACTGCTCATCACGACAATGTGATCTCGTCCGAATGTCACAAGAAACCAGAGGTCATCCTTACCTACTGTAACAATAGCACTAAAGGTGCAGTTGACACTTTGGACAAAATCTGCAGACAATATACAGTGAAACGTTCTACCAGACGATGGCCATTGACACTAGTCTTTTCCTCACCCTTCTGGATATAGCTGCACATAACGCACCCGTGATTTGGTTTCATCAACATCTTGAATGGGTGGATTCTGCAAACACTAATCAGAAGGACAGAAGGAGAGCATTCATATTGGAAATGGGGAAAAGTATGTGTCTTCCATGGGTCGACAGCAGAAGAAGCACGCCCTGCGTAAGCGGCAGAAAATCGATAAAGCGGGCTTTGGAATACGTGAATCTGCCTGTTCCTACGACAACACAAAACGACACAGTCATCACTCCTCAGAGAGGACGATGTCACATGTGCGATCGAAAGAATGACACCAAGACGAAGCACAGATGCAGCACGTGTGGTCAATTTGTTTGTGGTAACCATTCCACACAATTATTTACCTGTACCGAATGTAGTTAGATACACTGGCAACAAGTCATAAACAAATTATGAGAAGTGAAACGATGTAACATAAGATGTAACATAACATATTCCAGTTGTGTCTTGCTTATATTTTGTTGAGTTCCTTGTACCAAATAACCATAGAAACCAAAAAACTTCGTTGTTCTAACAGGTATAGTAGCAGAGATAGGTATGGTCATGTAAAAAAATCATGTGACCTTGAATTTCAAGGTCTTCCGTCAAGGTCAGGCATTTGTCAGTAGCTGGAGTGAATTCCCTGACCCCTAAAACATTGGAAACAAAATAATAATCTTCAAGATATCTTGCGTAGAAGCAGAGATACACCTCATTGTATGGACACTAATGATATGGACATGAATTTCACTCTAAGATCTCACCAAAATGACGTCACAGCGTCAGAACTAAGCGTCAACGTATGACGTCATTCATACCATTTTGACAAGGAGGAATTTTTAGGAAAAGTCACCAAAGGAAACTTTTTGGTGCCCACATTTTAGAAAGTTACAGATGAAAATATACCCCTGGGGGGTCTATTTGACCCCCAAACGTATGGCGAAGGTTAAGAGCAAGGTACAAGACGCCAGTTATTTTTATTCACAAATTCGATGAATGCTGCGTTTCACTTCTTTATATTGTTGAGTTCAACGGCCGTCTACGAGGTATGATTATAAAGATAAGGTCCCAATTTGATAAAATAACGTCGATTTATTCAAGATAGCAATATGTACAGCAAAATTAACAACGTTACCGTCTAGTAGACACGAAGTCGAACAGAACAGCGGACTCAGTACGGACGACAGCACAGCAGACAACGGCTAACGGAGCCAGGGAAGACGGATGAACGGCCAGACCACCAACAGGGCGAAGATGGCGACGTAGAAGACGAACCCGCAGGTCAACTCGCATAACAACGAGGGAAACGCACACCAAGAACACGCTCAACGAAAGACATCAACCACGCGCCTCACACACCACAACTGCTCGTTCCCCACGGAAGCAGTTCCTTAAATAGGCAACGCCCATCCTTCAACACCCACGTGCCCCAAGTAAGATAGAGTACGGTAGAGAAGAAGGGCCGTAGACAGCTAATGGCTACAATATTAATTGAAGCATGCTTTTAAAAGGTTTTCAAATTATTAGGGAATTGGCTATATTGATTAACTTTTGTTTGCCACTTTTATTTAAGCAAAAGTACACCACTAAAAAAGAGGTATTCAATATATCTGGACGCAATTGTGGCGCGTTCACAAATTTCACAATTATTGGATTGCTGTAACTCGCTTTTCGTTGGTCTTCCCAAGATGCAACCCACTCCATGCAGTCTTAAATGCTGTTGCTAAAAGGTCATAGCACGACTTCCTCGGTCTTGCCACATTACCAATTATATAGCTGGACTGTTACAATGGCTCCCCATCACCTCTCGGATCCATTACAAGATCATTCTCATGGTCTGCAAATCCCAACTTGGACTTGTCCCTAAAATATCTCTCCGACTATATGCATCAGCCTCTCCGAGCGACATCTGTTCGGGTTTTTGCTGTGATTGGTCCCTTCACATTTAAGAGCCTTCCCCTCGTCCACGGGTTAAACTCATCAATCAATCAGAATTTATATAGCGCCCTTTCAAGGTGCATACTCAGAGGCGCTCCCGGGCGAGATCAAGCGAAAAAATCAGTCTTAAACAGTTAGTGAAATTGAGGACAGCTTGGGAGGTGTCGCATAGTCAAGGGAAGACCATTCCAGGTTGTTGGACCAACCACATGTCTCGGCACTTCCCTGCATCTTCTCACTTTCTCATGGCGGTACCCTTTTCGACCTGGGCATTAATTTTGTGCTGAAGGAGACTCTGTAATTTTGTGTATACGATGCTATGAGTTAAATGGTAATCAAACACATCATCAAAGCATTTAATGACGCCCGCAAAACTTTTATATATTTTTTATTACAAACTACCATAAAAAGGACGGAACACATCAAGTTTAGAGTAGTAATATGACAGATATAAGTTGGGCCTCTGCTGGATGGATGGATCCGTTTTGACCAGGGTCTATGACAACAGAGGCCGTTACCCTGGACAGAAATTTGCTCGGCGTACTACAGCACTTTAGACCTTTCTTCTTTCGAAGTAATTAATTGCAATAACCTTTATAACATTTTAAACAAATTTATATGAATTTGGGAACACATACGTTAAATGAATGCGATTTATATCCGCTGCATGAACCGCGTTTGGAATATAATGTACTGCTTGAAAAAGCTGAGTTACTGCGATGATAGTAATATATTGTATCGTCACGTGCCAGTCATTTGGTCTTGATACAAGCACCACACCACAGCACATGTGTTGAGACCGAGTTTTCACACATAAACCAGATTTGCATCTAAAAAATATTGAGATATACATTTTGTATGCGTCAACCTTGGGACACTGCAAGTCAATTTAATGGGCAAAACCCGCATTGAGGGCCTCATGAACAAACATTGGTTACTTACATCCCGATACACTTACAACTGAAACTTTAGCGCAAGAGTCTGACACGGTGCTGTGCGTATTATTGTGAATGCATAATTGAATGTTTAACCGAATTGAATTGAATCACATTATTGCGCCGCTCGTGCATAGTCAAAGGCGTTCGACTATATTTCTTAGTGCACAATGTCAATGTTCGACTGCATTTCATAATGTCGTTAAATTGTACTTACTGGTTGCTGATATCATCTCTAACTCTGGTGCGGGATGGTTGACAGGTTAACTATAGGATACTTGTAATCATGCATGCGTTGTAATTGCAATCGGTGAAATATACCCAGATTTTGCCAAATAATACATAGATATATATTAGGCAAAGGTCAAAGAATGAGATCTAGTAAAAATACCCAGTTGTGGTATCACTGAGCACCATTGTATATCAGAGCATTCGGCATATGTGGTTTTGTATTTGCAGTTTAACGTCACTGTATGATAGCAAAGACCATTACCGGCGCCCTCCTCCTTTATCCAGGCTTGGGTCTGGCACTGACAGGGTACAGCCACGGCGTAGTTAAAATAATCATTGTTATAAGCTATCAAATGATTTGCGTTTCACCTTCTTATATCGAAAGAGACATACTTTTAAAAGGTGTCGAATTTATACCGGGCATCGCATACATTCAGAAACATTTTCACGAAAGCCTTACAAAAGCGGAAGCAACTCGCTAAAAAGAGAGGTGCCATAAAAATCCGGAGGCAATAGCAGCGCGTTCACGGTCTTGTCGCCATGTCTTAGCAATACTTTGTGTACAGCAAATCTGCCAATATAAAAGTGCATAATAGGACTACATACAGGAGGGGCGTGGTGGTGGAGTGGGTATGTTCGTTGTAAAGAGTAAGACAGCCTTTCCAAATAATGAATATAATAAATAAATATAAATATAAATATAAATAGAAGTGGCTTGCTACTGACGATGCTATATAAATTGTCTGAGTTGCAATTACAATATCACTCTGCCATGTATGGAGATAGGTCTGTCAGAAGGAAGGCGACGCTAATTTTCTGTTAGATTCAATAAAATGTAAGTCAAACTGTTTTTCATTATCTTTATGGCCAGGGTTATAATCACAGTAAAATTTAAATAATTTAACAACCTTTTTTAAGTAATGCTTCGTTTTATATAAGGAAGCGAAACTCAAACAAAATTATTACCAAATGGGTATTGTCACTTTTTTAGCAATTCTTCTGAAACTTTGTACCTAGAGAGAGGGTCATCGGAACCAACCGGTAGAGTGGTTGGCGAATCTCTACCACAATGGGGGCCACGGTGGGGTTGCGAAAGCCCTAATTTTCGCTATAAATTTCCATTCTCTTGCCATAGTTTCACAGTTACACAGATTTTTACGCGGACCACCTCGCCTCTACTCAGCCCACACCTCGGCCCGCAGGGAGCGGGTGGGGCATGGGTGTGGGTGAAAGGGGGCGTGGGGGTGGTGGGGAGAAAATTTTCCCGAAAACCGAAATTTCACGGGTGGCGTACCGGTCGAGGTCGGAGTGTGGTGTGGTGGGTTGGGTCGGATGGGGTGGGGTGGGGGATGGTGGTGGGGGGAATTTTCCGAATACACAAATTTCCTGGGAACAAAAAGATCAAGATGATCTGCAGAACGCATTGAGCGAGATGAATATGCAGAGGAGGGTTTTTGCAAATACACGATGAAAAGTAGAACACAAAATAAAGCCTTTTACTTAGAAATTTTCTACAATATTTTTAAATTATAAATATTTTGGGGGTGCGGTGGTGTAGTGGCTATGTTCGTTGCATTGCAGCCGGATGGTTGCAGGTTCGAATCCACCGCAAGTCGCTGCGTAGGGACCTTGGACAAGTCATTCACTCGCAATTGTTCAGCGCATCGGATAAAGCAGTGATAATAGTCGTAATTTCAATTTATTTTCAGTGCGCGATCAACACCTTTATATCGGTTGAAACTAATGTCATATATATCTAAATTCTGTCACGAAAGTTACTTGCAAAAGTTGTAGAAACAATGTAATATATCGCTATTGCTCAAATTGTTTTAGGGGTGCTTACATTTACCTTCTACCTTCTTCAAGTCCTGAAGAAGGTAGAAGAGGAAAGATCGTTGATGAATACAATTAGAACAAGGCAGAAGAACTGGATAGGACATGTACTGAGAGGCAACTCCTTGCAAAGGGACATAGTGGAGGGCAAAATGGAGGGGAAGAGGGGAAGAGGAAGACCTAGGGAAAAGTTCTTGGACTGGATGATGGAGGATGGATATGGAAAACTCAAAGAAAAAGCACAACACCGAGAAGAGTGGCGTCGTTGGGCATCTGGACCTGCCGGGAGGCAGCAGACCTAAAGAAGAAAGAAGAAGACATTATCAGTCTTCATAAGATGTTAGTGAGATATATTACAATCCCGACCAAATATCCATTGCTGCCTACACCAAACATGTTCCCTTTGCCTCTGAAATGTAAATGCCGAAGGTGCGAAATTTCGTAGTTTACTCATAAAAGAAATTCTATAAATCGTCATTGGGATCATTGAAACTTTGGGTTAAAAACTTGTAAGGATCATAACAGTTATAAGAGCAATAATAACAATAGCAGCAATATTAGTATTGTCACTAGAATTCTGTTAATCCATGGTATAAAAATAACGATAACAATATCAATAACAAAAGCAGCAAAAAAGGCTACTTCTACAGCCTCACATTGTGTAGTCAAAAACAACTCACTATTTTAAAAAGACTTTATTAAACCAAATTATAACGCCGTACCTTTAGGGTTGCCAGGCGTCCGGTAATGAACCGGACAGTCCGGTATTTACGCAAACTGTCCGGTCAGAAATTTCAGACATTACCGGACATGGAGGTGTCCGGTAAATTATTATTACTAGCAACAAGTTTTGGAGTGTATTTCTTGGGGCCATGAAAAGATATCTGCTTACGATTTTCCAACGTATAATTGATTGCTTTGTGAAACAGAGCCAATTTAAATACACATGTGCACCAATCATCGTCTCAATGACAGCGTCGTTAAATGAAATTTATCTGAACATAGCCAATTATATGATGCACGGATCATATATAGCCTATACATTGTGCATAAAGCGGAAGATTGACACAGAGTTCAAATTGTAGTTGAACCAAATCTCCATATATGTATATCTTTGTCTGTTTGTTCGTCTGTCTGTCCGTCTCTCTCAGCACACTCGATCCACTCCCGCTCTGTCCGTTTATCTTCCTCCTATCCCTTAAACAGGGATGCTTATAATTTGTCTGTACTTATCTGCCTCTCTCTCTATGTATATATATATATATATATATATATATATATATATATATATATATCTCTGTCCCTGTCTGTCCGTGTCAATCTGCCTCTCTAGCTCTCTGGCCTTTGTATACCCTGTCACATAAACCCCACACTGTGTAGTGCTGTAGGCCTGCTGAGTAGGGATAATATTTGTCTCGATTCGCCCTAATGATGCGTTCACATTTTGCCATGCAAGTCTGGGTCAGCTGCAGGGGCTATCTACAGAATGGAACTGATCAGAGTAATAAAACCGTTAAATGGTGCTTTTAATATTGTTTAATATCCGAGTTCAGTCGTTCCTCCAGGCGCCAAAATTTCAAATTAGTCACTAGATCAGCCTATACATAATTTTATTCGCCCTATATGTATAAAGGCCTGTATATTTGGCTCAGTTTCCAAACGCACGTCTAGATTTAAAAATTAAGCCAGTTTATCTAGGCGTCCGTGGTTTGGCTCACAAGTTTCTACTTTCAAACAGTCCCTGGCACCGCTACTGCCTTATATATTTGCTTGTATGTGCACTTGTTATAGCGTAGCTTCGTGTTAACTACTCAGAGGCGCTCCCGACTACAGCGCGTACACTGCATCGGAGTTTCACGCCGAGGCGCTGAGCAATTGCGAGTAAAGGACATGCCCAAGGTCCCTACGCGGCGACTTGAGGTCGATTCGAACTTGCACCCCTACGGTTGCAAGGCGACGAAATACCAACTACACCACCGTGCCCCATATATATATATATATATATATATATATATATATATATATATATATATATATATACAGTTACACACACATATAATGCATAAATATTATTGTACACATATTTGTATACATACACACGCATATATATATATATATATATATATATATATATATATCATACTTGAGCAGAAACTGTGGTACAGTGCCGCCAGCTTTCGTCAGAAACCGAATCTCAACCCTGTTACTGGTCGATACAAACACCGTTTGAACCTTCGCCTGACCTCCGCACACAGTGGCGCCCCTAGCGAATGAATGCTCGCGAATCGTTGCGTAGACTCTGCACGTCGTCCCACGTAGCGTCATTGACTGAGTGACGGTTGATTCGCCAGATGGCGACTCCGTCACAGCGAAGTCGAATAGGGTTAGGTTGAGTCGCTGACCTGGACCGGCCGAGAGGACCCAGGGGAAGTCGGCCGATCCACAGGAGGTCTCTTTGGTGACGAGGCTTGCAATGAAGGAAGGGGGATGAGGGGTGACGGTGATGGTGTGACCGGTGTAGTGACAGGAGGTCGGTGGACGTATACCACTGAAATGAGAAATGGATGGATTTGAAGTCAGGGTGAATGACTAGTACATGAACAAATCAATCAATAACTTTGGGCGCTATATAAATTACGATTGACCGGTTGATTGACTGAGGGTGAGTGTAAAAGAACGAAGTTGGGAAGACTTAAAATGATAGACACCCTTTAAACGAGTTGAGTCAATACTATATCAATGTTACATCAAAGACATTTAACACTTGATGAACAATGATATTGTTATGACAACGTTATAATATTTTATGGTTAATTTGGACGTCATAAATTCATTGTTACTACACTGTATAAGCTGTAAATTGTCGTCAACGGCCTTTGATGTCATACGACGACGTTAAACGTTGGTTAAATAAACATTTAGCAAATTCAATTGCACTCCTTTCTCCTTAAATATTTATGGGACACTGCATCGGAGTTTCACGCCGAAGCGCTGAGCAATTGCGAGTGAAGGACTTGCCTAAGGTCCCTACGCAGCGACTTGAGGTGGATTCGAACCTCGAACCTTCCGGCTTCAAGGCAGCGACGCCACCGCTACACCACCGCGCCCCACAACGTGTCCACTATGTATACCTTTGACGCAGTTGTAGCTGACTGATAGGTAGCTCTTGAGGTCCTTGCGACAGGGAGTGGCCATTCGAAACGCAATGTCATCAACACGGATGTCGCACGTACGACGACCGGAACAGAGTGACGTCACTTCCGGCATGACGTCATGCATGCAGCGAAGGTATCCGAAGTCCTCTGTTACGCACAGACCTATAGACATGGACAGAGAGCAAAGCATACAGAGAGAAGGAAAGAGAGATTGAGAGACAGATGAGAGAGACAGAGAGAGAGACAAAGCCAGAGACAAAGAGGGTGAGAGACAGAGAGAAAGACAGAGACAGAGACAGAAACAAACTGACGGACAAGCAGATACAGTTGTGTATAAAAATCATTAACTTTTACCACAGCCATTAATATAGCTACAAATACTTATGCATGTGAATTAAAAATTTCTGATGCTTCATACGCTTTTTCGACACCTTTAAAACGCATTCAACGTTAGCTATAAATAAACCGTAAGAATACACGCTTCAATAGTCCATCGTACCCACTTCTCTAGTTATTGTTGTCAGCATCAATATGTTGATTTCTCATCATCATCATCTTCATCATCATCATTGTCGACGTCATGACTAACATCGTCATCGTAATCATCATCGTCCTTGTACGGCTTCATAATCCGTTCCATCCATATTGAGTTTTACCGCTAGTGTTATATAGACATCCACTTACATGTTCTATCATTTGCAGACAACTAGGAGGGCGACGTTTTGCGAAATTATTCAATTCATTTGCTATTGTTTCTACGACATTTTTCTACAACAAGATTATACTAAATGCGACGGAGATATGAACGAACATGTCGCTTGAGTGTTAAACACCTCTTCTAAGAGTTTATTTGTGGCTATTAATAAATAAAGATCGGTGAATGCCGCATTCGGACCAGGTACCGAGCTCTACGTATGGCGCAATATACAGGAAATAATAATTTCTATATATAGTTATTATATTGTATCTATAGATACATTTATATTGCGCTTCTCGCAGAATGACTATTCAGAGGCGCTCTAGGCTCATTGAACGTGAATGATGATTCAAAGATAGGGAAGGATTCAAGAGGATAGAGTGTGGAAAGAATTGCGGAGGATTGAGGAAGATATTGAGCACAATAATTGAACAGGATATAAATGCAGAGGAATTGAGGAGGGTATGGGGAACTGAGAAGCACTGCGGAGGAATGAGGATGATGGAATGAGGAGGATGAAGGATTTTGTGGATTGAGAAAAATAGACAAGAATTGAACAGGATTTGAGAATGATAATTAAAGGAAAAATGATGAGTATAATTGATCAGGCCATAATAATAGAAGGATGACGAGATTGAAGAGAAGAGAAGGAGATAAAAAAAAACAGGATGAAAAGGAAGGAGGAGAAGGAAGGAGAAGGTGTCAAAAAAGGAGGACGAGGAGGAGAATGTGAATGGAGAAAAGGAATGGGAGTGGGAAGGTGAGGAAGTGTTTCTCATATTATATTCTGATTGTCCTTATAATAATATGCGAACAGATGAATGATAATATGTTTCATCGTTGTTGATATAATATTGCGTCGTTGTTGTCCTTCGTTACAGATTTCGTGTCTGGTTATTGCGTCCGGTTGCTTTATGATGCGCAAGTACATTCTGCATCGATGTCACGATGTGACGACGACGTCAAATATTACCAGGTCATGAATGATGGATCTGCGAGGAAGAAGAGGGAGCGGGTGGAGGAGGAGGGAGGGGTTGGAAGAGGAGAGATGGTTGGAAGAAGAATATGGATGGAGTGTGGAATATAGGAGGATGGAGGATTATTATAGTGGATGATGAGGACGATGGCTTTGTAGGGAAAAGTGCATTATTCGCAAATCAAATTCAGTTTACCAAACTTATGTTCAAATGAAGATCCTTTTAAAAGGTGTCTGATTTGTACCAGGACTTGCCCACAATCAGTAATTCATTTATTTATTTATTTATTTATTTCATAAATCTATAAAGAGTCTCTTCATGGTAGGCTATTCAGAAACGCTATCGGCCCAACCACGGCTAAATAAAACAGTTGTTTTAGGTTCTTAGTGAACATAGTAGAGTGACCCCTGGGAATGTCTATGATGATGTCATGTTTATAATGAAGTAATGTTTGAACGACAGCTTTATTTTGGTAAAAATAAATCACTAAAGAAGCGAAAACTGTATTTGTTGCGGTTTTACATGGAAGAGAATTGGGAATTATTATTATTATTATTATTATAAAGGAGGGTTGGAAAGGTGGTTCAGTAAATGACAACTCGATTATAAAGTTTAAGTATATCATATGATTTTATAGTATACTGTAATCAATAAATAAAGGTGTTTAGAAAAACCGCTGGTATATTTTATTAGTCTTAGCAGCGATGTGTTAATAGGAGGTTGAACATTGGAGTTGCATGGAAGAGGATAGAGGAGGATAGAGGAGGAAATAACGAATGTGTCAGGTTCCACAATCACTGACGATTTCTCCAGTCTCTTCTTACTGTTCTGTAGCGCAGCCTAGCCCTAACCTATTCCCTGTATGACGGTATCTAAGGCTAGTGTATAAGTTTCTAAAGTTCTTAACTTGTTCACTTACAACCAAGATCTGTTTCTTGTATTTTCTTCTCCGTTTTAATATTCGCAAATAACACAACAATGCATCAACGACGACAAGCGATCCAATTCTGTGACAGCAACGCAACCTTAATATCTTACTGCTCTCTAAAGTTTTCAACACACACTACACTGTTCTCTAAAACGTCTTACACTACTAGCACTCCTTCAACAACTTATCTCACTGTCTGGGCGTACACTCTTCCCCCTGCCGCTCTGTCCTTCTCTCTGCCTCTCTCCGTCTGTCTGTCTGTCTGTCTGTTTCTCTCTCTCGCGCTCTCCGGCGACGGTCGGCCGAGCCGCGCCAACTTTCCCGCCAGTCTGCCACCTGCAAGTCTGTCTGTCCGTACGCTTAACAATTAGCTGACCTTGAGCTGGTCTATTCGTACGCTCACCCCTTAGCTGACCACATACACTATTCAAAAGTAGCTCACAGAATGAATAGATGGGAGGAGTGTATGGGTCGGTCTACACCGAGATCAGTACTAATATATCTGATTTGCAACCTATTGAATTTGCTACATAAATTGGAGGATGAACATTGGAGTCACATGGAGGAGGATTGAGGAGGATCGAGGAGGAAATAACGAATGAATAGATGGGAGGAGTGAATAGGTCGGTCCACACCGAGATCAGTATTATGTCGGATCTGCAACATATTGAATTTGATATTTAATCCAATTAACATTAACATTATTCTAACTCAAGATAAAAGACAAAAAATTATATAATAAAATTATTAATTAACATTATTAAAACAAAATGATGCGTATAACAAGAGTATTAAAATAACTTTAAGATTTGTGTATTTTAACTAAATAAAAGAAAATAAATATTTTTTAAAAAATAAATTTTATTTTAAAAATACGGGCATAGTATTTCTCTGGTGTGTAATAATTAGAGATGGATGAGGATCAGAGGAGAAAGTAGGAATGCAGAGAAACGAATAACATGGACTCCACGATGATGGTAAACATAAAGATGGACACTGAAACAGGGCTTTCAAATAATAATTTTTCTCCCTTCTTCCAGATCCACCATTCCCCAAAACCGACCAATCAAAATACTGGTTCCCTGGCTGTCACTTCTTCCTGCTATATGGTTCTCTGCTCTGCGGTGACTCGATCGCAATATTATGAATCGCCATTTCTACGACTGCATCCAATTCTCATCCGTCTGAAACGCCGTCCGCTGACCTCTAACCTTTTGACTATTCAGCAGAAACGACAGACGTCACGTGACCAATCTCGTTTGCGTGGCTCGGAACAGAGACCATGATAATATTATCGTCATCGTTGTCGTTATCATTATCATTATCATCATCATAATCGTCGTCGTCATCATTATCATCGTCGTCGTCATCGTCGTCGCCGTTATCGTCCTCAACGTTATCACCATCATCTTCAACATAATTATATCGTCACTAATTCACTCATTCTTTCATTCATTCTTCTTCAACGAAACTAATCGGAGGTGCTCAGCGATGTAAAAAAGAACATAACTTATAATCATTCTCATCTGTGCATCGTGCCACGAAATCTATAAAAAAAATAATCAGGCAAGATTAGTCGGGATTATATTGGATAAGATTAGATTAAATTGTAATTGGTCACCTGGTTCTGTGCTCTCCAAAGCGAAGCTGACGACACACCAAACGACATTCAACAGAATACTCGACCTTTGACCCGGAAGTAATCTCACCCACGTCATAGCGGGGAACCAGTTCATCGTTTATACCGAAGACCAGAGCACAACACCAGCGTCAGATTCAGAACCGTGAATGAAAAAAACTTACAGAAGCTTACTGCACCCGATGCAGTTTGGGAATATCTAGATATGAAAATCGCACGTGGTGATGGTACACTTGGCGTCTGTCGGCTTCGAACTTTGTACCTTCTTTGATCTTTGCCTCCCGACGTCGATGCTGGAAACAGTTGAAGACAGTCATATATTGGACGTCAAATTATTTATTTACGAATTTGTTATTTTTATATTCAGACCGTAAGTCAATCGCAGGTGTTAAATTATTGTTTGCTAACGACGATCATTGGTATTTGCAGTTTAACGTCACTGTGTGGTAAGTGGTAACAAAGACCATTAGCGACGCCCTCCTCTTTTATCCAGGCTTGGGACTGGCACTGTCAAATTGCGACCAGTGGCTGAGTTGCATACATACATAGAATAAAGAAAGAATTCGGTTTTAAGCGTTTTAAAAATCTCTGCGAATATTACTTAATGTAATAATCTACTGATGTTTTGACTTGATGGTCGAATTGTACCTTTCTGAAATGGACTTAATGCAGAGTTGACATATTATCATACTAACTTATAGATATTATAATAAATAAATAAAGGTGTACAGAAAACCGCAAGTCAGCACAACGTTGAACGCGAAAATGAAATGATTATCAGTCAATATATTATTACTCAATAAACAGATCAGTTCCTTAATTCACTGACTCATCAATGAATTTAAAAAAAAATATCGGTCTTAATAGCGTAGGAATCTGAAGAATGGTACAAAGGATAATGCTGATGCGATTGGCAAACACAATCACCTTAAACACCTTTAAAATGGCTTCACAACATACTATATACAGATAGATGGAATTAACATTATTGATGAACAATGATATTGTTATGACAACGTTATAATATTTTTATGGTTAATTTGGACGTCATAAATTCATTGTTACTACACTGTATAAGCTGTAAATTGTCGTCAACGACCTTTGATGCCATACGACGACGTTAAACTTTGGTTAAATAAATAACATTATTATTCAATATCTGGTCTTCCATGAAACGATTGTAGTGTTCGCATTACACACATTTCAAAACGAAGTAGAACATTATTATACTACATGTGGTATCCGGCGTTGGCCGGGATTTTTAGGTTTTTCGTCCCAAACCCATCCTCACCTGCCCCTGTGGGGTGGGTTCGCCGCCCATTTGTGGTTTATACATAGAAATGGTATTTTTGCCCCTCTATTGTAATTGTAATTGTAATCGTACATTTATATAGCGCCCCTTCAGGAGAACTCCTCAGAGGCGCTCCCGACCTGACGCCAAACCACAATCAAAGAGAATGGTTTTCAAACGCTTGCGGAAAAGGGGCAAAGAAAGACAAAGAAGTTCATTGCGGAGACTATAATAGGTAACTTACTCCAGAAAGACGGACCGACCAAAGCAAAGCTTCTATGCAGCACTGTGGAAGATCGAGCCATAGGGACAACCAGGTCACCATGCGTAGCAGAGCGAAGGAATCTACGGCCTGGAATGGATAGCACAGGTACACAGGGTCAGTGCTTTTTTAACGTGCAGTTGTGCACAAAATGTACATTTCTAAATGGATGTATGTATGTATGTATGTATGTATGTGCACTTGTTAGAGCGCCCCTTCAAGCTCTCTCTACTCAGAGGCGCTCCCGAATGCAGAGCGGACACTGTATCGGAGTTTCACGCCGAAGGGCTGAGCAATTGCGAGTGAAGGACTTGCCCAAGGTCCTTACGCGGCGAGGTGGATTCGAAC